>JASPKZ010000004.1:2242500-2800000 GCA_030220185.1 Diploptera punctata
ATTATCCAGTGTAAGATATATATATTAATTGGTGTTTTCCCGTATAATGTATCATATTTATATTATTATTATTATTATTACTATTATTATTATTATCGTATCATTATTGTTATTACCCTATGAAATGTTGTTTGTACATGACATTTACATTGATACATTTATTGTATCTTTAACTGTTTATAATTAGTACAGTGTATATCTATAATTGTCGAATATTTATTTGTATTTGTGCTGGTTGAGTGGAAGAGAGGGCCTTATGGCCTTAACCTTGCCAGAATAAATAAAGTATTATTATTATTATTATTATTATTATTATTATTATTATTATTATAAGTAAATCAAGCTCCTCCTTTTTAACATTCTGAATAGGTCATAGCATTATTTTGCAATAATTACATGTGGCTACCAGATTGTATAGGCTATATAGTGCACGAATGGTAACATCCGTGCTTGCGGGATATAATATAAATACATTTGTAGCAATTGATTATTCCACCAAAAAAAAAAAAAAAAAAAAAAAACACTGTTCGCATTTTCTTAAGCAAATTATTTCCCAGGAAATAACGTTATTTATTATTTTATTTGAAATTAAGATTTATTTCACTTTTATTTATTTGGCTCCGAAGTATCCAAATTTATCCTATCAACCAGATTATATTCTGAGTCATAGGAGAGAGAAATATAATTGACGTATTTACATCATACGACATCAGAAATTAATTAATACCTATAATGTTGGTTATAAATTTCTCCACTAGGGTGCATTCTTATATTATTACGATCCTTTGGCAATAAATAATATGATCTGGTTGCAGTGATGAACAAATGAAGCGTAACAATAGTTTCTCATTGTTTTGAAACATCGCCGTTTATATTAAATGTATACATATTTTAAAATAACTATAGTTAAATAATGATTTGTGAGTAAACAGCTTAATTTTATTCGTTAAATAGTCCTAACAAATGCCACGCTTGATTTCCAAATTCTCTAGATAAATTCACTCCTCACTTCGTGAGCTGTGAATTTATCGATAATTTGGAAATAATCGTGGCATTACTTATGATAAAAGGAAGATATGAAGATTGGTCATGATTAGATGTGGAGGATGATTTAAATGATGGCTTAAGTCTTTGTCATTAGCTATAACAGAAAATAGGGTCTTTCATGAACTGTAACGCCATAGAATAGAGGTAAAAATACATTTACACAAGAAAGAGATACTCATGCAGGGTTAAATCAGTATCTAACACATTGTAGACAATTTCAGACTTAACCCTTTTACACGACTATCCGCGTTCTTATTCTTGGTTAAATAAACATGGTTGGTAAGTTTGAAAACATTGAATACGTAAACAAATAAATCATTTTTAAGATTACAGCAATTGCAAAGTGTAATCTGTCTGTCTATACCCATACATCCCCATGTGGGACACCGATGATCTCTTAGGGAAGCTACTTAACCTACGCTTATTTTTCTATAGTTGTCAGCGAGTGGCAAAGTGGTTTGTTCATCGCTTCAAAGAGTCCCTATAAGCTAACTAAGGTATCACTTGGATGGGAAAGACTGATTAAATTTTCCTGAGTAGGTTTGAGATAGTTTTTTATATGAGCCCGAAAATCTTCATATTCCGGGCTCTAAAGTCCCTCCCGGAGAACTTGTTTCTTAGACTCTTCGTCCTAAAAATCCATCCACCATGTCCGGGTTTGATCCCGCGACTGTTGGGACCAGATGCAAGGAACGTATCCCCAATGCCATCGATGCCGATGGATAAGTATATGATGTTCCTATGTAATTACAGGAAGCTAGTTATTATCAGAACATAAAGCAGTTGTAACAAATATTAAATAGGCCCTAGTATTTGTTAAAATCTAAGTAGGCTTATTCATGTTCTCAGGAATTACATGTGACCATTTAGAGACAGGTTTTTATGTTATATGGAAGAGTAATCATGTCTCAATTAGAATTAAAATAAATTAAACAAGATTCGGTCTTGAGGTATATTTTAAAATAATGTAAGACGACGTACACGTAAAGCTATATCACTTAAAAGGGATATTCATATTTTATTGAAATGCAATATTCTATCAATTCCGTGCCGCCAAATTTGAAACTCTTGTTGCGAGACAACTCCATAAGATTTTATTTTTCTGTAGAAATAATTCTGATAAAACTCTAGTGTTAAATGGATCTTGTGTTCATGAAAACAAATCGAAAATTTCATGTTGAATGTACTTCTTGTTCTTCTTGTAAGCCCTTGTTTCCCTCAACGAGATTTAGGCGCTGCTCCCCTACAGGGAAGACATTGAGCCATACTAATTTAGTTACACTCGTTTTCGTATATATGTCATTGGAGTGGCGTGTGGTCAGCGTTCCGCCTCATACTGACATCTAGGAAACCAAGGTAGTACTAGGACGGGAAAATTTGGTAAATTTTGCTTAGAGGCCTTTTTATTCAGGCTGCAGGATATTTTACGAGCCTGAAAATCTTCATACTCGGGGACCCACGGTTTAAAGTCCCTCCCGGAAGACTTGCTCCTTGGATTTTCCATCCTAAAAAATCCATCGACCGCGGCTGGGTTTGATCCCGCGACCCTCGGGACCAGAGGCAAGAAGCATAACCACCCGTCCACTGCGGTCGACTAAAAGTATATCTCAAATCATATAATTAGCCTTCATAATTGGTTTTTATATCCTGAGAGAAATCAAGTTCATCTGACGTCAAAAATTACCGAAATCTTATAAACAATCCTTTCACGAAAATGTATTTATTTTTTTCTCTATACTTTGAATTTTTTTATAAAACTGAATTTTTTCTATTGATTTTAAAAGGTTCACTCTTCTCTGCAGAGAGAGAGAGAGAGAGAGAGAGAGAGAGAGAGAGAGAGAGAGAGAGAGAGAGAGAGAGAGAGAGAGAGAGGGAGAGAGAGAGAGAGAGAGAGAGAGGGAGAGAGAGAGAGAGATATTCAGGAATTATGTTTCTAAAAGAATATCGCATAAGTATGTAAGTTTTATTTGAAAAATCTGCATTGGCAAAATTATCGCAATATTTCTATCCTTCTTTAAAGAAAGTAAAAATTTTCTGTCGCATTTGAAAGGTAAGTGATAAGACATTATCATGAAAGAGCTATCGTGTAGTTCTGTAGTACAAGGAAGGTGAGTGTTCGCTTCCATATCTTCACACAGCTTTTTTTCGAAAACATTGCTTCAGTTGACAAGATTTTATAAAACTTACTACATTCACAGTGCAAGACCAAGATTTTTAATCCTGTAAATAAGGCAAATGTACACAGTGCCACATTTGGACTCTTCTTTGCGAGATAAACTCTAATTAAAATACCCTTCAATATCAAGCCAGTCGTTTAATGGGCTTCATCTGTGACAGAAATAACCAAATACATTCATCAGTCCAATTCAAATTATATTTCCGGATATTTATATCAATGATCTCAAGTTAAGTTCCAGATACTTCGCTTCTTGGCAGTGATATTCTTACGAAAAGAGATATATTTTTTCAATGAGATCACATAATGCATATCAAACGGAACATCCTTATTTTTGTGTCCATAGCCTCATCTATTTGCAATCTAAATTTAATTCCATTCATTTATTCAAATAATTCGTTTGTGGGACATCCCAGCGGCTGGTTATAATTTTCTTTACATTTCGCAATCTGTAAGCACATATGAATCTATACTAGACACAGTATTGTTGTGGTATTAATGCGTCCTGGAAAACGTATTTTGTTCTTTACTTTCGAGTTCTTTTAACTTCCCCTCCTCAGCAAGGATACACAGGCTAGAACGCACCACTTAATGGTGATTAGTTTCTATTTACTTGGGAGCATACATTTTGGTACCAAAACGTTCATACGTATTACACATTGAAATCTCTCTTCATCATTAATTTCTGTTGACGTAAAATCAAATTCTAAATTAATTAATTAATTAATCGTCATCGTATTTACGGCATTTCGTTTTTAACCGTCGTGCGAATGGTTGAGGGCGTACTTTTTTATCTACACGTACACGTTAATCGCAATCAAACTATACCAAAAAGTCCATATATTTACGTATTTTAATACCTATTTAACTTCGTTTTTTTATTGAATTAGGTTAAATATATTGGTCTAGGTCTGATTAATTATGACATATTTTGAAATATTTCGTGGCATCCTTGTGAAGACACTACGCCGCATACTTTGGGAATCACTAATATAGGCTATAACCATCCCACTACTTGATCTGAATAAAATATAAGCTACGATATAACAAACAAACCGGACAAAATTGAGTTTTGAAATTCTTTTGATTTTAAAACTAATTCTGCTCTAAGACACTGATAAAAATAAAACAGTTTTGCAAGGTATAGATATAAAATTTTGCCGAAAGAGAGAGCTACAGGGGAATCCAAATATTAATGTGCCCTACAATCATAAGATAGTGAATTCGAAGTGAACTCTTATGCTTTAAAGTGTCAGATGGATCCGTTCGTTTTTGCATTTATAATTTACTGAACATTCAATCAATATAAAATTAAACATTATTAGAAACTGATTCTAGTGCAAATGATGGTCTACAATTATTCGAAACAAATAGCATAAAATCACAGTTTATTGCAACAAATTACGAATTAAGACCTAAGGAATATGTGTACGAAGAATATCTGAACATTAAATGAGTTATCCAGATAGAAATAACGTTACGTTAAAAGTAAGAATTCTGGAAGATAGTTATGAAATATGACTAAAACAGAATATCCAACATACGGGAATACGCTAAAAACTAAAAGAATAATCCACTTAAAGAACAACCAAAATAACTCACTCTAACCTTTTATTTTTCAATTTTGTGTAGCTTGTTATTGTTAAATGTTATTATAAATTGCAACATGATGTATGTATGTGGTGAAATGTGAATAAATGTATGAAAAAACACGTCGGTGTAACCGAAATTAACCAAGATTTATAGATAGTCGTTTGCGCTAGAATTTCTGTAATGTATAATCGATACAGCAACGTAATGACAGTAACAACTAAGATCAATGATAATAATAATAATAATAATAATAATAGCTTTATTTTACCTGGCAGAGTTAAGGCCTTAAGGCCTTGTCTACCACTCAACCAGGTTTAAAAAAAATACAAAAGAAAAGTCTTAAATCTAAATTACAATATATATATATATATATATATAAACGATTACAAGTTATGAATACAATACAATTAATATTTATAATGTATTTTAATTTACTCTAAATTTAACGAATTAAATATAGAATATGTACAAGATATATAAAAAAACGAGGAAAAGATTAATGACATAGTATAAAATTAAATAAATAGAGAAAAATTAATTATTAGACAACAGGTAACTGTATAAGCGTGACTTAAAGGTGCCAAGTGTGCGGCAACCCCTGATATCTTGAGGAAGGAGATTCCAGGAGCGGGCGGAGGCTACTGTGAAGGAAGTAGAATAGGAGGAAGTGCTATGAAGAGGAATTGTTAGCAGACTGCTATCTTGTGACCTAGTGTCAATATTGTGGTAGGAGGATAACTTCTCAAATCTGGACGCCAGGTAAGTAGGAATGTAGGAATTCAGAAGCTTGAAAAGTAGCGAAAGAGAGTGCAATTTACGTCTGTCAGTAAGACGGAGCCAAGAGAGGTTATTAAAGTGTTCGGAAATATGGTCATAACGGCGGATATTGAAAATGAATCGAATGCAAGCATTATGAACACGCTGCAGTCTCTGCGACAAGGCATAGTTTAGATCATTATATATAATGTCACAATAATCGAAGTGTGGTAACACAAGATTCTGCACTAGGATTTGTTTTAACGAAACTGGGAGAAAATTCTTTAAACGTCTAAGATAATGTAAGATGGAGAAAGTCTTTTTACATATGTGTTTCACTTGTGTTTGCCAGGTTAAATTTGCGTCTAGATGTAGTCCAAGATCTATTACTGAAGAAGAATAAGGGATAATTATATTATTTATACGTATATTCTACAAGTAAAATAGATTATTGAGGTAGTAGCTATGACAAAGAGTAGCCTATTTTAATAAATTGGTACCGGTATGTATGGATTATAAAAATATACATCTGTGTGAGCATAATATGAATAAAAACTAAAAACTAAACTTGGAATAAACGCTCGGCATTTTTAATGTTTGAGAATACATCATGGTCTTTGTGGACACAATAGAACATTAGAAAAGACGAGTGGTTTTTAATCTGAAATTAAAATTATTTTACATTTATTGTGGCTAAAACGTGTACAGAACTAATTAAAACAAAAATATATTCAAAGAAAAATAATTACGTCCAAGTTGAGAACGTTGTTATTAAAACTCCAATATTACTTCAGAAGAGAAAAACAGCATTCCGATATACCACAAGTAGCAAGCCAAATAGTCGTTATGTACTTTTACTGATTAATGTGATTAAGTCAAGTTTTTCACTCTGCCTTTCCACAGACTTTGAAGTACCAACTTTGTAAACAAGGTTCCATAAAAAATATTAGGGTAAAAAGATAAACTCCGTGAGAGGAAAAGGAATATTTTAAAAAATCCTCACACACACACACACATACATATATATATAAACAGACCAACGTAAGGTATAATTCACCCCTCAACGTTTGTAGGAATAGAAATTTACATAACTGAAAGGTAAAGAGGAAAGGCAAGAGGGAGTTGATGAAAAAAATAAAAAGAGACGTAGAGGACGAGGTTACGACGCTGTACAATGTGAGAAAATGCAATTTTAATTATTTCATTACCAAAGCACACCACCATACCACAACGAAAAAGGCGGAGGAATATGAGGGAGAGGTTTTGGGAGAGGGTGAAATTCGGAGGAGGAGTCCGTTTGCTCGTCAGTGGGCAGAGAAACAAGACTACATTGTTCTCTCTCTCTCCCTCTCTCTCTACAATATGCGATATATTTAAAACAACCATCACACTGGAAACCTTATTACAACCACCAACAGACGTCGAACCTAAGGAGAATTTACACAATTCCGCTCAAGCTGCTTCTTCATTTAATTTATTAGATTGCTTCTCGAGGAAAAAAATCCCTGTATGTTCCCATCTACGTATTTGTATTAATTCCCTAAAAAAGGAAGGGATTTCAATTTTAGGATAAGCCGCAGGAAATAGTTGCTTTCAGTGTCATTATAACGTATCTTGAATTATTTATAAGTTGTGTTAATAATAATATTCGTTTTAATCACAATTTAAATTTTCAGAAAATATCCAGATGAACTTTATTAACAGAGCGGAAATGCACTATACAGTAGGTGTCTTAGAAAATATCTTATTATTATTAACCAACACATTATTTACGTTAAACACAAAACATACACACGCAAACGCACTAAAACATATAAATATCCAATCTCTTCTTATCATCTCATGGAATTAATGTTTCTTGTTATTCAGTACATTTTTTATCGTAAGAAGTGTAGTCTTTAAGTGGCGAAATCAATTTACGTCATAAAAATGCAGTTTTCGTGATGTGGATGGAGTGCATTATTGATTTTACAAAATTCAGTATTTGTTTCATGAAATACAGTTTTCATTTTACAGAAATAGTTTTTGCCTTAGAATGCAGTTTTATGTTATAAAATGTAGTAAATATCTTATATATATATATGTAACCATGACTCTCTTAAGGTAGCCAAATGCCTCGTCATCTAATTAGTGACGCGCATGAATGGATTAACGAGATTCCCTCTGTCCCTATCTACTATATTTCATTGGATGAAGGTACAAACATTAAATTAATAAAGTACATTATTTGTGGTTATTTATTTATTTATTTATTGCTCATGTCAGTAAAAACAAATGAATAACGCTGACAATTAACATTCAAATAATTCCGCTATGTAAGCAATTGAATCTTGTGTTTATTTTTCAAAGTTAAACACTCGTTATAATATAGAGTTAGTATCGTGTATGGCCTCCAGACATTCGATGACACTTTGGCACCTTCGTGGCATGCTCCCAATAAGATTCTGGATTTCCTCTTGCGGGATATTCTCCCATTCCTCCTTCAGAGCATCTCCAAGTTGCTGCAGAGATTGTGGAGCTTGATGTCGGTTCCTGACCTTCCTGTCTAGAAGATCCCACAAGTGTTCAATAGGGTTGAGGTCTGGGCTGACCGCTGGCCACTCAATTACCTCAATTTCATTCCTCTTCAGGAAACCCCTAGTGACAGCCGCAGAAATTGCCCTGGCATTATCATGCATAAACAGAAATCCAGGGCCTACTCCAATGGCAGCAGGTACTACATGCTCTTCCAGAACGTGCTCGATATACCGGACAGCATTCAGTCGCTGGGGAACAAGTACAAGGTCCGTACGATTGTTGTACATAACTCCGGCCCACACAATTATGGAACCTCCTCCGAATCTATCAATTTCCTGTACAGCCTCTGCAGAAAATCTTTCTCCTGGCCGCCCCCACACCCTCAATCGACCATCACAACGTGTAAGACGATACCTGGATTCATCCGAGAAGAGCACAGACTCCCACTGGTTCAGGTTCCAATCACCATGGTTTGCAGCATACGTACGTCTTGCTGCCTTATGCCCATTTGTTAAGCGTGTTTTTTTAATGGGCCTTTTTGGACGAATATCCTCTTTCTTTAATCTGTTCCTTATGGTTTGGTCTGAAACCCGGGTTCCGGAAGCCATATGAAGGTCATTCTGCAGGTCTTTTGCAGTTTTTGTACGCTGTCGAAGAGCAGAAAGATCAAAGTATCTGTCATCCTGGGGGCTTGTTTTAAATTTACGGCCCTGGCCACGTCTTCTACAATACTGACCTGTCTCTCTCTGTGCCTGTTGCGTAACCTGGACACCACGGAAGGAGAAACCCCAAGCTCTCTAGCCACTTGTCGCAGAGAATGACCTTGACGTAAAAGATGTAGAGTATGATACACTCACAAACTCATTTAAATGCCTCATTTTGTCAGAGACTTCAATAAACAAGGCAATAATCAACATTCGTCACTATAGCAACATCAGGAAGCTTACCAATTAGAAGTGGCCAGTGCCTTCCAAAATAAAATAATTCTCTATATTTGTTATTTGAGGTAATTTCTCTGTATTTAGGCCATGGATCTTTAAAATTTGTATCCAATGATAAAATTAATAATTCAATTTACATATTGTCCAACTTTCAGCATCACAGCTTTAAAAAACAATTACTTATTCATTTTATTACAAGTGTTCCTCTAATTGTTTTGAGCAGTGTATATATATATCGAATCTTCAGTTTATCAAATACGGTCTTCATCATAAAAAATGTCGTTTTCATGTAATAAAATACAAAATTCTTCCTTGCCTAAGAACATCTTTCGTTACCCTATTCCATTGAAAGTATAATTAATGATTTAGTTATAAATAAACCTTGGTATTTAGACTCTACAAATATGTAGATTTAGACGCCTAAATTTTTGTTTGAAAACTGTAAAATATATTTAAAAAAATACGTTTTAAAAATACTCTTTTAGGCTTTTAAAATATGTAACACCACGTCTTCACCATCATCAATTGCAGTCATGGATTAGGCCATCGACCTGTTCCACTTCAGGACAGAAATTTATCCCTTCATCGCTTCTTAGGTGTTCCTGGGTCTGCTCATCCTGTGGGTCTGTAGTTGAATAGCTACGTCATATCAATAATATTAACAATAACATGTTTGTAAGAATTATTAAATTATTTAAAAAATAAACTCAACTACTCTAAATCAACATTTACATATTGATCATAAAGTAAAATTATTATCATATTTCTGTTAAAATTCCGATTATTTCCGGAAATTTCTGGAGACCTGACAAAACTGAGACGTATTACGTAAATTTTCTTGAAAATAGCAATTTTAAGAATATAAAACACAAAGTAGGTACTACTCGTAATATGTAAAATGCTAGTAATTTCTAAACACAATTAAATTTAAAAAAGCAATTTTAGGTTCAAAAACACAAACTAGGCTTCAGTGCTAAAATACGCGTTTTATCGCAGTTAAACTCTTTCAGGAGGTTACTTGTACCTAAATAATTGTTTCTTTTATTTATTCCTTCAGAGGAAAAAGGCATAAAACTTAAAATCCTAAGTATTATTGTAAGCAAACGAAGGAGTTAGTTTATGATGATTAAAATTAAGATGAATGAGGTAGGTGTATGTACAAAAAAAAGTTGTGAACTTAAAATCGTCATCAGCGACATCAATGGTCAGATAGGTTGTAGACCTATAATTACTGTTCTTGTCCACGAAAATTGTCAATCCATCTCTTCATTGGATTTCAATTGATTTCCCGCCTCTAGGTTAATAATCCAGGAATTCCGGTTCTAAACATAGGCCTAATAAGATTCAAATATATGTTCAATTTATCTTGGTAGTGATACAAAGGGTGTTTATCAACAAATCCGACAATTCTCAATATATTGAGTAGGTCGATAAACCGATTATTAAAAAAAAATAAAAGCAAGACGGGAAATTCATTGTTTGGGAGCTATGGGGCGTTACAGGTTGTTTTTGTTGTCCTAGTAAGTAGTTGTGTAATACATTAGTCACCAGCGCAGCGTACGGTGCATTGACGAAATGCGTCTTAACTTAATGCGCATGCGATACAGTCTTTCCGAGACTATGGTTGGTAACATAAGTCAATAGTTTGTGTTGTGTATCACTGCAGTTACATTGGTGACAGCATTACATGTACCAATAATACACTAGTATTCAAATTACCGATATGCCGCTTATGCGGCAAATCTGCTGCAGAATTATATGTGGAAAGTTTTCGCAACAGAAATATTCCGCATTAGTAGATGTTCGCAGCAATTATGAGAACAAGTGGTAGGCCTACTGTATTTTCAAGTGAAGTTTTTTTTCCTCCACACCTATAACGTACAAGTTATGGACTGGTAGACCGCAACCTGCTGTATGGCCACCATGGTCACCAGATCTTACACCTCGTGACTACTTTCTGTGCTGTACTGTGGAGTATGATACTCCTTAACATCAGATGAGGAATATCACGAATATACGCAGTTTCTAATCATGGATTGATGGACATGGGTTCCATTGTGAAAAATTATCAGTTTATTGTCCCTCAAAATATTTAGCGTTGATAAGCATTGTTTCTATATACAGTTATGTCTACTGTAACGCGAATTTCCCTCCAGATTGTTCTAGTTTCAAATATTAACTAGACATTTCATTAAATCTAGATAATATAATTACAGGTCAGTAATTTGAGATAAAAATGTAATATAGAGAAACATAACGAGTTTGGACTTTAATTAATCAGAATTTTATTAGAAATCCAATGATCATATTATTGAATCGATTTTATTAATTATATAAAAGTTGATTTCCTCTTATTAAAATGATTTAGAAAACGCCTTTTGTTAAATTTGGGTTATGCCAATATAGTTAAAGCCAGAAAGTCTAGACGTCTATTTGAAATGAGACTAAAATATCAGTCAAAATAATATTTATGAGTGACAAGGGAAACATCACTATGTCAGGATGAAGTTTCAAATATTAATTTAGATACTTATCAGTTAAAATATAACTACGAACTACACATGAAAACTCAAAGGCCCAACTAGAAACAACTTGAAAACATTGTAGACAAGTGGCTCGAAAAGTCACATCTTTTTATATATCTGTAATATATGTGCTCATATATTTAAACCAATAAGAAAAAAATGTATCCCTTCTCCTGTAGCGATCTGACGATCGAAAGAATACTGAGGTTTTCAAGATATACCAAATTGAGACGCATGCAGTAACAGAAGTCTCCCAACTAGCCAAGGGAGAACATAAAAAGTTTCATTGTAATCGGGAGAAGCCTCCCAGATATATAAGGGGAAAACATAAATTAAATTACATTGCGGATATTTATCCATAACTTTTATATTATTATTTTAATAATAATAATTCTTCAGTATTCTAATGCAAAATCAGATTGCTAACACAACGTATAATCAAATGTTTTTCATTTAATACGATTTAAATAAATCGAGTGATTTATAAACTACAATTATTGAAAATACTATTGCTGCCCGTACAGTTCCTTCGTTATTCCCTGAGATAAGTTTTCCTGATCGCTCATCGAACCCAACCTGACTAGGCCGCGAGCATAAAATTCCCACATTACGGGGATTCCTTCTAATCAACCCTTGTATTAAACCCACATCCTGTGATAATCCATTACACTTTTATCCACCCCTAATTAACACTTTTTGTTCCACTACTTGTACAGGATTTATTCCAAGTAGGCCTATTTGTAAGAAGACTTCGTTTGTTTTATGATTCTACTTAGTTCAGCCATCTGTGCGACACGTGAATCGCATTAAACTAGCAGTGATTGTATATAGCTCTTCCTACGAGTCCTCACACTTCCACGGTGCATCCCGTTTTAAGGAAGAAGGCTCTGGGGACGGAGTCGTAGTGCTTTCAACATTCAAGTATATCCTGACGAAATGCAGCATACATTAGTTTGTCCAAGAATGGCAAACCCATCACTTTACTTACTAGCAACAAGTTAGAGGAAAACTTTAATATGCTTGCAAGTCTACAGAAAGACAGCAAGGTATGGAAGAAAATCTTGAAAGAAGCCCAAATTCGATCATTATTGTTTTGCAGATTTTGTTACAAAATGGGAGTCAATGACCAATCAAATTTCAAAGATTTTCGATTTACAACCAATCACAGTCGTGTTTCGCCTAGAATTTACCAACTAAAGTTTATCATAATAAAGAAAGCACTTCCTTTTTAACATTCTGAATAGGTTATAGCATTATTTTGCAGTGACCGACTCCCCAAGAAGTACGGCTACCAGATTGTATATACAGTGCATGAATGTCAAAACATAGCGCATGCAGGAGTTAATATAAAAACATTTGTAGCAATTGATCATACCACCAAAAAAAGAAACCACTGTTTGCACTTTCTTAAATGTATTTTTTCCCAGGTAATAATCCAGAAAAATATAATTGTCATATTTACATCATACGACATCAGAAATGAATTAATATGCAATTTGAAGTGTTTCATTTTTTTCTCTCCACTAGAGGCATTTTTACAATATTGCGTTCCTTTGGCAATAAATAATATGTTCTGGTTGCAGTGATGAACATGAGAAGCAAATTAAGCGTACCAATCGTTTCTCATTTGCTTTCAAACATCGCCGTTTACATTAAATATATAAATGTTTTAAAATAACTATATTTAAATAATGATTTGTGAGTAAACAGCTTAATTTTATTCGTTAAATAGTCCTAAACAAATGCCACTCTTGATTTCCAAATTCTCTAGATAAATTCACTCCTCACTTCGTGAGTCGTGAATTTATCGATAATTTGGAAATCACTCGTGGCATTACTTATGATAAATACAAAGAAGGCGCTACCAGACATTCAGCTTACTCTACATTCGATATTCATCCAGCAGGAATTGGCCATGCGCCGAAATTCGTTGAAGGATTTTGCGGAAGAAAGTAGATAAAAAAAATATATATATATATCAATATGTGTGTGTGTGTGCCCCACACGTCACTCTTGGAAACACGGGTGCTCTAGCGGGAATTTCTTAACCAAGCTAATTTGTTACCGCTTATTTACGTACAGATGCCAACGAGTGACATGTAGTTAACATATCACTTCAATGAGACATCGAGCAGGCAACTAAGTTATTTCTTGGATGGATGGAGATCAGTTAAAAATTGCCCAGATACCTTATATTAAGGGTGTCGGGTCTTTTACGAGCCTGAAAATCTTCAGACTCATGACCCAAGGCTTAAATTACCTCCCGGAGGTCTTTTTCCTTGGATTTTCCATCCTAACAATGCATCCAACGCGGCCTTCGGTACTAGTGGCAAGCAACATAACGACTAGACCTTCGCGCCCGACATATTCATAATAGTCCTTAAAAATGCGATCACAAGTAACCTATAAATAAATTATTTATAAGTTAAAACTAAATAAATTATTAATAACAAACTGACAAGTATTTAGTACTTTTATAATTTTATAACAAAACACTGTACTCCGTTAACAGGTCATGAAGGATTATGGGACATCGAAGTAAGGATTCATATTTCTTAGCAAAGAACACTCTAAGGACGTATGGAAGCTAGCTTCATTCTCTGGCCAATTTTGTACCCGAAAATCTCCGGCATTCTTTTTATGAAAGCTGAATAAATAAGAAAAACAATTAAGAAAAATCTCCACCCTCCTATGCCAACATCGAAAACATACATTCGAACTCTTAGACAGACGACTTGCCGCCTGAGCTACCTGACACAAATTTATCATATAACTAGAAAAAAAAACTGGACAAAAAATTACGTTTTTTAAACACAATGAATAGATGAAATGGATATTAAAATATATACAAGTATATGTAAGTTACTAGTTTTTACTTATAAACGCAATTAAATCGCAAATGAAAACTTTATCTATATCGGTAGCAGTTGTGCATCAATATAATTGTTTATTTATGTAATTAATATGGTCATTAAGCTGGAGATCTGTTCATGAAATTAATCAGGCTTTCCCCAAGGCTACAATTCTGGAAATTCATCATGAACGCTTAATTAACATCAAACCAGAATACAAACATATATTGTGACTTTAGCAGTCATATGTTATTATACTATATATATATATATATATATATATATATATATATATACTATAATTAATTTTTTGACATTAAGCAATGCAAGCTTAATATGACATGATAAGAAAAATAAATGCCTGGAGGTATTTATTTTTCTTATCATGTCATATATATATATATAGGCCTACATAGAAAAGATTCATTACTATTATTAACCTGATAGATTTTTTTACTTTGGCTGCTGTTTCTAGCATTACGTACAGATATACAGACAAAAGGGAGATTGTACTGGGAAAACTAAAATGTTAACTTCATTTGTAACTAATTGTTCGTTTTGTTACTTCAGGTACATAACTAGGGAACATAAATCAAATGTTCCTATAAATAAGCTTATATAAAGGAAATGCTTGTAAAATATTGAGAAAAAGCTTACGTATCAGTGATGTTATTCTCGTGCAAATTAAAGGCAAAGTAATACCACTATAGGCCCCAGAATGTCCATGGGATAGTAGGAAGTTTGATGAAGTTTAATGTGTCACCTTACTAAACAATCGACATGAGATGTCAACCAGGCATTCAGGCCTGCGTGCCAACCACTTTTATTCCCAGAATATGTATCTGTGACTGAGTTGATTCTAGGGCCCCGGTGCGGTGCCGCCAGGAAGGTTTAGACTAGCTTAAAAATATTGATCCCATCCGAACTCGATCTCGCGACCATCCTGGTTGTAGCGTATTGACTAAATCAACTACGTTACTTCGTGCCCTGTGGTTTTAAAATATATAGGCTACCTTGAGGTAATTATAACCCAGTTGGCTCACTTTTATAGCAGGAGAGAAAAAAATATCTAGTTCCAATTCCAGCAAAAATTAAAATATTTAATTAAAATTGTATTATTAGTTCGTCACTAATAATGAGTTTATGTCTATAACAACGTTATGAAACCTTCGTTCTTACAAAGGCAAACAAGCATATGCCTACATAGCAGTTCTCCGTTATGGAGATGAGGCATACACATCCATTAAATAAAAAACAGCGAATTTCAAGAGATTAACTGCAAGTTATTCCCAATGGGATCACACCGATTCCGATTGAGGGTCTTTCCACTTTTCAGCGGTTGCCCTTTTACCAGCCGGCTGCTGGCCCTTCACATCCACATGTGTCAATCACAGAGGTAGATGATCAACAGCCAGTGTAGGGGTGACATGTGGTTAGCATGTCGAGTCCCCCAGCCGTTATAGCTGGTTCCTCAACCTACTTATTGTAGCTACCCAATTGCCTCACGATGCTGGGTGGGCACCGGTCCCATACTAGCCGAAATACCATGAGAAAATGTCTTCCCCCATGGAGACTCGAACCAGCGCAAGTCCCGTAGCTCTGCGCCAAGGCTTCCTACCTTAACCGCTCGGCTACGGCGCGGGACTGGGATCACACGAGAAATGAATTTATTCTGCATGAACTTCAGTTACAATCAGTTATTGATTTTATTTTATTTAAGTGAAATTGGAAAACTCATCCAACGTATATCCATGATCAGAATTCCAAAACTACTGCTTCACTACCATCCTTTGGAAAGATATCTGAGGCCCATCAGAAGAAAATATGGATTGAAAATCCACCCTTCATATCATAAGTGCCATCCGGCCTTTCACTTATATGGAATATGATGGTGTCCACGTTGAAATAGAGGTTTTAAAATTTTATAAAAATAAGTTAACTACTGGAATAAGCGAAGCGAAGAGTTGGTATAGAATGAGAGGGGATAAAGTAAATAACAAATGCACATAAGCAAATACAAGAAGAGCTATGGTGTGGCGTCCACGTTTCTCAACAATGACAGCGAATGGGTAGAGACATGTGCCATGAAGAAGCGGTCATTTCCGTAGAGAGAAAGAGAAAAGGAAGGTGGAGAAAATATTTTTTTAAATAAAAGGAATAAAATGACTCACGTACGTAATTCCATGCAGTCTGGTATTCGGTGCGATTTTTCTGTTCTGTTGCTCATCTCATAATATATAAAAAATGAAACGATGTTCTTTGTTATTTTCTGTTATGCATATTCTCTCAAAAATCCGGAAACCGTGGGGGAATTTAAATCAAAATTTCTTTTGCCTGAAAATAGATTAGCTACTAGACAGAGGACTTAAAACATACATAAAATGGAACACAATAATAAATACAGGCCCCCTATTTTTACCCTCTTTGAGAGCGTATCAAAGGAAAGTTCGCATGAGTAAGTTTTAAAATATTTAACTTAAATGGTATTTTACATCTATTTTCACTGCAAGAACTACGTTATAAAAATGTAGTCACTGTTTTCTGGTATAAATATAATGCATTTTACCAGTTCTTAACTGAGTTCCTGAGGCCTTTCAGATCAGGTAAATAATAATCTAACATCTAATGTCAACTTACCAGAAAAATATTTACACAGGACAAGCATCAACCTAAATAATACCAGTTAATTTTCTTTATGTCCAGAGCAATCTAAGAAAAGTGTAAAAATTATCACAACTTCATTTTTCTATTCCATATTTCATTTTCTATTCCATGTTTATGATAAAACGTCTATCGATATTCTTCCAGAAATACTTGGTCTCTGAACTGCGGCTTTCAAGAAGGATCATAGTACTTATTTACTTACAAATTAGAGACGTAAATGCAATAATTATTTCTCAAGAGACGTTTATTCTTTTGAATTCCTTCAGATGTCCTCCATTAGTTTATATCCGAGATATGTAATTTGTCTTCCGGTTGTCAGGAAAGGCTAGGCATAGGTGGAAGTGTAATATTCTCCTGGATTTAAAAATAACTGACTATAAAAGAATATAAAACTGCATTATTTGGCTGAAAATACCAATGATGGAGCATACAAAGTGCGGTACTGAATCTACGGTTTCCGTAAGTCATGTAATTAGTTAATTGGATAAATTGTTTATATAAAGTTGGGATCTTTGCTCTACAGAAAACAAACCTATCCAGCTAATTAGAATATGTTCTGATCTACTAAAATATTTGGATTGAATAATCAAGTACCGTAATATAGTTTTGAAATTGACAAATATCATTATGGAGGAGAATCATAGAAGGGGTATATTTAAATTTGTGCAGCTATATATTTATATATATTTTTTTTTTCAAATGCCCCAGGTTTGTTTTTCGACATTCCTGGTTCCTCTCCTGGCATGGCGTACCTATAACCCACTTCTGAGGTTGGGGCCTTAAAGTTTTCCTGACATTTGTCTTACAGGCGAGGAAAAACCCCGATAAAAACCTCACCCAGAAAAACTGTCCCGACCGGGGATAGAACCCGGGCCCGCTGCGTGACAAGGCAGCACGCTACCCCGAGACCACAGCGGTGGACATATATTTATATATAAGTTACTATAATTTTTAACATAGTTCACAAATAGTAAAAAAAATAATGAATCGTAATCAATTAAAATTTTAAGCAACAAGCTGAAAATGCAACATCTACTGATTAATGTAACACTAACAACGTTATTTAAACATTTTATTTGGGAATGGACCACATCAACAGTTTCATAATTTCGTGTGTTGTTTATATGTTTAAAACAATATTAAGAAACATGGAGTAATGAATTTGAAAACAAAATTCAAAGGCATGAGTTTACGTATTTTTTACGTGGTATACGCTCCTTTAAAGATGACAGAAATGTTAATATGAGACAAGATCTAGGAATGTAATTATTTAGAAAATTGTTGATCAGGAAATAATTTAATTTTCATTGCTGATACATTCATATTCAATTTGAATGCTATGGAAGTAAGTCTTTGTAAATTTAGGAATATTTTTTTTTAATATTAGTCATTGGCTTTAATAGAATTTAGTATGTTGAATAACTCGCCTACTTAATTTTATAACAGTGTTGTCAGACTTGTAATAAATTTAAAATAAGACAAGATGACTATAAGAGAAAAACAGAAGGAATTTTTATCACGTCATGATTAAAATCGTCGACATAATCTGAAGACAAATATTTAGTCAAGAGAAGAAAATCCTGGGGTAAGCAAACCGTTATAAATTATTAATTGCGCACCTGATAAGTTAGTAACCTTATTCATTACAAACTTAACTCACTATACAAACACAGTCTTTATTCTGATAATTTCCTCTAATAAAATACAATTCAACTTGTGATCACACTTCCTTGTTCAATTTTCATCCAACTCCAAATAAGTAACAGCTTGAATTTCGAGTTGATTTCAGATATTTTTATCCCGTTTGCAAATGTCCAATAACAATGAACTGGAACTGAATCGACACATTTGAATGTTATACTAAAATATTGGTACAAGTTTTATCGTTAACAGTTGAATATTAAAAAAGTCGTCTAATTTTCGAATATGTCATCGATATCTACTGACATAAGTAATATAAAAACTAGCTAATGAATAAAATTGAATGTGAGGTATCCTATCAAATATTTCATATCAATAGGTAGTTGCAGAATTACCTAAGGAACAGGTAAACATTCTTATAATTGTGGAAACACATGATAATGACTGTAGATAATGTTGTTACTACGTAAACAATATGTTCAGATAAACAAAGCAGAACAGGATGTTATGACGTGGAACATGAGGTCATGGTACATTTGGTAAAAGTGGTCATTACAAAGGAAAAAAGTTATCATCTGTAACACGTACCATTAGCTTCTAATTGGAAGCACTACATGCTGCAGTCTCTATAGACCTGGCTAGTTAGCCAGCCTAAACAACCAAATAAGTTTTCCCAGTTCAAAGTAACAACTGTGTTTCATATGAATTTTCACTTCCAGTATTAATGTCCTTCCACACGTCTTTCTTACAAGAGGTCAAACATTTTTCTAGGATGTGGATATAATATTTTTAACAAGCCAAAATTGTGATTGGTACAGGATTTTTTTTATTTTATTAATTTGGAGTTATCAGAAAGTTGTTAGTGTTTTAGAATACTTCAATATTGATATTATTATTATTATTATTATTATTATTATTATTATTATTTATTATTATTTTTGTTCATGAGTCCTTTATGTTTCAAGTTTATATGTAAAATTTAGCATTCTAATTACTGTTCAGTCGTGAATACAAAATGTGTCCTAATTATTTCCAATGGATACTCCCCACTTCGGACTTATTCTTTTTTAATACTGAATTAAATTATCCAATGTAACATATTATATAATTGTTTAAATTTCATATTATGTGTCATGTCGGTGCTTTACAGTGTCATATAATGGCCGGACAATGGAAATTACAATACTATGAACTGTAATATTCACAAAACGAGCTCAATTTACACCAAAGTATGAGCAGATAACGGTGAACATAATACATTGGTAAATTACAAATAAACAAGCAAGGATAAACAAACTAAATAATATTTATTTCATTACGAGGTTAAGTAAAAATAGTCGATTTCACCATACAAAATGTATTTTAACAGTCATTATACAATTTTCATTTAATTTTGTTAATAATTGGCAGTATGTATTGAATCATGTACTTTGTTACAAGTAGCATTACAATTGGCTCTAACTACATGTACACATTCATAACTAAAAGTTTATCTGTATCCGTATTTTATCTTCTTTGTATCCTAATAATTTCAACAGTACATGTAAGTCGTTACACGAGATCCAGTTCATTCTGAGCACATCCTTATTAAATATATACTGTATGTATGTATCATATGAATTATTTTTTGTATATTAAAATAATTAAATCTGGTACAATGTGAAATAAAATTATGTATGTAGAAAGGATTGAAAGTATTTTACGAATTCGTTTCAAAATTACAGTCTCAGTTATGATTTTGTCGTGAACAGCTCTACTCATCCGTAAAATATATTAAACTTTATATTGTAAATAAATATTAGTTATGCTAGTACCGCTATAACATTAACTATGATTTGAGGGAAGTAGATTATACACGGAAAGATTGGAAAACATTAGCTCAGGAAAGGGATGTTTGGAGAGCTTATATCCGCGCGGCCATGAACCTAAGGGTTCGATAGTGCCACTGAGGTAGTTAGTTAATATCTTATATCGATCAAAAAATTACTCCCTACAATAAAACTTTGTTTATATCCATTGATGGAATACTTAAATTATAACAATGTAAAATAAACAATGAACACGAATACAGTGCTTCTTTATAAAATTACATTTTAATACATTTATTATTCAAACAAAATCATATTCAAGCAGATGATTGATGGCTCATGGGATGCACTGAACACTAGAACATTATAGTGGTTCGATGTGGGCATCGTGTGTAATGCGACTAACATCGATGCGTTAGTCCAACTCTTGCCAGATTCTGAACAAATCAGGAATGAGTGTAGCTGCGGCTTCTTCAGTTATAAGTAATGCCACGAGTGATTTCCAATTTACCTAGAGGATTTGGAAATGAAGAATGGAATTTGTTAGGTCTATTTAACGAATAAAAGTAAGCTGTTACTCACCATTATTTAAACATAGTTATTTTAAAATATTTATATGTTTAATGTAAACGGCGATGGTTGAAAACAAATGAGAAATGTTTGGTTATGCTTATTTTGTTTATTCACTGCAACTAGATCATATTATTTATTGCCAAATATGATCGCAATATTGTAATATTGTGGTGGAGAAAAAACGAAACACATCAAACTGTATTTTATAACGAACATTATAGGTTATTAATTATTTTTAGGAAACAACTCCGTAAAATCCTTATTTAAAAGCACAATTACGTATTGAACACACAATTATCAAATGTGTAGTTCGAAGTAATCTGTTCATTATTTGCTATATTCAACGTATTTGTTCGAGAACCAGTCACTGCAAAATAATGCTCTGACCTGTTCAGAATATTAAAAAGGAAGAGATTTCTTTAATTTGATAAACAGTAGTAGATAAATATCGAGATGAAACACGATTGTGATTGGTTGTACAACAAAATTCACTGAAACGTGATTGTCATTGACTCCCATTTAGGGCATGAGTTAAATAGTCATTTGAAATTCACATAGTTCGTGTGGTAGAGGAGAGATATAAACACTGTCCTTTAGAAAAAATCACATAGAGTTAAGTCTGGTGATCGCAAAACTATTTTATCAGAGCATTTTCAAGATATCATATTCTTCCTAGTCAACATTCTGGAAGTACCCGAATAAGATAGTTGCCAACTTAACAGTGACAGTGAGGCCGTGGTCCATCTTGCAGGAACGGATGATCATGTGGATCCTCATTCAGTAGTGACATTAACCAATGTTCTTGAATGGTAAAGTACCACCGATAATGTCAGCCATAAAGGAAAACGGACCTAGGGATGTACATGACGCAGAAAACATTCATCTTGGTGAACATACAGAGAGTATGAATGGATTCTCAGTCCCACAAATTCTGCAGTTATGATAATTCGCTTTTCCATTAACTTGAAAAGCTGCTTCTCGTTGAAAATTATGTGCTCCGTAGAACTAATATTCTTTCCCAACTCTTGAAAATGACATGCTAAGCGAAATCTTTCATCTCCATCCAGATCCAAGGTACTGACACAGTTGCAATTTGTACATTTTCGTGACTTAGAGTGATATTACCTGTCGGGAGAGGGATCTTAACTATAGATCACAGACATAGGCTATTTTTGTGACCACACAAGGTTATATGGTTGGCCTCTCCGAATCAGCTCAACGTCGGGGCCTCTTCCTAGGCAACACAACAGAAGTTGAAATACACCATTCACGTAGGCCTACACATTCATACTAAACATGGTGAATATGATAATGATGATTAATGATGGCCAGATGTTCGGGGAACGTTTGGGTCTTAATGTTTATTGGCAGTTTCTTACAGGAGAAGAAAAACCCGAAAACTAAAAACCATCATCCAGGAAACTTCTCCTGACCGGGCATCGATCCCGGGCTCGCTGCGTTATGAGGCAGCGACGCTACCCCGAAACCACAGCTGTGCAACAATTGAAATTATGCAGGTATAAAATGTTTGTTGCTGGATTAGAAAGTAGAATAATGCAACATTTTATGAGAATAACTAATTTGTTTGTTATCTTTATATTCCCACTGGTCCAAATATAGGGCGTATATTTTTATCAATATATCCCAATAGCATGTAACATTTTATGAGAATTGTTATCTTTATATTCCCACTGGTCCAAAAATAGGGCGTATATTTTTATCAATCTATCCCAATAGCATGAAGGAAAATTACTTTTTATTGTGACGCGTGCCTCGCACCGTGGCCATGCTGTCTGAAAGCGCACGCTAGTTCTAACCCCATGGAGAAAAACACATTTTATATAATGTCGATCAGAGTATGGGACTGGTGCCCAACCATCATCGTCAGAATTTTGAAAACCTATATTATAAGTAGCAACTGCAGGTTGAGAAAAGAAGGTATAACAGCTGAGTGATCTAACATGCTGATCACACATCATCCCTTACTGGCTGTATGATAGTTCACCTCAGTGATTGAAAGAAGCCGATATGAGGCCAGCAGGCTAGTATTCCAAGAACCTTCAAGGCCTCTTGCGCCATATAGTTTTGAAATGTATACTGAATTGTTGTGAATCATAAATAGAAAATATAATAAAAATGTATTGTTACTTCATTTTGCCCTTGTTGCTTACAAAATAAATAAAAATAAGGTTTTCTATCTAATGCCACCAGGTTGTATTTTATAACATTTCTGGCTTCCTCCCCTGGCATTGGCAGAATTGTAATCCATTTCTTAGGTTGGGGCACCTGAAGGGCGGAGTTACGTTACCCCGATGATATGATGGGTGATAAATAATAACGAAGAACCAGGAAAGTT
This sequence comes from Diploptera punctata, assembly GCA_030220185.1. Taxonomy (NCBI): domain Eukaryota; kingdom Metazoa; phylum Arthropoda; class Insecta; order Blattodea; family Blaberidae; genus Diploptera; species Diploptera punctata. The sequence continues at coordinate 2,265,950 of JASPKZ010000004.1, forward strand.
CTTAACCCAAACTTAACCTAAATTCCAGACCATGGGCAACCACAGGAATAATTCCCTTTAAGGAAGAATTCCTATGGTTTGAGTGGGAATCGAACCCGGGACCTCATGAACAGTATCCAGGAACGCTGACCACTAGCCCATGAGACTGATCGATGTAAAAATCTACATAATTAGAAAAAGTAAATAAAAACTGACAATAGCCTATATGAGTTAAGCTATAGAGTAGACAACTTTATTGAGAGTTACAAGTTTTCTTCAGAATGGGTAGGTATGTAGGATTATTATTTAATTTTACAATTATATTTAATAGTAAAAGCCATTAGCGTCGCAATCCAAATCTGGGCGTGAAATGACTGACAAATTGTGCTTGTAGACTATTTCATAATTGGATCTACACATGACTTTATTTCCCTTCTGCAGTTTTTATTTCTTAAAAATGCATCTACGCCGTACCTGTATGAATCAGAGATCCTTGGATATAGAGACAATCATAGTAACGACTAGATAATCGAGATTTTCATCATAAGTAATGCCACGAGTGATTTGAAATGTATCTAGAGAATTTGGAAATCAAGAGTGGCATTTGTTAGGACTATTTAATGAATAAAATTAAGATATTTACTCACAAATCATTATTTAAATATAGTTATTTTAAAATATTTATATATTTAATGTAAATAGCGATGTTTGAAAACAAATGAGAAACGTTATGCTTCACTTGTGTATCACTGCAACCAGATCATATTATTTATTGTCAAAGGATCGCAATATTGTAAGAATGTACCGTAGTGGGAAAAAATGAAACACATCAAACTGTATATTAATTAATTTCTGATGTCCTATGATGTAAATATGTCAATTATATTTTTCTGAAACATTATTAGCTGGGAAAAAATACGTTTAAGAAAGTGCAAACAGTGTTTTTTTGTGGTACAATCAGTTGCTACAAATGTTTTTATATTATCTCCCGCAACCATGATAAGGTTACATTCGTGCACTAATATATACAATCTGGTAGCCAAGTGTTGTCACTGCAAAATAATGCTATGTCCTATTCAGAATGTTAAAAAGGAGTTTGATTTTACAGTGATACAATTTAACTGATAAAATCGAGGTGAAAAACGACTGTGATTAGTTGTAAATAAAAATAATTGAAATTTGATTGGTCATTAACTCGCATTTAGGGCATGAGTTAAATTGTCAGGGTTATTTAATTCCCCGTTTTACATTTTTTTTTCCTTCAATGAAATACTTATTTTTGAGATTTTAAGTATGTTGATTTGCATTGATTTACAAATAATTTCAAAATAAAGCGAAAAATACTAGGAGCCAGAACACTACAATAGGACACAGCACACACATAAAACACAAAACATATACACACACACACACACACACATATATGTATACAGGTTGTAACAGGACCACACCGACATAATGATAGGAATGATAGGCCATACAGAGAGGATTATTTTTTGTGAAGGAATATATAGTGGCGAACACATCGTTTATGAGTTACGTCCTGTTACACTCTGTATATGAGATAACCAGCTTTAACAGCTGGGGAACCCATAAGTTCCCTCTCCACCCAGGGAGAGCAGTGATAAAGATAGTAAAATTTTGACTATTTTCTTTTCGTTATTAATCACACAGGTTTGATTAATACACTGGTTCGATGATTGTCTATCGCTATAAATAACACATGTGACATGAACCAGTAGCGGCTGGTAGACAAAGGTCCTTTTAGAGCTTTTATGACTGAATGGATTAATATAAGCTATAAATACATATTTCTTTATCAGATGCAAAAAAAATATATAATTTATGCTCATTGACATTCACCTCGTATCCGAATCATGGTCGGTAGAGTCCTATTTTCATCCTCAGCGCCTCATATTCGATTCCCGGTGGGGTACAGGGATTTTAAATGTGTATCCTAGACTGGCTTTGTGTTTTGTACTGCTTTCAGTGGTATCCTTGGAATCCTAATTATTATTAGTACTACTTCAGGAAGGTCAGCGACTGAGAATTTTGTTAATTCAGTTTAATTCCTGTTCCCTGACTAGAGACAAACCGCACATAAATGTAATATCTTTCATGGTGAAGTAGAAGAAAAAGACGTTACGATCTTAACTTCATCGGGTATTCTTGGTGGACCGCGTGGAGGCACACTCAGGTGCTTCCTCATGACTCCGAGCCTGTGTGTCAACGTTCTAAAAATAGGCCCAAAGAGAGGGTTGTAGCTCCTCCTCAAGGCCTTGATTCCAGCCCAAATAAATGGCGGTATGAATCGTGTGTGTGAGTGATTAATGTGTGTCGTAACAAGAACATCATAATAGACTACATATCACCGTATGTTTAATCTCATTCATTCCATAAAATAAAAGTGGGTATCACAGTGAACCAAAAATAAGGTTGCCGTGTTAGGCCCTTAAAACGCGAACCCATCTTTACTAATCTAATCTAATCTAATCTAATCTCATAAGGTAAAATAAATAAACATAATAGTAATAATAATAACAATAATTATAATTATAATAATAATTATTATTATCATTATTATCATTATTACATAGGCGTCTAAGGAAATTTGATGAAGTAGAATATATGGAATAACTGCTAGTGACATCTCTTGACAACTGACTAATATAAATGGGACCATAAAATAAATAACTATATCTGAAACGAAATTAAAATGAACTCTATACTAGTAGAATGAACCTAAGTCACTATTAACATAACTGGAATCAGCCTATGAAGCGTACATCTAGAACTGGAATCCTTAGGACAATCCCACATTATCAACCTAGAGGCTTGAGATCAACTGGTTATCCAGAGAAGAGATGGGCTTTGTGGATGGTAATAGTCCTTCTATAACTATAACATGTAATGCTGATTATTAACTAACTCACTCGCTCACTCACTGGCCCTAAGCGAAGGGTATAGCCGCGCTAATACTGTAAGCTCTCCATGCATCCTTGTTCTGAATCGATCATTCTCTGTATAATCCACCTCCTCAATTCATGATTTATATATTATACTCTTACCTCATTCTTGGCCTACTTATTGGGCACCTGCCTTAATTTCCTCCAGAAAATTATTTTGCTCTTCATGCCACAGAATTTGCTCGTCGCAGTTCTTCTTTTCTCCTTCTTTTCCTCCTCTTACTCCTCCTTCTCATTATTATTATTATTATTATTATTATTATTATATTGAATTAAATCCCTTTTCCTACAGTTTTCTATGAGGCAGTGAAAGTACACAGAAGCAACAAAGGGAGAGAAAAATGGTTATTCATTATAATGCTATTTCTAATTTGAGCGGCAGACCTATAATTTAAATTTATATTCAACTTGTGAATTACTTGGGGAGGGTTAGTGTATTAACACCATAAATTTCAATGCCTTACGCGTTGGCAATTCGGCAGATATTTCTCTTGGAATGGACATACAAAGAAGGTTCATATAGCCAGAGAGAGGGTTGAGACTTTTCACCCTTTCCCATATGTAGTATGAGGGGGTTTATAGACATTTAAAATGAAACTATGCGTGGCAACTATAGGAAGGATGGGTAGAGGGATGTAATGGCAAAGAGGAAAGAGAAGTTTGGCTTTTAATTAGCGGTGGACAGTAGTAGTGCTGATGGTGATGATGGTGTCGGTTGTTGGACGGTTTACAAAATTACATTCGCATTTTAGGCGGAGCGTGTCATTAATGCACTTGGAAAACAGCAAGTAAAGGAATTGTTTCCCCGCTCTCCTTCTCCCAACAAAAGCAGTTCAAATGGTTATTTGACTTCAGTTGTAATGTAATCACAAATAATGACAATCATTCAATGCGATTCAATTTAATAGTTCTCTTCGTTAATGAGCACACTAATATTATAGTGCGTTCGGTTTCTACAGTATTATTCAAAATAAAATAACATAATAAAATCAACAGCCTACCAGTAGGACGCAGGCATCTCCACTTGATCGAAATATTTTAGTATTCAAAATTTACAGATATTATTTTTATAATTGTATATTGTATAATACTAAACACAATTTTATCATGCATGTTATAAGTTCAGATAATTAAAATAGTTTCTCAAATCTATAGTTAGTCCTCTGAAACTGTAAGAAAAGTAATAAGATTACAAATATGTTTAAAAGTATAGTCAAATAATTTGCCCTGCTTATGCGCGAATGAGTGTGGTTTAGAGACATTTATGGGGTTCAGCTGAGAGTGTGGGAGACAGGGTAGAGGAGTACGTGGGTGGGGACTTGAGCAAATTGCATCTCTAGATATGAGAATGTGATTGACGCTGTCGGTGAGAGATGTGAAAAGAAAGAGAGAGGAGGTATGTCTGGACGATTTTTGGTATTTGCGCAGCGGACATTTTATTTGGCTTTACCTCAATCAACAAGCCTACCAACAAAATTAATTAATAGTAATATAATAATATCAAGAAACGTGTGCAGCATACTAGATACACCTAAAAATTTCAAAATCGATAATGATGTTAAAAATACATGGCATGAGACGACTAGAGTGTCCATGGTCTATAAGACGATTGCTGGCCTCACTTCCACATGTGCTATTTATAGGAGTAGACGATAATCCTGCTAGTATAGGGATAACATATGATCAGTTTGTCGGTTTCCCTAGCCATTATGGGCAATTTTCCCAAGTTAGTACTGCCATACATTACAGCTACCCAAATTCTTCAAGATACTGACCGTAATTCCATGATAACATGAATTCTGCAGTGGGGGTCTCGAAAATATTATGTCCCGTAGCTTAGGCCTCGTCTACGGCGCGAGATTATATATACAAGGCCCTGGGGTTGACTTAGCCTCTAACGGAAATTAATACCAGACTCTTGTTCCGAGAGTAAAAACGGCCTTTATGCAGGCTGACAATCCGGCTACATCTTTTGCCGATTGTCTAAATTAGGTGGGAGCCTTAACCTCCTGCTACTCCAAGAACTTTCTAAGGTCCGTTGTGGGATCACTTTATTGTGTGTGTGTATATATATATATATATATATATATATATATATGTATTTATTAATTAAATAAAAATAAAACGTAGTTTTATTTGATTTTCATATGTATTATATAATTCAGTGACAGCTGTTTCGGTACACTGTACCTTCTTCAGACATGTTAACAACTACGTTTTATTTTTATTTAATTAATAAAATGGATTTTTATCAAGTAAACACCAACTCCATTGATTATTTTATTAATATTTATAGATGTTTCAACATCGTATAGGCCTATATATATATATATATATATATATATATATACATATATAGGCCTATACGATGTTAAAACATATATAAATAATAATGAAATAAATAAATAAAACAAATGTTTATCCTGTATTCAGCCAAGAGAAAACACATACATTGGAATGTGTGAGTTACATTCTTAGGACAGCCAATTTATAATTACTTACTACATCCTGCTCTCACGTTAGTCACCTCCCGCTCGAAAACAAATAGTACTGGACGTGTATCTGATTTTTTCCAACATGTCTATCGGAAATAAATAATCTGTATCTGAATATTTTACTACAAAAGAAGATGCAGGTTCTGTCTGTAGTTTAAATATTTCCATATCATCAACGGGGGCTATAATAATACAGTTGTGGTCATTTCTAGTATATTTCGTATAATACAGAGTGGTCCAAAAGTCTCGATCCATTTCCATTAAATTGACATTTTCTTCATTGTTTTTCAGGTTCATCACGAAGTATGATTACCATTGAAGAAAGAATAACAGTTATTTCCGAGCGATTGCGATTGGTAAGCTATGAACAAGTGCATCAGGAATTTGAACGAAAGTTTCACAAACCAGCACCTACTAGAGCCAATATCCGGATGTTGGTGAACAAATTTAGACGAACAAGAAGTGTTCTTGATGAAAAAAACGTTCAGGTAGACCGTAGACCTCTGCAAATTATGTTGAACGTATTCAGCACGCGATTGAACGCAGTCCAGGCGCGTCGACTCGCAGGCTCAGTAATGAACTGGACATTCCCAGGAAAACAGTTTGGAAGTTTTTAAGGATTAAACTCAACAAACGTGCATACCATCTGCAAGTGCTACATCACTTGGAACATGAAGATTATGCTGCCCGTCAGGCTATATGCTATGATTTGCTTCAGGCTGTTGCTAATGAAAATCTAATGGACAATATCCTTTTCAGTGACGAGGCTACATTCCACATTTGTGGTCGTGTAAATAGGCATAATTGTCGAATATGGGCCGACGAGAAAGCTAATGCTACATATGAATGGCAACGAGATACATAAAACATTAATGTATGGCTAGATGTAACAGCAACAAAACTGTACGGTCCATTCATGTTTCAAGAACCCACAGTCACTGGAGTCACCTACTTAGACATGCTCGAACTATTTCTAGAACCACAGCTTACACAGGATGGTGTTTTACACTCTGTTGTCTTTCAGCAAGATGGTGCCCCACCGCATTTCGCTCTGTGTGTGCGTGCCTATCTCAATGCAACATTTCCGGGTCGCTGGATCGGCAGAGCTGCGCCAAGAATGTGGACACCACGCTCACCAGACTTAACCCCACTTGATTTTTTTGCGTGGGGTTTTATCAAGTCTCATGTGTACAAGACTAAGGTTCGTGATCTTCCTCATTTACGGGAACGCATTTACGAGGCAGTAGCAGCTATTACACCACGCCATCTGCGTAATGTGTTTAGAGCAACAGTGCAACGCTGGGAGCAATGCCCCAAAATGCAAGGGGGACAGATTGAACTGTACTGAAGATTGTTCACAGACATCTGACAAATAACATATGTAACAGTCATGAACGTTGGTCAATGCTTTCAAAGAAATGGATCGAGACTTTTGGACCACCCTGTATATTGTTTTATTTTTAGTTAATTTTGTAAGGTTTAAATTAAAATTAGTGGTTAATTTATGTTGGGTAGAGGAATATGTTTTGAAGTATTCATCTGCATTTTATACATAGATAGTACGTGCTTTAGACTTAAATTACAAAATATACTGCAAGCTAACACTGTTATTTAGAACGACACTCTTTAGTAAGGAAAAAATATATTTATCATAAGTAATGCCACGGGTAATTTCCAAATTATCTAGAGAATTTGGAAATCAAGAATGGCATTTGTTAGGACTATTTAACGAAAAATGTTAAGCTGTTTACTCACAAATCATTATTTAAATATAGTTATTTTAAAATATTTATATATTTAATGTAAACGGCGATGTTGGAAAACAAATGAAAAACGATTGGTACGCTTTATTTGCTTATTTTGTTCGTCACTGCAACCAGATCATATTATTTATTGCCAAAGGAACGCAATATTGTAAGAATGCACTCTAGTGGAGAAAAAATGAAACACATCAAACTGTATATTAATTCATTTCTGATGTCCTATGATGTAAATATGATAATTACATTTTTCTGAAAAAAAAAACATTTAAGAAAGTGCAAACAGTGTTTTTTTTTCAGTGGTATTATCAATTGCTACAAATGTTTTTATTAACTCCCACATGCGGTACGTGTTGACATTCATGTACTATATATACAATCTGGTAGCCGTATTTCTTAGTGGGTCAGTCACTGTAAAATAATGCTATGACCTATTCAGAATGTTAAAAAGGTGTTTTCTTTATTATGATAAACTTTAGTTGGTAAATTCTAGGCGAAACACGACTGTATTGGTTGTAAATCAAAAATCATTGTAACGCGATTGGTTATTGATTCCCAATTGGGGCATGAGTTAAATAGTCATAAGTAATGTCACGAGTGATTTCCAAATTATCGATAAATTCACGACTCACGAAGTGAGGAGTGAATTTATCTAGAGAATTTGGAATTCAAGAGTGGCATTTATTAGGACTATTTAACGAATAAAATTAAGCTGTATACTCACAAATCATTATTTAACTATAGTTATTTAAAAATATTTAATGTAAACAGCGCTGTTTGAAAACAAATGAGAAACGATTGGTATGCTTCATTTGCTTCTTTTGTTCGATCACTGTAACCAGATCATAATATTACCAAAAGATCGCAATGTTGTAAGAATGCACCCTAGTGGAGAAATTTATAACCAACGTTATAGGTATTAATTAATTTCTGATGTTCTGTGATGTAAATATGTCAGTTATATGTTTCTGCGTCATTTCCTGGAAAATAATTAATTTAAGAAAGTGCAAACAGTGTTTTTTTTTTTGTGGTATAATCAATTGTTACAAATGTTTTTATATTATCTCTCGTATGCGCTACGTGTTGACATTCATGCACTATATATACAACCTGGTAGCCGTATTTCTTGGAGAGTCAGTCACTGCAAAATAATGATATGGCCTATTCAGAATGTTAAAAAGAAGGTGCTTTCTTTATTATGATAAACTTTAGTTGGTAAATTTTAGGCGAAACACGACTGTGATTGGTTGCAAATAAAAAATCATTGAAATGTGATTGGCCATTGACTCCCATTTGGGGCATGAGTTAAATAGTCACTGTTAATATCGACGCTCACAATGTTGATCTTACATGTTTACTCGAGCGTCTTAGGTTGCACCGATTACTCAACTCGATAATACATAGTCCTACTATTATGTTGTTAATATTCTTAGATGGAAATAGCCTACTAACCTCCAGAAAAGTTGAGTATGGCATATCCTTAAGTATATTTTTAAACTGTTAATTTGTACAGTTCGATGCACTAGATATGGTAGTAGCATGCCTGCTTCCTGACTAGTGAGTTCGGGTTCAACCTCGACGGAATAGAAAATTATAATTGACAAATATTCAGTATCGAGGCTAAGAAGAGTGGCGGTATACAATTTTTAATCGCTAGATTGTGCATCAAATGCCATCCACAGTATATGACAAGTAGACACGTTGGTTCTGTTGATAACGAATCGTCCTTCAGAAAAAAGTTACCTTCGCAATGTTAAATGGACTCCATTCCAGACCTTATACTGAAAGAGAATTTTCTATGGTATAACCGGGAATGGAACTAGGAACTTCTGGGATGATAGTCAGACTTGCTGTTACAATACAGAAACGACCAAAATAAATAGTTCCGAGTATTGTTGGGGTTCGGGAGGGAGGGGAAAACACGGAAAATTTTAATATGACAGGTATCAAGTTTTTATAGTTTTGAAGTAAGAAAGAAATATTGAGGGCTGCGGTCCCGAGCTTGAGAGACACTGATTTAAAACTTGAACACGCCCGGTCCGCCCCCGAGCGTTGAGTTTTCGAACAAGGCAAACACAGCGACCAATAAATCACATACACGACGGCTGGCGGCGACACCTGACGCCTTAACGAACGCATACATTAACAAGTGATGACTAACGCATCGAACTCCAAGTAATGACAGCTCCAAAAATATCCAATTCCAGATTCTCTCCAGGGGTGGACACCAGACTTCTTACATCTACCTTCCTCTTTTTCATTTCTCATTTTTAAAGTTCGGCGTGATATAGAGTGATTCTATATTATAATACACTTTTCCGTAAATTAGAAAAAGACATTTAGAATAAAAAGTGTCGATAACAAACTTGTGTCGCAGGCTTGCTTGCCGTTTTGATGTTGCATTGATGTCGAGATCAAATCAATTTTAAATCTATCAATCTACCACTTTACAAAAACTGACATAGAGTACACATAGTTAGGGACCTAAACTCTTATAGGGTGCATACAGTTAAAAGAGACCATTGGTTCTGCTAAAGCAGGAGATGTGACTTCGATTCTATCCTGTCATCATTGCTCCATCGAAACCCCACACTTACAAATAAATATTCCTACAAAACTTCATCTACAATCCCAGAACTGGATAATAAAAGGTCTGAGAACCACTCTTTAAAAAGTTTAAACAAAACTTTCTCAAAATGAATATCGTGTGTTACCAATAATATGGTTAGTATTCTAATACATTAAACAAGTTCAATAAGAATTTGAAGATCGTCTCAAAAAATATGATTTTAAAATTCATTACGAAACACCGTTGAAGTCACTATGTAAAAGTTAAAATAATAAAATTACGTCAGATCTTCAGTCGGCCTCAACTATGTGAAATTTCATTTTGTGTTTTAAGGAAATTTTACATAGTGGAGGTCGACTGAGATCTCAGGTGCGAATTTTATTTTATATTTTCTTAAAATAATTATACCAACCGGTTTAGCATATTCTGCCCCACCTCAACTTCAAATTAAAGTTAGATATTTGGAAAAACATTGAATTCAGCATAGGTTTTATGATATTGTGATGGCTTTTTGGGTTAGCTTTTGAATTTCGCGGACGGCTGTCAGAATCGTGATCTCGTCTTGTATGATAGAGAAGGATTCACGAATCGGAAAGCGCGCGGATAATGTTCCATGTGCCTCGATCCCTTCTAGAAAAAATCTGACTGACTCTCGAGATGTCCAGCGTTCCTACCTTCGCATGTGTAAACCGTTGCGAGGGTTCAAAAAGTAATTTGGATCCGAATAATGGAGCGGTGAAGCGAAATCAAGAGTAAAGACAAGAAAGTGATCTAAGTGAAACCGACAGATAGTATAAAGCAGTATGTGTTAAATAATTGTTAAACAAGAGACATTGTTAACAGAAAATTATTTGTGAAAAATTAGTGAAATTTTATGTACCAAATAAAATTAATTTGGAAACTTTCTGTGAACATCTATTCTGTTTATTAGAAGAAATTCCATCCGAATCTTAGGCACCGCTAGCCTTGCGATAATATTTAATTTCAAATAATATTACTTTAATATTATATTTAATATTAAAATATTAATATTAATAATATTATAATACAATTAATACTATTTTAACGATCTATTAAATATTATGATATATTGCTATGTTTGATTTTATATATATATATATATATATACTACTACTACTACTACTAAAAACAGAAACTGACGTTCTGTGGAGATTGCAAGATATTAAAAAAAATAGGATATTCTTATTCATTAGGCACAATAAAAATTACACAAGATTGGGTGGAATGATGGTATTGAAGAATTAACCCAAAATAAGAAAAAGTATTACTTAGAATAAATTGTTGGCATATAAAACAACAGAGAATTGGATAGAATACAATAGAACAAACGCCAAAATTAAAAGGAAAGTGATGGATGCAAAAAAATAAATAAATAAATAAATATAAAAAGCAAATTATGGGAAAACAAATACCAAGAAATAGAAAGTTGTATAGGAGGTTCACAATCATCAGAAGTGCGGATATTTTTAAAAACACTGAAAACCAACGAAGGATCCAGCAAGATAAATTAGTTAGTAAAATCTGACACAGAAAAGCATTACGAAGCTTTATAACAGAAAGTAGAAAGAGTTCATGGCAACAATAGAAAATCCAACTACAGAAATTAAATACATTGGAATTTGATAAAATAAATATAGAATTAGAAATTCAAATCCTAAAGAATAAAACAAGCACCAGGACCAGGAAATATTATCCAATGATTTAATTAAATATGGTCCAAAAATGTAATAGGTAGATTGAGGGGCTTGTTTAATAAGTGTGTTGCTATACATAGGATTCCTGACGAATGGAAAATAAGCTACATTGTACCAATATACAAGAAGGGTGATAGAAGAGAAGCGAAAAATTTAGAGGACTAAGTATAAACAACACATTATATAGAATATTTACAAATATATATTAAAAACAAAAATATAATAAGAAGTTAAAGACAACATAGAAGAAGATGAGAATGGATTCAGACCGGAAAGGTCATGTGATGTCAATACATTTGTAATCCAACAGTTAATCGAAAAACGGACTGCAATTGGAGAGGAAACTCTTCTGACAATTATAGATTTAGAAAAAGCTTATGACTCAATTCCGAGGAACAAATTATGGGAAGTATTAGAGAAATATAATATTGATAGAAAACTAATAAAATATATTAAACAAATTTATAAAGATAACACGGCTTATGTTAAAATTATAAATATAATATCTAATCCTATAAAAACCATAAAGGGACTGTAAAATCACCAATTTTATTTAATATTTATGTATAACTTATATTATTGAAATGCAAATAAAGAAGTGTCACTGCTATAAAGTAAAAATTTGCTTAATTGTTATAGTAGCCACGAGAGAGCAGTGAAACCTAGTTTCATCTACCTATCATGATAGAGAATATAATAAAGGAAAAAAATAGATGTTTGTGCTAGGATGCCTGGATAGCTCAACTGGTAGCGCACTAACATATCAAGTTAGAGGTCTCGGGGTCAAATCCCGGTTCAGGCGTCTATTTTTCTTTCCATGCCATATATATATATATATATATATATATATACTACAGAAATTATATAGAAATTACATAGGCATATATATGTGTGTGTGTGTGTGTGTGTGTGTGTGGTGTGTGTGTGTGTCCACCGCTGTGGTCTCGAGGTAGCGTGCTGCCTTGTCACGCAGCGGACCCGGATTCAATTCCCAGTCGGGACAGGCTCCTGGGTGAGGTTTTTTCGGGTTTTTTCCTCACCTGTAACACAAATGTCAGGAAGCTTAAGGCCCAACGGTCCCCGAGAATCATCCGCATTATTATCATCCTTATCATTATCATCATCTTTCACCGGTGTGGAAAGCAATGGCAAGCTACCAAACCTATAATTCCCTAGTAAAGCTGCAAAGGATAGCATGAAAATGATATGATTGCAGTGAAAGACCTGCCTCGGGCAGAAATTACTATGGATGGATCTATATATATATATATATATATATATATATATATATATACTTACAGCAATAGCGACCATGGTTGAAAGTTCAACTTCCTACATTTCGTGATAGCCAACCTAAATAACTATACTGTAAGATTACATTTACACCCACGTGCGGGAAATAAAACTAGTACCCTCTATGTAATGCAATGTATATACAAAAAATATCAAAAAGGTAGTATTAATACACATTATACGAAACAAATCATTGCATTTTAAATTAACTGAACTTTATTTGAAACAATATAAAACAATAAATACGTACTTTCGGCCATTTTATCAATAATAATTAATGGTCACACGGCCTCCTGTACTGTTAACGTTACTCAATTGATATAATGAACGCACATATTTCCAACAAAGATGTTACTATTTTGCTACTATTTATTATTTTGAAAACACCATCACGCAAAAAATAATATACAACGCACGTTTGTGAAGTGATTTATAGAATCTCGGAAATTAAAAACCTCGCTAACGCTCGGTTTTTAAACATTTTCCTCAGTTCTGTAAATACCACTTCCCAACCTTGCATCGTAATATACTATTATTAGAACAACTTCAATTATTTAGAATTCGATAATAAAGTTATACAAAATCGACGTTGAAAGCTTTATTTTGCTGTTTCATATAACTTGAAAATTCTTATATTGCTAGAGGCGAAGAAATTAGGTAGGTTACAAATATTATAGTTAGCTTTTAGTAATGAATATCTTATTAATAAATTGTTATAATCAAATGAATATTTGTTTCATTATCCTCATAAGAACCATGGATTAGGCCATCTTGCGTGTTCCATCTCAAAAGTTAACTGAATTACAATTTTTTCATTACTCGGTCATTTATGTTGTTTGTAAGATTAGATATTTTAATATAAAGATATTTATTAGTGCACATATTAACTTCCAACCATTAAAATGAGCTGTTTTATTATAGATGAAGTATTCCTATTTTAAAAACTTAAATATAAGAACATTTCATGCTTAGTAGTAAAAGTGGGAAATATGTATGTGTAGGAGAATTGAAAGTATGCAATGAAAGTAAGAATGCAGAAGTATGTCAACACCCTAGCAACTAAAGTGAGACAACATGTTTCATTGGCAAAAATTCCAAATTCCTTTTCAAGAAGTCAAGGTATCCACTAAAACAAAGAGAAGAAAGAGAGAGATACAAAGCAGTGAAGAAAGTTGAGAATACTGACTGATCTTTGTCGAAGACGAAATACTTCCTATTTTAAACTGAGTCATCGACAGAAAGAAACAACCGAGTAAAAAAAAAGTATGGTTACAGGAACCCTTGTGGTACAATCTCTCTCCTCTCCTTTGCACGTCCTACTGCAAGAAGACATTATTAATAGACCATACTGTACACATACAAATTAAATATTACTATGTGCTTTCTAATAACATTATTCCTCGGATGTCTGATCATAACATTTGGTAATTCATATTCATAAAATATTATTTATACAGTTATACACTAGTTCCAGTCAATCTCTTTTTGTGCTGTATAATTTACTATTAAGGTTACATATTTTAGCTTAATTTTCAAGCTTTTATTTATAAGATATTTAACAGTGTTTAATGATATATTGCCGGCCGAGGTGGAATGTTTCTTGCCTTTGGTCCTGAGAGACTAGATTCAAACCCGGGCGGGGTCGGTAAATTTTTAGGATGAAAAAATCCAAGGGAAAAGTTCTCAGGGATGGACTTCAAGCCGTGGGTCCCGAATCTGAAGGTTTACGGCATCGTTAAAGAACTTCAAGCCTGATCAAAGATGTTTTATGAGGAAAATGTAACCGACTTCAACTTTATCCAAGTAATACCTTAGTTGAAAACTAGATGTCTCAATGAAGCGATATACTGAATACCTGTCACTAACGATATATGTAGGAAAATCAGTGTAACTAAATCAGATAGGTGAAGAAACCTCAGAGGGCTTGGACTCAAAGGGCCGTGAAGCTAAAGAGGAAGGAAAGAAGGAAAGAATGAAGTTTTAATTTTTAAAGTAAGACTTTGAAAATCTAACCAAAAAACCAACATAAAACTTGGGAAATGCCGCATTGTAGCGTAGGTGTTGAACCTATGCGCGCAAACTGGATGGTCGCGGTTTCAATTTCCAATGGGGTGAGGAATTTTAAACTGTCCTAACCTAAACTTTCTGGAGGTACTATAGCCCTCTAACGGAAATGAGTATCAGACATGTTCTAAGGGTAAAGAGGATCATTACGTAGGGCTGAAAACCCCATTTGACTTCTCGTGCAGATTTTCCGGAAACGGGAGACTTATCCTCCTCTTATCTAACGGTCTCCTAAGGCCTAGCGGGATCAGTTTACATTGCCTTTTTTTTTTAATAAACAAAAACTTCATCTCTAAAATTTCAATTATTTATTTTAGACATTTCAATATCAAAGAACATTTAGACATTATTCTTTCGCCTGTACGCATGTATAAAATAACGGGTCTGACTAAGATCACCATCGAAAACACCACAGACAACAGATGGCAATAGACACATACCCAGGCCCAAATAGATACTTAAAAACGTGTACCTCGACCACTGGAGTAGAACATTGTGATTCATTGAACTACGCCACAGTTATTCTGTGATACAGTTTCCATTATTGCCAAAATAACATGAGTATAAAGTTAGACATTTTGAATTAGGAGATATTTTCAGTGTAGATGTTAATATAGTCGCCAAATCAAAGATAACTATCGTGGAATTAGCTTGTTGAACTCTGGATATAAAATTTATGCTAATATAGTTAAGAATAAATTGAGGAAAATTTATGAAAATATAATTGGAGAAGAGCAGAATGGATTCAGAAAGGGTAGATCTTGTACAGATGGATTCTTTACTCTAAAACTACTATTAGAAAAGCACAAGGAATTCAATATAGAAACTCATATCGCCTTCGTTGACTTCATAAAGGCTTTTGACAAAGTAGACAGAAATATATTACTACAAATTTTAGCTGATGATAACGTTCCACAACAATATAGTACTAATATCTTCAACATCTATAAAGATAATGAAATCTCTGTTAAACAAGATGGCAAATTATCTTCTTGGGAAAAGATCAACACTGGAGTAAGACAGGGATGTGGACTTTCACCGGTGCTTTTCATTATATACATGAATAAATTAATAAATGAATGGAGGAAAACACAACGAGGATATATACCCATCAATAGGAACCTCAAACTCGATGCTATTCTTTTTGCAGACGATTTAGCTCTTCTGGCACTTTCCGAAAATGATTTGCAACGATCAATTTATAATTTACAAAAAATAGGTGCCAAATTTAATATGGAAATATCAATTAACAAAACTAAAATTATGACATTTCTTGGGAAGGATCCCATACAAAGTAAAATCTGTCTCCAGAATAAAATTTTAGAGAGATCTAATCAATTTAAATATCTTGGATATTATCTCTCTATCTGGGATGAAAAGGATATCCCTGAAAAAGTAACTAGTTATAATAAAAGTTTAGGAATTATTAATCAAGTTATGAAACCATCCCTTGTACAAAAAAACACCAGATTACGTTTATATAACACTTTGGCTAGACCAGTGTTGACCTATGGTAGTGAAGCATGGACACTAAGAAAACAACACGAAAGCAGAATAACGGCTTGTGAAATGAGATTCATGCGCAGAACAGCGGGTTACACCAGATGGGATCGGAAAAGGAACACCGATATCTTAAAAGAATTGAAGACTACGCCAATTTTGGAATATATTAAACAATACCAACTAAATTGTAAACCCATCTTGAAAGAATGAGTTCAAATCGGATCCCCAAAGCTGTTTATAATTATATACCAAGAGGACGAAGATCACTGGGCCGTCCTATAAAACGCTGGAGGGAAAATTTTCTATAGGATCGTAACAGGCCTTGGCCTAATACTTGGAAGGAAGAAGAAGAAGAAGAAGAAGATGTTAATATATTCTCCTTTTAATGTGTTTTGCTCTACACAGTGCAATCAAATCCAGAAGATACTATTTGATCTTTCAAGTTCATGAATTACTATTTCCTTTGTACAGAGTATCACGACATAAAATATAATAAAGTCAAATGAATACTGAACTCATTCTCATTGTTCAATAGCAAGGAAATCATGTTTTATAAACATTCATTCGAGTTCACTGTGAGAAATGTTATTTTGATCAACAGACGAACCCGCATTGACTGATCAGATGATGTATTTAACTACAACTATTGCCTAATCAAAACAGTTAGGATGCTTTTACATACACCGGCAAAACCTTAGCCGGTGACTGCGATGGCACCGGATGAAATGTAATCAAATGAGATGGATAGCCCGGCCTGACAAATTTACCGGGCTGGCAGCCCACACTGGCAAATTCAGTCGGAGTTGAGCTCGACAATTCGGATGCCGGAGAGGACTTGTGGTTTATTTCATCATCAGCACAACAAATCTTAGTGGGTCAAGGCTTCCCTCAGAATTTTTCACCATGCTTCTCTTTATCTATATTCTTGAGTTTTAAAGATTTGACATTCTGAAGTACTCCATCTCAAATTCGGTCTTCCAGTTCTCCGTTTTATTTCTGGTTTACCATCTATAATTCTTTTAACTACTTCATTTTTAGTCATTCTCTGCGTATGTCCTGTCCATCTGTCTGTTACTTTCTGTGATGATTCTAATGGTATATAGAACCCGCATAATGCTGTGTTATATCTCATTCGCCATTCTCCATTTTCCTTAATATGTCCAAATATCCTTCTAAGTATCTTTCCTTCAAAAACAGCCAATCGAGATTTGTCATGTGGTGCATATACACAACAGTATTGCAGGTGTTCTAATCGCGATCGGTATTTCAATGGTTTCCTGTATTTCTGGCATTGCGAAAATGAGTAAATTGTTCAAGTACGATGTTGTGACATTGATAGAACTTGTGGAAAGTAAACCTTGCATATGGGATAAAATAGCAGATTTTTTAAAGATGAAATCGAAAAACAAATCGCGTGGAATGTAGTGTATACATTTTTCGATGATTTCCATAAAAAAAACTGAAAATAGGTAATAATAGGCTCTAATGAACGGTTGGAGGGAAACATTTGGTCATCGCTGGCTCGAGTTTTGCTGGTGTGTATGTATGTAAAAATGTCCCTTGGCCGGCAACGTCACTGGCTCCGGTTTTACCGGGGTGTGTGCAATCGCCTTTATTCATCTTTGTTTAACAATTTAATAACAATGCTTTATTATATTTACAATAGATAAGAACATATTTCTTTGATCAATGTTTGTATTCCATTCCTTTCGCTCCAAATGTATTTTCCTATTCCTGTTCTTGCAGTCCTAGGTATTCCATTATCTATTTTATCTTCTACAACCTCATGTTTTAAGATCTACACATTTCTTTCTCTCCTTAATAATGTAATCCATTTTACACTTTTCTTTGGTTATCTTTAATGCTCCACATGCTTCGCATGTTATTCCGTTATAATTGTTTTATTTTACAAAATCTTCTTCTTCTTCTTCTTCTTCTCCGTCTTAAGTTTTCATTTAGCTCTATCATTCCAATCTCCCTCTTCCAAATTCCTATCATCCATTATGGATCTGACGTAGGTTTTCCATTTCCATCTAGGTCTGCCACGTTTATTTCTTCCAGGGGGTGACTATTGATATATATTTTTTGACAATCTTTCATTTTCCATTCTTTGTACATGGCCATACAATTTAAGCGTTTGATTTTTAATCCTCTTAACAACAGATGTGGTAACATTCATTTCTCTCCAAAGGAATTCATTTCTTATTTTTATCCTGTATTGTTTTTTGGAGGCTTCTTCTAAAATAATCAAATTCAACTGTTCTAATTTTATTCTTTTGTAATTCCGCCAAAGACCAAATTTCACTTCCATATGACAAAATATTCTGTATTATGTTCTTATAAATTTTCATTTTAGTTTCCTTTTGTAATATTTTGTTCCAAATTATTCCATGTAATGTCTTAGTTGCATTTTTTGCCATTGTAATTTTAGTCTGTACATCTCTCTCAGATGTACCTAAACTTGTAATTATTGACCCAAGATATTTGAAACATTCACACTTTTTTATTTTCCCTGTTTCAAGTATGAGGTCATCCACTTCCTTTCCCAAACACATATATTCTGTTTTCTGTAAATTTATATTCAGTCCCCATTTTTTATATTATTCCATTAGTTTATTTATCATATATTTCATATCATCTTCATCCCCTGCAAAAATTATTTGATCATCTGCAAACATAATGAACTTTTCCTCCTTTAGGAATGCCCATTTCAGAACATTTTTTATACCATAAGTTAAGAACCTGGTCTAAATAAATGTTAAAAATAATTGGTGACAAACTGCATCCCTGTTTAAGGCCTTTATTCACTGTGAATTCCTCTGTTAACTTATTCTGTATTTTACTTTAGCTTTTGTATTGCTATAGATCCTCCTAACAATATTAATCCATTTATCACAGATATTCATATTTCTCATTACCTTCCATAACATTAGTCGAGGTACACTATCATATGACATCTCTAAATCAATAAAGGTCATATGTAGTTCTTTATTTTTTGCTAGGATTTTCTCTTGTAATTGTCTAATACAGAAAATATTATCAATACATGATCTTCCACTCCGGAATCCACATTGTTCTTCTCTTAAGTTATCTTTTATCTCCTTAAGTTTAAAATTTATAATTTTACTAAAACTCCTAGCTGTTGATGGCAAAACGCGTATACTTCTATAATTGGAACACAGTTTTTTATCACTTTTTTAAAAATAGGAGTAATGTACGATAAATTCCAGTCTTCTGGGATATCGTCTCCAATTTCAATTTTATTAAAACGTTTTGTTAAAAATATTACTAAAATATCTCCTCCATGTTCCAGGAGTTCCGTCTGAATATTTCCTTATCCTGGTGCTCACCGATTTTTTTGCCTCTTTCAAAACTCTTTTTCCTTCATTTTCTGTCACCTCTGGAGTTTCAAATTTATATTCTACTTCCGTATCTTGAAGTTGAAACTCATTTATATTTTCTTGAGGTAAACCTATAAAAAACTATTATTCTACAAGTTATATTATATGGGTGCGAAACATGGACTCTTACTTTAAGGGAGGAAATGAGATTACGAGTTTTTGAGAATAAAGTTCCTAGGTAAATGTTTGGACCAAAGAGAGATGAACAGACAGGTGAATGGAGAAAACTACTTAACGATGAACTACATGGTGTTGATAGGAAGCCAGATATAATATAAATCTCGTAGACTGCGATGGGCAGGACATGATGCGCGTATGGGGAAATGAAAGACGTGCATGGAAGCTTCTTGTAAGAAAACCAGAGGGAAAACGCCCAGTTGGTAGACCAAGAATGAGGTGGGAGAACAACATTAACTATGGTTTGAGAGAAGTAGATTATACAGGGAATGTTTGGAAAGCATTGGCTCAAGATAGGGATGTATGGAGGGCTTATGTTCGCGCGGCCATGAACCTACGGGTTCGATAGTGCCAGTGAGTAAGTAATTAAGTAAGTAAACCTTTATAATGTGGCATCCATTCTGAAGATCTTAGCAACTGAATATTTATCTTCTTTCTTTCTTTCTGATTTCCTGATATTTTGTAATGTTTTCCAAGCTTCTTTGGATCTAGTATATCCAATCGAATTATCTGTATTCGAGCATATATTATCCCAGTACTCATTTTTTTATCTTCTCACTTCCATCTTTGTTTTATGTTTCAAAGTGATATATTCATTTCGAGATGTTGTTGATAACCATTTCATCCGTGTTTTCTTTTTTTCTTCTACTAATTTTTTTAATATCGTGATTAAACCATTCATTATTTCTTTTTAATTCTAGATATTCTGTCCCAAGTGCTTCTAAAGCTGCTGAATGTATACTTTCCTTTAGTAGATCAAACATTTCCACTGCAGATTTATTTAAATTTAAATTAAGTTTTTGTTTTAATCTTGATTGAAAAATATATTTTATACTCTCATCATAGAGTAAACTTACTTTATATCTTTGTTCATTCAAAGGGATTGTATTTATTCTGTTTTCCGTTACTTCAATATTTTTGTTTTTTCCTACTTGTTAATATGAATTTTCCCAAAGCATATAATGATCACTTCCGCAAACTGGTTTTCTATACACTATATCACGTTTTTGTTTCACAATTATATAATGAATTATTGATTTGAGACTTTTTGTTGGCTGTTCCCATGTGTATTTCCCGATGTTGGAAGAAACTATTCATTATCATATAGCCATGCTGTTTACATAAACTTATAAATCTATCTCCATTGTCATTTTCCACTTTTTCCCCAAATGGTCCAATCACTTCATCTTTCATTCTACGTCCTGCTCGACTATTAAAATCTCATGTTATTATTACTTCTTGATGTTTTTTATTTTGTCCAAAATTTCTGACAGTTTGTCAAAAAATTCATTTTTCTCTACGGTTGTTGCATCCTCATTTATGGCATATACTCCTATTATTATAAGCTCTATCCCAAAAAGTTTGAGATTTAATTTAATAATTCTTTCATCAATTTTTTTCCAAGACACTATATTTTTTCGCAATTTTTTTAATCAAAATGGATATATCTCTTTTTGCTCTACTAGTTTTTGGTACTCCACTCCAGATATGTGTATAATTTCCTAATTTTTCCTGTCCTTTCACTTTCTTTTTTTTTCTGAGAGCACAAAAATATCTGCATTCTTTGCTGTAATCTCATCTACTACTTCTTCTTCTTTAGTATTCAAGCCTTGAACATTCCATGTGCCAATAGCAAAGATCCGTTTTCGTAGCTTAAGTCTGTCATATTTAAATCCATCTCCGGCTGACATATTCTACTGAAGTACGTAGCGATATACTTTTTTTCCGGGGCCAGGTTGCCAGCCTGACGCCTAACCGCCAGACACGGAGACCTGTTTTTTTTTTTTTTTAGGGTTTGCTCCCTTAGCCGACAGGTCACAGTTTTAAGGCGCTGAGAACTCGCCTTTCGTCCCATCCTGTTAGCTACAGTCTATTACGACTGCAGTCAGGGAGCACGACGAGAACGTAGGATTAGGACTTGCTGGCAGAGCTGCTAAAAAAGTCGCAGTGGCATTACTCGAGATTTATTAAGGTATACATAGTCGGCATCTGTACCCTTCTCGAGGCCGTACCAACCATTTGCTCCCCTTTTACAAAATCAAGAAGTAAATATTATTTGCAAGTTTTTTTTTCTCGATATTGTCAGTTTTACCCCTTTAAATGTCAGGTTGACGTAAGATGTAAAACAATTTCCAGTATTAATAATTTTCATTTCAAGCCACAGTTAGTCCAAAAGCATTCAAGACTGAAAGTGTATAAAACATTGGCTCTTCCAACTCTTTTGTATGGTAGCGAAGTATGGACGTTGAAACAGAAGGATATACAGAGACTTAGATCTGCTGAAATGAGATATCTTCGGAGGACTGCAGGATACACACTACTAGATCACAAAAAAATGAAGACATCTTAGAAGAATTACACATGGAATCTTTAGAAAACAAAATTTCTGATTATAAGTCAAGATGGATGCAACATGTTCATCGAATGGAAGATCACAGAATACCCAAACAATTGAGGTAAGATGTCCAGACCAAAAATAATATAATTAAAATAACCTCAAAATATAACTTCCTAAAATTAAATATTAAATACCCAAACAAATGTTAAGATAACAACCTGCAGGAAGAAGAAGACCAGGACGTCCACTCAAAAGACTTTTGGATGGTGTTTCTCTTGAGGCCGAAACAGGTCAACAAATGGCCTTTTAAATTCGTGAATGTACTATGATGATGATGAATAATTTTCACCGACTCGAACGAGTTAGATCAATGGTGAAGTGTTTGAGACAAGTATTCTAAACGTCAAATGCATCCAAATAATTGGGATTTTTTTTTCAGTTATCAAGGTATATTCGGAGTTGCAATTTCATTACGGCGATCCATTTCATCCAAAGTTCCATTCTTAGTTGATTAAATAATTAAATATTAATCTTAATAATAATTTCATTATCAATATTAGGCATAAGCTGAAATACAATATATATATATATATATATGGTATGATAAGAAAAATAAATGCCTGGACGGGATTCGAACCCGGAACTCTGAGTCTGTACCTCAGCGTGTTATCCATTACAGCACCAGGCGAATCCAATTCAAACACTTATTTTTCTTATATATGTATTAATATATATAAATATATATATATATATTAATACATATATATATATATAATCGGTAAATACAAATATTAAAATATAATATAGTTAGGCCTATAATTTGCACTATAAACAAAAATATAAGCAACATACTAAGTCTATATATGTATACACAGATTTTATGTAAGATAATGAAGCGTTTAAAAATAAAATTAAGTGAAAAACAGACATTTATGATTCCGTGTTACCGATCCATCCGTCACTACCTGTTCGAATTATACATGTATATATCCTATATTTACCCCGCCAGGATGACATTGGATTGAAACCCGCAGGGCAGCAGGGGAACTGGCAGATCCAAGATAACATGGAAACGAACTATTCTCACAGAAGCTATAAAGATGGGGAAGATTTGGAATGTGATCAAGGTGCTGGCCAAGAATAGGTTCAGATGGAGAAGTTTTCTGTTCCACGCAGGAATGATGGTAACTTTGATTGATTGATTGATTGATTGATTGATATCTTATATTTGAATTTAAGTTATTTAAAATTGATTTACTATAAGTAAAGAAATAAATCCTAGCTCAGAACAATTAGAGCCCAACGAATTGGTTATGGTTACTGACAAATCAAGAGCACAAGGCGTCTTAAGTGTGCATCTGGTTGTTATAATAAAAATTCGTCTTATTTCTGGCTAAATAAAGCAATGTTGTAAATAAAAAAGCAAAATATATAATATAAACGAAACAAAATTAATAAAACAAGGGGGAAGTGCATAATAGCAGGATAGACTGCTTGCATGATAAGTTAACGATCCTCAAACGTCCGTCCGTGGTCGAGTAGATTTAGTCTGTATGAAGAGGTGAAATGCACCGGGACTTTCTCATATAATGACACTGGATATTAACTTGACTTACTTTTAATCAATAGAAAATGATTTGGATTGATTGTTGAAATAAACCATATTGTTATGGCTTGTGTCCTATAAACAAATAGATAGGATATTAAATGTGTGTCCAATCGTTGAGACGGAGCGGCGAGTTGGTGAACGATGACTTCGTACGTCACTGTACACAGTGAATACCAGCATGAAAATAAAACATGCAACGCCCTCCTCGCGGATATGTGCCACCGCTTAGTCGCACAGTACAATTACAATTAATTTTCTTCATGTGACATATTTCCTTTAATTCACTAATTTTAATCATCATTAAGTTTACTTATTTATTTGTTTATTTATGTTCTCTCCAATATCATGACAACCCACAAGTTTTGGATATAAAATTTGAATTTGTTAAACATTAATGAAGGCTGGTCAATTGTGCAGCAGACGTTACAAAAAATCGTAGTTGACCAGAACCGAACCATAGCCCGAGACGTCGGAAGTGCAGATCTTATTGAGTGCCCACTGAAGTTAACGATGCGGGTACCACACAAAGAGAGGTTTTACTCAAATAAGTCAGAATACATAATTCACGAGTGTGAAAAGCGGTTCAAAACTGTTAACTTCCACCATTAAAAGTTATGCCATATATATTTTTTTTCCCCCCAATAAAAAGCATAAATACATTATTTAATCCATATAACTCACAAACCAACTATGTAATTATCTGTGATCGAAATACATTTCAGATATCTGCAGTACACTATCAAAGTACATTGATAAAAATGTTGGCAGGTTTCGATCAAACCTTTCTTTTTAAGCTGTAATGCAGTAATCGCTTAACAAAAAATGTATTCAAGAATTTGTATACAATTTTAGTCTGTTTATACAACATACTTAATAAAACAATTATTTGTTTATTAAATATGACTTGTCCGTTATGAAGAATAAATATTATTTCTTATGAAATAACATTTTTAAAATAATATTAAATAAAATAATTTATATTTGACACCCCGAAGCTAATGACAATAAAACCCCAAACATGATGATCAGACTGCGGGGAAATAGTACCCAGATGAGATCTTACGAACAATAAACTTAGTTTGATTACAAAATGCGAGCGACGTGCTCAGGCAATGTCATCATAGCTAGTAATGTCTATTGCTCTGTGTACATTGTATAGTCTGCTTACGCTGTCAACTGGTACATGCTATAAACTTACACATTCACAACTGTATTAATTCACCTGTTGTTCAGAAATGAAATGAACAATTACGTTAGCTTTGTTAACTGTAGATACTACGGCCATGACGTAATTGCAGTACTTCTATTTCAGTCTACATTTAAGTCGCACAGTACTTGTAAACATGTATACATATTATTTGCATACTATTTCCCCGTAATCTGATTATGATATTTAATCTCCTTTGGGGATGCATTTATTGTACTATCATTGATATAATAAATATATAATTGTATACGGTAGGCTTATTGTAAATTACAGAAAATTCCCAAAATGCTATTAAGAATTACCAGGTATTGTGGGGAGAACTGAATTGATAACCATTCAATTAACCCCATTACTATAATTGTAGGAAGTATAAGTATATATAAAATATTTTTATAAAAGATACATAAAACATTCTGTATCTTGATAGCGAAGCTAATGAAGATGATGCCTTAAAGGTGATAATATTTTAAAATCCTTGGATATAGGCTATGTTTGTTGTATTATACAGGTTGTATAAAAAAGGATGGCGCAAACTTACATGGTTGAAAGTACACGATAATAGAAGCAACAATGTCCCAGTAAACATGGGTACGCAAACGAGCCGTTTGCGAGATAATTACGAATATATGGTTACAAGTCGCCACTGACGTCATTGTAAACATCGTCCTAGTTAGTACAAATTAATTTGAATCGACTTTACTATTAATTTTTCATCTCATTTAGTTCACATTGCTCATTTCACAGTTCACTTCTTACGTACCTGTTAAAGGAGATGTTCAAAATGTCTTCATTGCATCTGCATGCAATACTGTGCTCGTCTCTGCAATGAATGTCGATTTCTTTCGAAACCCCTGTATAATTTCTGAATTCTTAACAAGCATGTACAACTCTCTGCTCCAGTTCTTCAACCGTGTTAACGAGTGTGCAGTACACTTCGCTTTTGAGGTGTCCCCAGACACAAAAATCCAAAGGATTTAGATCAGGCGATCTTGGAGGTCAAGGTGCATATCCGCCTCGATCTATCCATCTTTGGCCGTATTTGCGCGTTAGATGCCGTCTCACAGCAACAGCAGCAGCAGCAAAATGTGCCGGAGCTCCATCATGCATGTACCACAAACTCCGGCGTTGCTGAAGGTGAACATCCTCAAGCAATCCTGGAAGATGACGCCGCAGAAACCTAAGGTACCTCCGTCCATTAAGTTTTCGTGGAAGAATGTGTGGCCCAATGAGATGATCACCTAGTACCCCTAACTAGACATTCAGTTATAAACGGTGCTGATGTGGTGACTCATGAACAGCATGTGGGTTTATTTCACACCAAAAATGTGTATTATGATAATTAAAAACACCATCGCGTGTGAATCCTGCTTCGTCTGTAAATAAAATGTTACATGCGAAACGAGGGTTGACTATAGTCTGTTGTTGCATCCACTGACAAAACATCACTCTACGAACAAAGTCTGAATCATTGAGACATTGAACTCGTTGGAGGTGGTAAGGGTACAGTAAATTGCGCTGTAAATTCTCCATACATTATTGTGGCTTAGTACAGGCACATGTGTGGCAATTCTTCTCGTCGAGGTTACTGGAGAGAGCTGTACTGCCTCCAATACCATATCCTCAACCTGAGGCGTAATGCGAGCATGCCTACCTACTGCTCTGCCATGTGCAAAACCCCCATTTTCTCTCAGGCGCTGATGGACCCTTGTAAATGTACGACTTTCGGCGTGTCTTCGATCAGGATATGTTTCTTTGTACAAGCGTGCAGCCTCCCGTGCATTGCCATTAGCCCTACCATACATGAAATGCATATCCGCATACTGTTCGTTACTGTAAGGTTCCATTGTAACTACAACACAGTACAAGTGACACTCTTCAGACGAGACTGATACCTTTTGAGACTGTGTCCTGTGTCCGTCCTGTACGTTCTGCGTGTATGGTTTGATTGCAACTCCACCTCTCGGCAATGTTCAGTTTTGTAAACAAAGAACATAGGACGGCTTCAAGTGCGCAAGGAGTAAACCGTACGATGTTACAAACAATAACGTCAGTGGCGGCTTGTAACCATATATTCGTAATTATCTCGCAAACGGCTCGTTTGCGGACCCATGTTTACTGGGACATTGTTGATTCTATCATCGTGTACTTTCAACCATGTAAGTTTGCGCCATCCTTTTTGATACATCCTGTATATCAGGTGTCGTAGAGAGAAAAGGAGTAAAACTTTTGGAATAAAGCATTGCCTATAAAAGTACAGTTTTCATGTTATAAGTTAACGAAAAATACAACCCGTTAACAACAAAGTTCTTCTCAAGAGTAACTCTTTCACTGATTGGAGATATAGTAACATAATCATCTGGCAATTGTTTCATGACATCACACAAAATGAGTCTTGATAAATCATCCTTTCTGCAAAGGAAAATATAGATTTGTTTTTTTTTTTTTAATTTTGAAATTGTATCATTACTAGTCATTATACTAACAGAGGAGGAATTTGTTTTCATTACTACAAAAACTACTAATAGTAATAGCAGTAGGAAATAAATCAATGGTGACAGTATAATAATTTAAAGACTTTTTCCTGTTTTTCGTTATATGATTTATTGTGATTATAATTATATTACTAAATTAATTTAAGTAGCTTAGAGAAAGAGCTTAGTATTGAAGATACTAAGGTGATTATTAAATCCTTAAATAAGTTTATAATTGAATTAATTCAATATTTATACAATGAAAATGTAATGTTTTAAGTAAACTATATAAACTAAGAAATATAAATGGAATTAAACCACTAAGATGATAAGTTAGCAGCTTTCATCTGACCTCATATTTCCTTGGTTGGAATCATATTCAATTATATTATTAACAGTAATATACCTCTATTTTGGTTTCAACCAAAATAGAATTAGGGTAGCTTCACTTAACGACGCTCTGTAACTACGTAAACAGTTAATGTCGTAATTCAAAGCAGGCATGAAATAGATAACAAAATTTGTCAGTGGATACTTATTTCAGGCTCGATGTTAATTTATGATCTACTAGGCGCGACCCTATCATCTTTACTTTTAGCACGTATACGATACAATCCTAGACATGGATGGATTCCTATTGAAAATAACAATATTTACTATTGGAACAGAGTAATCCTGGATGAAAATGCATTCGAATCACTATTCGTGTATCATAGGAAAGGTGTTTGAACATAATGTGCACATCTTCAGACAAAATAATTTAATTTAGAAAGATTACTTTTTTATGTCAATAAGATCGTAGAAAGTGTATTTATTTGAAAACAAATGAGGATATATATTTCTTACATAATTTATGGAAAGTAAACCAACTAAGAGGTTATAAAACAGCTTTTTGACTAATGTATGTATGAAGTTGTTATTCAGCACTTAGCATTTCAAATGGTAGTTCGGGTTGTAGAACATTGTAGCTGAAATTAGGCAGCGAAATGCTTGAGATGCATGTGTGATGTTGATGACACACATATGTTGAATAAAACACAAGTTGATTAATTTCCCATCATTTGGTCGCTCCTATAATTAATAATATAATAATAATAATAATAATAATAATAATAATAATAATAATAATAATAATAATAATAATAATAATAATAATAATAATAATAATAATAATGTGTGCCGGTTCGCTCAGGGTAGAGTATGGTAACTCAGGGATGCTTATATTATACACTTATTACTTCAGTTTATTGAATAATTTTGCATGTACAATTATAGAATCACAATGTTTTATACCTCACGAATTCGTGGAGTTGATGAATTTACTTAAGCTCACGTATTTTTAACTTCACTTTTACTAAAAGTCGCGAACGGTTGCTGTAGGACTTGTTTCTTGTAGACCGTATGAGCGTGAGAGAGTCTTCACATGCATCCTCGCCTTATAAGGGCGATGACTCCTCCCATAAAGTCACCATCCCCACTCCACATGTACATGTTATTCATTATAGCTTAGAGAGGTAGGTACCATTCGTTTGGGGTTCCTATGTTGGTAATAGACTCATGTGCACGTTTGTGCGCCTTCCAGTTATTCCTATTAATCGTATGTTTTACTACTTAAGAGTCTATTATTTCTTGCCACAAATAATAATAATGATAATAATAATAATAATAATAATAATAGTAATAATAATAATAGTAATAATAATAATACTGGAGCAACGTTATGATATCGAGATAACGTCGTTGTCTGGGTAAGTTTCCTTGGTTAGGATTTTTCGAGTTTTTAATCACCTGCAAGTTAAGGCCTATATAGTTCCTCGAACAACGTTTGACCACCATTTTCGCTTTGCTTGTAATGTCATAAAATGCTCCACTAGTGACCATGTTATTCAATTTTATTAAAAAAATATTTAAATCAATGAATATTTACACCGTTCGTGTCTTTATATGTTCGATGATTAATGAACTATATATATATATATATATATATAAAGCGAACTGATCCCACTACAGGCCATAGAAGACCCTTAAGGTAGTATTAAGACTCCCACCTTTCAAGAAAATCGGCTTAGGATGTTCGGTCTTGACACCCACCATTAACCCCACAAAAAACAAAATAAGGGCTGTGTCGATTCCATATTCATAGTGCCGCGAGAATCAGAAGGATTTGGCCAGTTTTTAAAATTTCTGACCGGGAGTAAAACCACCCAGCATCCCAGCATCTGGCTTGTAGCGTATTGCCTTATCCAATTATGCTATACACACACACACACACACACACACACACACATATACACACACACACACACACATATATATATATATATATATATATATATATATATAAGAAAAAAATGTAAATGCCTGAATGGCGATTTGAAGCGTGACAAATGAATGGAGATGACTACATAACAGTGAACTACATGAACCTTTATAGGAAGCCAGATATAATTAGAACAGTTAAGTCTCGTAGGCTGAGATGGGCAGGACATGTGGCACGAATGGGGAATGAAAGACGTTCATGGAAGCTTCTTGTAGGAAAACCAGATGGAAATCGCCCAGTTGGTAGATCAAGAATGAGGTGGGAGCATAACATTAACTATGATTTGAGGGAAATAGATTATACAGATAATGATTGGAAAACATTAGCTCAGGATAAGGATGCATGGACAGCTTATGTCCGCGCGGCCATGAACCTACGGGTTCGATAGTGCCAATCACTTAGTTATATATAAGGCGTGAAATACAAGTGAACAAGATTAAAATCATGTGAAATGTGCAAAATGTAATACTGTGTACCCACCATGTAAATTAGTTAAGTGATGCATGTAGTATTAACACGATAACGGGTCATGCTGAGATATAAAATAATAATTTTAAAAAGTATTGTATAGATATTTCGATGTTACAATAAAATTCTGACATCATAAAGTAAGTAAACATATAGCTTCATATAAAAAGGTATTATATAATGATTATTACTACTCAAAAAGTAATTTTGTATGAATATTTGAATGCATTGTACTTGGATAATTTGGATCTGATTCACTTGATTTGGATTAAGAATGCTAGGCTAAAAAGTAATTTTGAGAATGGAATGATTCCAACACATGATGAAGCCTCGGGGGTCGGGACCCTTTTAACACGGAATCCGTCAGTGCTCTGGACCTTTGTAACACCCGAATTTTTAGAGTTGTCTTCTTCTATCCTCGTGACACAAGTTGAAAACATAACAAATTTCTTAGAAGGGAATAAATAGACCGACGACCGCACTAGAAGAGACTTCACTCTTCACTTCCAAGCACACATGGATACATTCTCTTTCTATCTCTCTTTCGCTTTTTGTTTCTCATCCAAATCATAGAACAAAATAGATCAAGTATTTGCAATCAAATTCCACATATTACTATTATCTGTTTTAATGTAATTTAGATTTTACAAGAAGAATTCATAAGGAATAATTCTAAGAATAATCGAAATACACTAGAATTTCTTATTTTATATGTATATAGGATTGTTAAAAAATTGACTTTTTCTTAAAAAAACTGACGAAATAAACAAACCAAATAAATAAATTAACATATGATATGGAGTTCTAAAAGTTTATATACAAATCGTATGATCGGTTTCAGGTAATATATTGTATTTTGTCGCTCACCCGTAAAAAAGTGGCAAATCTAAAAAATACTAAATTTTACAACTCAATCCTCTCTGACCAGTTTCTGCCTTGATTATTTTCACTTTTGTGTATGCTATACAGTTTAGTACTTAGTTCTGAAGCGACTGTAAAATCTAATATAAAAGCGTAACACCTTATTAACAAATACGTTGACAGAGATGATTTTGAGTTGTGTCATTTTTTTTAGGAGTGGGTGATATGTCCATTAATATATCTGGTATAAACAAAACTTAGAAAAAAATACGATAACTAACCGCCCATCGCATTAAATTATTATAGTACATTCTAACTACTAAAAATATCCAAATTAAGAAACAAAAAAATTCATTGCTGTGGTTTGCATCGCTATCTCGTACGCAGCGCTCCCCGGTTGGATCCCCGGTCGGAACAAATTTGTTGGTTTATTTTTTCGGGATTTTAATAGTATTGTAATAACGTTTTTATTTTATTGAACATTATTAATATTTATGGGATTTGTATTTTTTATTCTCACCTATAAGATAAATGTTATGAAACGTTAAGGCGCAAACAGCCCCCGAACATCATTTGTCCGTAATAATCATTATCATATTCTCCATGATAAATAACTCATGCCCCAAATGGGAGTCAATGACCAATCACGTTTCAATGATTTCTGTTTTACAACCAATCAGAGTCGTGTTTCACCAAATATTTATCAGTGTTATAATTACCATATTAAAGAAAGCTCCTCCTTACAATAATGCGTTCCTTTGGCAATAAATAGTATGATCTGGTTGCAGTGATAAACAAAAGAAGCACTAAAAGCGTATCTATCGCTTGTCATTTGTTTTCAAACATAGCCGTTTACATTAAATATATAAATATTTTAAAATAACTACAGTTAAATAATGATTTGTGAGTAAACAGCTTAATTTTATTCGTTAAATAGTCCTAACAAATGCCACTCTTGATTTCCAAATTCTCTAGATAAATTCACTCCTCACTTCGTGAGTCGTGAATTTATCGATAATTTGAAAATCACTCGTGGCATTACTTATGATAAATAACTTATGAATGTGTGAGTGAATGGTGTGTTTTGACTTAAATGTTATGTTGTCTCGGAGGAAGCCCTGGATTGTGCTGACCATTTATTCGGGGAGACCTTCCATATCCTTGTAGTGTGATCCAAAGTTTTAAAAAAATATCATCTGCCGACAGGTCGTGGAGCACGTGAAAGCATCTATAAGATGAGAGGTTAAACTACGACGGAAAAGAAGAAGAAGGCACACAAGAAATAATTTTAAAATGTTTATACTTCTTCATTACGGATAGTTTGGGATATTTATTTTTATAGACGATTAACAAATTATATTCAGATCAAATGCTTTGACTATATGTTATTTCAAAGTGCTATATATTCAAAATTGCTTTAAAAAATCATTTTTTGAACAATCTATAAGCCGAAGAATGTAATTCACTTTATTCATTAACAAAACATGACAATAGAATTACTAAATCTGTATAACTAAATTTACATTATCGAACACGGGGATCCATGGCTGCGTGGACATAATTCTCCACACATGCCTATCCCGAGCTAATGTTTTTTCAATCATTCCCTCTACAATCCATAAAATTATAAGGAAATAAAAATTAATTTATATGAATGTGCCTTATATCACTGAGTCCATCAAAGTGTAAACTATTTTAGACAGAAAGGTATATTTTAATATTTTAAATTAAACGTTCAATTTTGATCCAATATAACCTACCATGTAATTATTTCAAAGTCAACGGGATTATGGTTCTTTCTTTTTTTGGAGTTTGAGGAAACTTATTTAAAAATTCTAGGACTTTCGTTTCTCTATTGCTAGCATTATTGACTTCCGAGTATTTCGCTGTATAATGAGTGCAGGATATTTCATGTAGAGTTAAGCAGGAATATAGCTTTTATACAGTACATTGTATCTTGTCTGCTTCTAGATTCGAGATTCGAGCCGAAACTAGATCGATGGATTTTTTCAGGTAAAAAATTTAAGAACGTTGTAAGGGAAGTTAGGACGATCTGGTGACTCATCCCAGATACTTGTAACATATATTATAGAGTCGACTGATATGAACTTCATATACGTCAACATTCCAAGGCGTTGTTACAGATAAATGTGAAGTTAACGCGCCAACAAATTTATCGATTTGATTAAAATATAAATATATTTACTTTCTAATTATGCTATTTTTCATAAGTAATGCCACGAGTGATTTCCAATTTATCTAGAGAATTTGGAAATCAAGAGTGGCATTTGTTAGGACTATTTAACGAATACAAGTAAGCTGTTTACTCATAAATCATTTTTAACTATAGTTTTAAAATATTTATGTCTTTAATGTAAACGGCGATGTTTGAAAACAAATCATAAATGTGAGGTTATGTTCATTCACTGCTGCTTAATCATATTATTTATTGCCAAATAAGATCGCAATATTGTAAGAGTGCACCCAAGTGGAGAAATAATGAAACACATCAAACTATATATAATAATCAACATTACGTGTTATTCATTTATTTTTTTAGTAAACAACTCAGTAAAATCAAGGAATCTTTTCATTATTTGCTATATTCAATGTATTTGTTGGAGAAAAATAATGCTTTGCCTGTTCAGAACATTAAAAAAGAGGAGCTTTCTTTATCACAAAAGCAGAAGCTGATAAAGAGAAATCGATAAAGAGCGAGGTGAAACACGACCGTGATTGGTTGTAAATAAAAAATCATTGTAACGTGATTGGTCATTGACTCCCATTTGGGGCATGAGTTAAATAGTCATTCTTAGAGATGCTGAGAGGCTATACAAAGTCAGCCCAGCATGGAGGACAATTAAAAATATGCAAAATGATAATATGACAAAGGGTTATAATTTAGTACCAATGAAAACTTTTCAGGAATATTTTAAAATGCTTTTAACAGAAACTAGGAGAAAATGTATAGACTATGCTACACTGGATAATGGAAAGGGTGACTTAATGGAACCTACAACAGAAGAGGAGGTAAGAAACGTATTGAGAACAGCAAATAATGGAAAAGCGCAGGTCCAGGAGGAATAACCATGGAACTAATTAAATATAGTGGTTCAGGAATTATAAGAATTTTAACTAGACTTTTTAACCAAGTGATAGAAGGAGATCCTATTCGGACGATTGGAAGTTATCGTATATTAGTGCAATATACAAAAATAAGAAGGGAATGAAAGAGATCCAGCAAATTATAGAGGGATCAGTCTTATGGCAGCAATTAGAAGAATGTTATGTACGATTATTAAAATTAGATTGGAGGAACTAATACAAAATAAAATATCAGAAGAACAAACAGGTTTTACAGCAGGTAAATCGTGCCTTGAAAATATATTTGTGATTAGGCAGATTACAGAAAAGATGTTCGCTAAAGGAAAAGAAGTGCATATGGCATTTATAGATCTGGAAAAGTCATATGACTCTGTACCCAACAACAAAGCTTTAAGTGGCAATGGAGAAGTTTGGAATACCTAAATCTGTTATACATTTTATAAAACGAATGTATGATTGTGAAGCAAGTATTAAGGTTGGAAATAGAGTATCCTCAGAATTTGATATAACAAAAGGATTAAGACAAGGATGCAGGATGTCACCAACATTGTTCAAGATTTAATTAGAACATGTATTAATAAAATGGAATAAGTCATGTAAGGGAATGGGAATCAACATTAATGACCGTTTATTGCACGATTTATTATTCGCTGATGACCAGATTATAGTAGGACAAGATAAAGAAGATATAGAATATATTATTAGAAAGTTGGTAGATGCATTCGAGGTAGGTGGACTGAAGATAAATTATATCAAAGCGGAATATATAGCAATTGGAGGAAATTCGGAAGACTTACAAATAAATAATATGATAATTAAACGTGTTGAAGAATATAAATATCTTGGATCTGTAATAGATAAATCTGGTACTTGTGAAAAACATATTATTAATAGAGTAAATTGTGCAAGGAAGGCGATTAGATCCCTGAATGGTTTTTTTTATGGAATAGAAATATGACCAGAAAAACAAAAAAGAGATTATACAGACAATAATAGAAAGTATAATTACATATGGTTCAGGAAGCTGGACAATAAACGAAAAGATGCAGAAAAGAATCTTGGCGACAGAAATGGATGAATTATGGAGACGTATGAGAATATCCTGGCTATAACATAATCGAAATACATATATCAGACAAGAAATGGAGCAAAACTGTTATCGAAAGGATAACAAAGAGAGCTATACAGTGGTATGGACATGTACAACGGATGTTGGAAGACCTGTGGCCTAAACAGATGTTGGATTGGATGGTACCAGGCAGAAGGAAGAGGTGTAGAAGTAGAAGAACATGGTATGAGGGGATATATGATGCCATGATGAAGAGGGGTATGGAAGAAGGACAATGGGAAGATAGGAATTTCTGCAAAGCAGGAATCAAGGGCAAACTGCTGTAAAGTGGAAAGCCTGTATTAAGTAAGAGTTGCTGAGAATAGTGATCACAGCTAAACTTTAAACGTTGATACAAATTCTAAGAAAAAAAAACATTTGTGGTACGATTTG
Organism: Diploptera punctata; assembly: GCA_030220185.1. Lineage (NCBI taxonomy): Eukaryota > Metazoa > Arthropoda > Insecta > Blattodea > Blaberidae > Diploptera > Diploptera punctata. The sequence continues at coordinate 2,301,752 of JASPKZ010000004.1, forward strand.
AAATCTAAAATTCGAACCTACTGTATTATCTAAGGGTGAATTCCACGAAAAATATGGCGTAACAATTGGCTTTTAAAGTTTCTTCCTTGATTCCCAAAGTGGTATATGGACCACTAAAAATATTTTAGAGTGACTACATCCCTAAATATTATAGAATATGAACAAATTATACGTAACAAAGAACTCTTATCTATTTTAATTAAAATTCTTACACCTCATGGAAGCGATAGTTGTTACATCAGTTACCTTTTTTTGTATAATTAGTGACTAAAGTTTATTAGAACTCACTAACTAACTCATTGGCACTATCGAACCCGTAGGTTCATGGTCGCGCGGACATAAGCTCTCCATACATCCCTATCCTGAGCTAATGTTTTGCAATCATCCCCTGTATAATCTATTTCCCTCAAATGATAGTTAATGTTATTCTCCCACCTCATTCTTGGTCTACCAACTGGGCGTTTTCCCTCTGGTTTTCCTACAAGAAGCTTCCATGCACTCCTTTCATTCCCCATTCGTGCCACATGTCCTGCCCATTGCAGTCTACGAGACTTAACTGTTCTCATTATATCTAGCTTCCTATAAAGACCATGTAGTTGACTGTTGTGCAATATTCTCCATTCACCTGTCTGTTCATCTCTCTTTGGTCCAAACATTTTCCTAAGTACTTTATTCTCAAAAACTTGTAATCTCATTTCCTCCCTTAAAATAAGAGTCCATGTTTCGCATCCGTATAAGTTTATTAGAACATAAGACTCAATTTATTTTGTTACTTCTCCTATGTACACTATATACGTAACTATTATCTGAAATAAAATTGCAAAACTCGCAGATAATATTATTTTACTCTCACTCTATAAAACATAACGTTATTATACAGTTACATCAGTTACCGATATAAAACTGTACAATTTAAGTACAATTATTAAAAACAGAAACTTCATATTTTCTATTAAAGATGTTGAATATATATATATATTTATATTTATATTTTATTTATTTATTTAAACAGAACAAGTAGTGTCCTATCTGAAGGATAGAAAAATAAAACAAGTTACTTAATTTTGTTGCAATTGTCATATAAATTACCACGGAATTCACCTTATGAATTGTCAAAATTGCACACAACTATTCATATTTCATTTCTGTTATAACTTTGTTATGTGTGGTTCTAAGAAAAATGTAATTAATTTGATGTTAAAAGATTTATGAAATAATTTAATGCGCTTAATGGAGATGATAGCTGTGATCAGTTATTGTCAAATAGCAAATGTTCCATAACAGTTGCTGGGAAATGTTTATAAACGAGTCGTTAAACCTGTTGCTGAGAATCAATGCGACTAAATAATTAGTATATTGATAACATCCCAGGTGAATCAACAAAACGATGCACCGAGCCAATACACCGGACTAGCTGCAGACCACCTCTGGGTAAAGGTTTTGCTAACACACAACATTAGCGATTGGAATGTGTTCAGTTCCATTTGAAATGCTCACCCACGACACGAGGGCATACAGTTGGATGTACTAACGAACTAACGAATCATCAAAAGAACTTTAGTTTTTTTCTTCTTTTTCTATATTTAAAATACTTCCCATCCGAAGCTGCGTGCCAGAAGTGTTTTCAAGCACACCTGGTGGACTGATCGGGAATTGGACTGTCTAAAAGTAGAGCATACATTACTGAACATTCATGTTCGAAGCATTTCAAGCACTTCTTTCAAACAAGGCGCACCAGTAAGACAAGAGGTCGGTATTTAAAGATAGAGTACGCGGCAAGAGAAAGAATAAAAAGAAATGAGTTAATTGTCTGAGTGAGTGAATGCTACAACGTCCTACCTCATCTCGCAAACAAAACATTCGTCACATACAATAAAAACATACCTTTTCTCTCTCTCTTTTTCATCACTCAAATTATCATTAGCTCTGTATAAATAAATACAATATCGGTACATTATCGTAAGACAGAAATAACTTAGTATTATTATGTATTATTTTATTCAATGTACAAAATCTCCCTTAAGATTTTTATTTACCGTAATCTTGTGAAAGAGGCGGTTTTTATTCCAAGACAAACAAAGATTTGGAAAGTTCATTTGTTTTCAATTTATATCCGATTCAACAGAAGTCTCTTTGTGAGGCGTAGGTAAATAGGTTTGGTGGACACTTGATGATCACCAAAGAGAGAATTGGCTTTAAATTACTTTTTCGTGATGCGTCATCTAAAGATATTTTTTTTGTATTATTTATCTTGAAATAGGGAGCGTTGTTTGTTTTAAAACTGAGTTCTAGGTACAGAAGTTTATTTTAGAGATTTGAATGTTTGTTCAGTTATAAAGAAGTAGCATAAATTAAACAAAGCGATATCGGCAATCGGATTGATGTGAACCAGGATTCCAGTCAGGCGTTTCTGTCAATATCAACATTAGTTAATAGCCTCATCCCTTGTTTTTAAAGAGGGTATTAAAAAATCGCCCACAGAACGTTAAAGTATTCTAAATAAATGATAGATATTTAACTACAAGCCTCAAAAAATATAGTCATTAAATTTTTTTGTTCAGATTATTTTAATTTCTATAATTTTTATATATTTTAATATATCTACTATGATTAACTTTTCGATACCAATGAGTAAACACATGCACCTAATACTTTTTTAACATGAATGTCTATTATAAGTTCTATTATCTCCTTACTGTAAGTTTGTATGTCATCTTTTGAATTATTTTAATGAAATATTTTATAATATAATTATTAATTTTATAATATAATAAAAAATCCCGCATTGAGAAAGATGAAAATGTATTTAATGTTCAAATATACTCATAAAATGCAACATTTAATAGCTGTAAACACATACGATGTATATACGTTACTGTAACATGCGAGTTTTTATACTTATAATCATTCAGCGAGATATGTTAAACATTATTTGGAGCAGAGTTGTATCCGGTTGAGAATGTTATGCCCTTTTGAGCTTAATATGAAAAATGTATTGTAAACCATCAATGATATAATCAATCGAGTAGCCTAATATGGTCTCCGGACATCTTTAAATGGTTGAAAAATTCTTTACACACTTTATAACCAGTTTTGCGATCTGATCTGAAAAAAAAAAATGGCAGAATGCTTTCCTCCAGTGACCATTTCTAACTTTTTACATTTTCTTAAAAACACTTTGTGTAGAAGAAACTCCTGCTACGAATTTTGTTATATTAGTTGTATTACTTGAAAAAGTATATTACTATCCATAAAAAAATCTAAAAGTAGTTCTGTAGACGGTTATTTATTCGGACTTGGCGAGTAGGTTGCACCATAATATACTGGATGACATAATGTAGCTATCTATTATGCTATCCAGTATATTATGGATGAATGGAATGAAATCCACTGTATGGTGTTACGTCCTCTTTCGGGTCTGGCATACCAGGTTCTTCTCACATACCACGAGTTTTGAGTGATAAAAAGACAAGAAATGAACATGTACGTACTTTGAAAGAGAGCAGTGCTGATATTTTAGATAGTGTTAAGTAAATTGTTCAAATTCATTGTATATTCCTACATATTGTAACAAATACCATATAACGCAGATCTAGTCGATCATTTGGGTCCAACATAGGTCATCCTAAAAAGCTATTATGCAAAAGTAATAGTTACAATAGAATAAGGAAGGTGAACGATTTAGTGAAACCTCCAACTCTAAAGAATTATGAGTCGCTATGCAAGTGGGTTTAAATCGTGAAGAGAGGAGAGATGCTGCAAACATAGTAAAATAAGCACTAGACTTCTCACTTAAAAGACCACAAGAATAATTAAGCAAGCGTATCAATCTAAAAATGAAGAAGAGTCAATTATGTCTATTTTGGAAGAAGCCCTGATACTTTATGTCGACAATAAATTTACTAATAGACAGTATAACTATTATGTCGATACGCAGTGTTGCAAAAATCAAAGTGCTAATATTTTCCCTTCTTACAGCAAACTTCTTATAAAAGTGTTACCCTGAAATACATGAAACTTCTGAAATACCCGCAGAAGTGAATTCACAGGCTATCCTAGATTATACCGTAACACGTATTTTAAACATTCCTTATGACGAACTAAAGCATATGATAGTTAGTTTAGGTCATTGTACCTACAAGCAAACATTTACAAGACATCAAACAATAGAAGATCTGCCACATCTGATGATCATCACCTCAATGGAAGATTGCCAATTAAAAAGTCCCGAAATTTGCCAAAAGCAGTGAAGGGCTAGTTGATGAATTTATCTACCTTTGAATCAGAAGGGAATACTTTCAGAAGAGGAAGGAGTAACTGTGGTTTAAGGTATTTGTTGATTTTTCTATTTTATTAATATATTCTGCAAAAAGTAGAGTAAAATTATAATTTCATATTTATATTGGTGCACTTACATATTTAGTTGTATAATATTACACTTTGGGTGTGTCATGTGAAAAAACATTAATTATACTGGTCAACATGATTTTTGTCTCATGAGTACCAATAGTTGTGCTTAATGCAGTTTTTTTTATCGTGTTTTCAAATATGCATTCGGAATTTTTCCATCACCCATAGTTTTTTATTTCAATTTCAATTAATGGAGTTAAATAATTATTTTTTTTAATAAACGTTTTTTCATCCATTTTTTCATTGCAAAATAAAACCAAATGAGATTTCAGGAGATTTCAGCTAGGAAAAAGATATATCAAGGCAAATGGAATCCTAATATGCTGGCCGATTATAGTTGGACCATGAAGAGGGATGCTCCACGGGCGAAATATAGCAAAAACTCGTCATTTCTTACTTTCTAGGTGAGTCCGAATGTTCGAATATTGTGTAGTTACGAATGTAGAAAATATTAAAGTGTTTGAAATTATAAATTCCTGTCTCTCGGAAACCTTGCATGATGGAGAACAATCGATATCATATTTGAATTAAGGAGAAAAAATACTATCAGAATCACATATTTTTCGTTCTGAGACAAAAAAACATTTTTTTTTTGTTGCTCAGTGTTATTGGTATATTTTTATGTAATTTGGATAGAGTAAATCACAGTCAATATGAATATCGGTGGAATGTTTCAGCGATATAGGCTTTTTACGTAGTTTGTGATTAATATTTTGTCCTCCTAGAATTGGATTCTAGACCACTATGGAACGAAGCGTTATCAAGAGTGTAAAAAAAGAAAGTTTGGTCATTTCCATTTTTTGGTTAGAGAATATTCAGTATAGTATAGTATAGTATAGTATAGTTTCGGATCTTATTTGTTTTACAAAATTAATTGTGTATATATCTTGTGTGTCGAAGGGCGAAGTCCAATTGGAGTCAGACTTGTCTTATTTATTATTGAATTGTTTATGTGTGGAACCAAGACAAAAGACAGTCATAAGTTTTACTTCTTATTATAGACTATTACTTATACAGAAGACGCTCTAACTAAAAGTCTTAAATTACAATGATTTCAGTTTTTTTATTACTTTTACATGTTAGTAAATAATTGTTGTATTTGTTTATTACCTCCTTTTTAGTTAGAACATCTTGAGAATATGCTGAAATCTACACATAAAAATCCGTTCCTAGTAATACTAAATACATAAATAATAATTATAAATCTCTATGTAATATGGCACAGTTATTGTGAATAGACTATGGCATTTCTCTGAAAAATATAGATGACTGCTGCGGGAGGATACAACAACGTACATTCTTGCATTATTAATGCAGCTTTCATTGAAGAAATTGCAATGTATCTAGCCCACGCTTTATGGATTTTACAAACCACAAGGTTAAGCGTTTAACATAGCTGACGTTACACAAATCAAAGTAAATGTTGATACGTTGTAAATTTCCTGTACATTAAAGCTTTAAGAGATGATTTCCATAAAGTTACGAGATGAAAGAGGACTCAAACTCAAAAAACTGAAGATTTAATTGCGTATGTCGACTATATCCGTCCAATTTATAAATAGAGCAGATAGGAAGGTGCACGACCTCATTAGATATATTAACTAATTTTAACGTATGAACGCACTTAAGGAAAGACGATGTCACATTAGATGTAATGCATTAGTGATATATGCTGACGCTTAAATTTAATTTTAAATACGAACAAAACTTTCGCAAACATTGCTAACGTAGGATAATTCCATCTTCTATTAACCAATTTGTTTTGAAGCATACACATCTATGTATGTATACTAGACCAACTTATTTTAAATACGCTACTAAATTTATGTCTAAAATTTGTGAATCACTTATATGCAAAACAAATATAAGTGTACCGCCGCAAATCACCTAAGGATTTAGGTGAACGCAGAAGAACTTGCAACTTACGTTTCTCAGACTTCAATAAACATTGTGATGTCAAAAGTTCACGTTACCCATACATTAAACCCATCACCGGCGATACTAAACTATCTATATTATTAGCGTACCACGTATTTATGTAATTTAAGTCTAAGGAATTACTATTCTATTTATAAGCAGGAACTGCGTAAACGAAACGAATTTCTCAGTAAGCCGAATTTATGGTCCTATTTTGCCAGCTTACGAAAAATATTCTTCTTTTGATAATTAAGTCATATATATATATATATATATATATCAAGTTTGATTGCTACAAAACAAAAATTACATCCGGTAAAAAGTTGAAAATGTTCTTACAAAAATTTCAGTTTTCAAATTAACACCTTCTCTTAATAGTCCGATTAACGAAATCGATATCACCTTTGTAATTCAAATGTTACATGTGAGTTTGATTGCGAGAAAATATACACGGCAGGCCGCTAGAGCGAATTTTAAATTTAGCTTTTAGTAAACTATTACTTCGTATGGTCGTATTTGGCTATTTTTTGAAAATATATTTTTCCTTTTATTTAAATACTAACGTAGGCCTACATAGGATTTTTTTTTTTCGATCAATTTAAAATTGCAGCCACCGGAACGAATTTCAATTTTTCGCTTCAGGTTAATCCCCACTCGCAATGGTTCGATTTTGCTGCTTAAAAGAAACGATCTTAGTTTTCTTAATTTATCGACAGGCTATATATTGGTTTGGTTAAAAAAACACTGCAACCCGCTAGAGCGTTAACAGATATAAATTATTCCGATATATATATTTTTTATATGGTCATTTTCAGTGTAAAAAATAAAATAAACATTCACAAGTCTTTGCATGGGTTCAATCCCAACAACTTCATTCATTGGGCATTTGCTAATACACACGATTAAAAAAATAACACATTCGTTTTTCAACATAAATTTAATGATTTTAATCTCGGTCTTTAAAAGAATAACTAAAAAATACCAACATTAAGTACACAATAATACATATTCACTAGTGAAATAAAGTAAGCATAACTTTCTTGTGAGTTATTGAGTCAGTATTAATTTCACAGGTATTAGATTAGCGTAGGCCTAATATGCATTGTCTAAAACATATTTATGGTTGGTGTGTAATGTGCACATTGAAGTCATTAGTAGAAATCATATAGACATATTGAGTACGTGCTGATAAACTGAAGTATCAAATCGCTTAGTAATTAAAAATATTAAAATATAATATTCTTAATAACAAAAAAATATTTAGGCGTAATATAGAAGATACAAAATATTGGCAATATATTTATTTTTAAATTTACAATTGTTTTGATTTGCGAAGTGTGTATTTAAGAACAGAAAAACATACATAAGTATGTCGGATGCAAGGACTTTTCTCCAGGTTACAGCGCAATTCAAAGAAATCGAATAAGTTTTTATGTGATGAGTCTCACAATCTGGATCAAAGATGGGAGAAAAAACACCGTAATCCCAACTCAAAGTAAGGGAGAGATATGAGAATAGATTTTGTCGTTTCCATTTGCATTTGCAAATTAAATTTCCTTCAATAAAACAAATTACATTGCTTAAAAAAAGCAGACTAACAGTTGGATTCGGTATTTCGGATAAGAGCTCCATTAAAAACATCAAAGCATGCCTAAGGGTGGAGTATTATACATTTCTTTATTTTAATATTTTCGTTATAACATACAGTATGATTAAGTTTCTGTGTTTCAGAAATACTAATGGTACAGGTATTTAACTCTCTCTATTCATATTATTTGGAACGAATAAATATTTATTCATGTATATGTATTTAATCGTTCATCTATTGTATCTTGAATAATTAAGGAGGATGGCCCACTCTTTTCCTCATTCACGAATTTATCTAATTCTACATGAACATATTACAACTAACTTAGCATAATTTGTTAATATGTGTAGCCTCTATAACTTCGTAAAAATAAATAAGAAACCGACACTGAACTGTAAATCTGAAATATAAGTTTTAAATAAAATATTATATACTTTGATTTTTAAAAGTAAAATAGAATATATTACAAGTATTTTGGGCAGATCGTAGCGTAGTTTTTTAAGGCAATATACTAAAAAACGGAAGGTTGCAGTTAAATTCTCCATGGGATTAGGATTTATAAACTGACCTAAATCTCCCGTCGGAACTATGGCCCTTTGGTGATTCTAACAGAAATGTGTACCAAGCTATGTACTTTGGGGGTAAAGTCGGCAAAAAGCAGGGCTGACAATCCGGTTGACATTTCTCGTTGATTCTCTAGAAAGGTGGATCCTTAACTTCCTACTACATCAAGTACCTCCTAAGGCCTGTAGTGGGATCACTTAATTATAATCATTTATATGAAATGTATAAAGTATTTTTTTGCGCGATAGTGCGTTTTGTCGCACTTACAGCAATGGCGACCATGATTAAAATTTCAACTTCCTACATTTCGGGATTACCAACCTAAATAACTATACTGTAATAATAAATTTACACCCATATGCGGGAAGTAAAACCACTGCCCCTTATGTATACTACGTACAATGTACCGGTATATACAAAAAAATCCAAAATGTAGTGTTAATATACATTATACGATATAAATCACTGCATTTTAAATGAACTGAACTTTGTTTGAAACAATATAAAACAATAAATAAGGTACTTGCGGCCATTTTATCAATAATTGTTCTCAAGGCTTCCTGTTTTTATAACTAATAAACATTGCTCACACTGTTAACGTTAGTCAATTGTTTATAATGAACGCAAATATTTCCAACAAAGATGTTATTATTTTACTATTATTTATTATTTTGAAAACACCATCACGCAAAAAATAATGTACAACCCACGTTTGTGAAGTGTTTGACAGAATCTCGGAAATTAAAAACCTCGCTATCGCTCGGTTTTTAAACATTTTTCCTCGATTCTGTAAACCACTTCCGAACCTCGCATCGTAATATACTATAGTAGTATCACTTTATTACATATATTTATATAAAATATGTAATATAAAACTCCATAAAAGAGAATAATTGGGGTGGTATTATCAGGATTGAATGTAATAGCTTCCATGAGTTATTATTATAGTATAAACCAAAATAATTAGAACTGTAGGAAGACCTGTAAGAAGACGTCGGAAGAGTCCAAAATCCTAAACAATGTAAATGATAATGATAGTGATGATATAACAGAGTAAATTCGACATTTTTAAACATTCATAGTAGGATCAATGTGGCACAAAATATTCCAGGAATGGAAACTAAAAACAAAATTGTGAAAATGTCGGCTATTCTATGCCACCGTGCAACCAGAAGTATTTGATCGGAAAACAAGTGACTTTTAACGTCATGTTAGCCAATATGATAACATATGTTCCGCTACAGCCAATTGCCAACGTGTTTGTTCACATATAAGGGGATTCTATACCAAGAGTCCACTTACTTTAGTCGGAAGTTAGTTTAAGAAAATAGGCAAGTTAGTGTTAGTTCAGACAATTAGGGTAAAACATGGGCGAGTTAGTACACCATATTAGTTTAACGTTCACTTGTTTGTCAGCAAGTTGACTACTACTGCAAATATGCTGATTTTAAGTTAGTTTCAGCTCAACTTCTCACTTTATTTGAAGGTATTTTTCACATTTTTGGGGGAAAAATCAACATATATATTTGTCTTAGGTAATTATTCACATACTGCAAAAATAAATTGTGTTTTTATGTTTTTTATTTGTATTCATGTTGGTGGGACGGTGGCATAAAATTCCCAAAATGTCTCCTCCAAGAATTGCGATTTTTCAGGAATTATAACTGTTTTGAGAACTAGCAATGTGTGGAAGTTAAAGTGCTTTTTGTGTAGTCCTCATATAACATGTATAATATTTAAACATTACATTCTTAAATTAATGAAAATAGTCCACCGCAATGAGTCTATTCCAGATTGGGACAAAGTTTTCTGGATGAGGGTTTCTACGGGGTTCCCCTCACTCCTAAGACAAAAAAAAGTCAGGAAATTTTAAGGTTTAAACAGTGCTCGAACCTATCTGAGCATTATAAATCATCCATATCCTAGTTGAATAGTAGAAAAAGTCTTAAGCCTTAACTCTGCCAGGTAAAATAAAATTATTATCATTATTATTATTATTATTATTATTATTATTATTATTATTATTATTATTATTATTATTATTATTATGAACGCCATATTCTCTTTGTTTAGTATGAATTTATGAGTGAATGGCGTGTCTTGTCTTAAATGTCCGTGTTATTTCAGACATGGACCTTTTATTGAGCTAATCACTCATACGGCTAAGTCCTTCATGTCCCTATTTGTAAAAAAAGTGTGTGTGTGTGATCCTGAGTTTAAAATCCTCTCCCAATGGGCCGTGTCCCTGTAAGGCCGTGTGGTGTGGGGCACGTGAAAGTGCCCACAAAGACAGAGGTTAAACTAAGGAAAATAAATAAAAAATATATTTGATTTGGTCTATTAATTAGTTAAAAACAGCGAATCTTTTCATAGAAGTGAATAGTTTAGAAAATAAATAGAATAAAGTTCCCTTTTTGTTTCACTCTTCTTGTACGAATGGAAATATCTGTACCTGCCAGAAGCGTAAATTGGCTAATATTTTAAAGAAGAGTGTTCTAAGCATGAGAAAGAATTTCTTCAGAAGGGAACAATATTACACAGCAATCTTCAAGCAGGGTTGATTGAGATTACTTGATAAGATCAAATGGTAATGAGAAAAGAGACAAAGCCCTCTAATAATCTATGGGATCGCTTTCTAGACAACTAGCGGAATGAAAGAGGGCAAGGGGAGGCTTAGACTGATAGAAACTTTGAACTTAAGTCGTTTTTGATGGGAAGGAAAAGTCTCGCGGCCTGGGCTTTGAAAGAAAGAAGAGAGAAAGAGAAAGAGAGAGAACAATATCACTCCCAGTACTCGCCTTGCTTCCAATAGATACCACCACTGGAGGCTCAGTGAAAATTAATACTTCGCCGTACTATGCTATACTTTGCATATTGCCGTTATCTCCCAAATTAAAACGAACTCCCACCCCTGAAGTGTATCCTTCTCCCTCCTACCAACTCCTTATACTTCCTACCCATTACCATATATCACATCTGTTAAAAAAAAAAGCTCCAGAAAAATTATATTTAGTGCCAGGGTTGGCCATGAAAATGTAGTCTATTGTACGTTTTTGCAAGAAATACGAAAATAATTTGGCTTTCAAAGTAATTTCAGCAAATTACTTTTAACATTTTATTTTAGTTATAGTATGTTATGCTGTTTTGTTTAAATGGAATTTAATTTTATATTTCAAGCAATAATTTACAGCGGCATAGAATGATACAAATCATAATTAAAGACTTAAGTAAAATACATGCTTGTGAAATTGTTTTTATTAATTTTTAGTAAAGTACCGGTAACAAAGCAACCGTATCGGTCATAATCAACCTGAGGTTTTTTTAAATGTTTTACCTCAGCGATCAAAGAAAATAAGTTGGAAATTGTATTAACGTAATCATAATATCATTAAAATATCAGTGATTTTCGACAGAAAATACATGAAAAACATACAAAATATATTCACAGCATCATCAATAAAATCACTTTTCTATGAGCTTATGTTTAAACGTTTATAAATAGGAATGACATTTAGAAATACATTAAATTACTTTAATTTATAAGTTATTTAAGGGTGCATATAGGTGGAAATCTGAAAATAACAAAATAAACAAATAATTTGAATTTTCCTTAAATGTAGAGACTAATTCACTTTTTACTTTTATAACTGTTTTCTTTCCAAAAGTCTAAAAATCCTTATATTTGCAAAACTATTCATTCGGTATTACATTTTTTAAATCTTCGGTTAATTTCCCTCACTTTACAGGTAAGAAGTAATATTATATGCACATACACATATGCATGAATCAAGGATTTCGTGCCTCTCAAAGAGAGGACAGGGTTTTACTCTAAATTACATTTTATGTATGTTCACACAAGGACATGGATGGCCTCCCGATTCTGATTCATCTAAATCCGTGACCACTTCTGAGACATCAAGAACATTTAACACAGGCGGGTCAATAAGAAGAACAAGAAGAAGAAGAAGAAGACGACGACGACGAAGAACGGATGAGTTGCTCATTTCCCGTTCCACACTAAGTGATATCACAGTGCGTTGAGAAACACACTGCACTCTTCAAACTAGTGATGGACTTAGTTAATGTGGTTACTTACTTACTCACTGGCACTATCGAACCCGTAGGTTCATGGCCGCGCGGACATAAGCTCTCCATACATCCCTAGCCTGAGCTAATGCTTTCCAATCATTCCCTGTATAATCTACTTCCCTCAAATCATAGTTAATGTTATCCAGTTAATGTGGTTTGGCTACACAAATACATAAAAAATAATAAAGATGTTCATTTCAGTTGGACGAAGCTCCTCAGCTGGTATTAACAGGGGATCTTCAATAAACTTTCTATTATAAAAAAAACATGGTAATGATTCCGCTATTTACTACGAAATACGGTAACTAGCCCTCGACACTTCCGTGCGGAGGAAGTGGAATTTCTTGATTCCTTCATGAGATTCTGTCTGTTAAAGAATGTGCTTTTTTAAATTCTTCCAACAGTTGTTTTCGAGTTAACACTAAAATTCTATTACTAATACTATTATTTCTATTATTATTATTATTATTATTATTATTATTATTATTATTATTATTATTATTATTATTATTAAAACAGAATATATGGTAATCGGAGGAAATTCAGAAGACCTACAAATAAATAATTTGATAATTAAACGTGTTGAAGAATTTAAATATCTTGGATCTATAATAGATAAATCTGGTACTTGTGAAAAATATATTATTAACAGAGTAAATTGTGCAAGGAAGGCGATTAGATCCCTGAATGGTCTTTTATGGAATAGAAATTTGAGCACAAAAAGAAAAAAAGGGATTATACAGACAATAATAGAAAGTATACTTACATATGGATCAGAAAGCTGGACAATAAATGAAAGGATGCAGAAAAGAATCTTGGCGACAGAAATGGATGGATTACGGAGAAGTATGAGAATATCCAGGCTACAACATATTCGAAATACATATATCAGACAAGAAATGGATGCACAAGAAAATGTTATCGATAGGATAACAAAGAGAGCTCTACAATGGTATGGACATGTACAACGGATGCCGGAAGACCAGTGGCCTAAACAGGTGTTGGATTGGATGGTACCAGGCAGAAGGAGAAGGGGAAGAAGTAGAAGAGCATGGTATGAGGGAATATATGATGCCATGATGAAGAGGGGTATGGAAGATGGACAATGGGAAGATAGGAATCTGTGGAAAGCAGGAATCAAAGGCAAACTGCTGTAAAGTGGAAAGCCTGTATTAAGTATTAAGTATTAAGTTTCAAGGACTAGATAAATGTGTGGTGACAAGTGCTATTATTTCTAGTTGTTAGTCTATAACTCTGAAGTATTTGAAATGTGGGAACAACCTATTTCAGAAATTATAAATAACTTGCCTGTTAAAAACATATTTCCTTATTCTTTAACACGTTTCTTATGGAAGTAATGCCTAATATTAAAATGGGATATGTGGCAAGAAATGACCATACATCTAACGTTATGGTTCTTCATTACATAAAAAATTATATTCTTGATGAAAAATACGTTAAGCCATTGTGATTATTCACCACAGATTACTACTTTGTTTTGAGTAAAATACCTCTTATTTGTGGTGACGTCATGAACTTTAGTGGAATGAGTGAAACAGCTGACTAGGAGTGGTGGCATATTAGTTATTGACACCCGTGGTTTAATACTTCATTCATACTAAACAAGACGAAGATGATACTGATGATTATGATGGCCAGATGGTGGTTTCTCTACATTTGTTTTACAGGTAAGGAAAAAAACCTGGCCCAGGAAACATTACGACGGGGAATCGACCCATGCTCGCTGTGTCCAAGATAATAGATATTATACCTGAACCACAGCAAGGAGAGCAAGACACTAATAGACGCATCGTTAAATAACATAAACAGCAATCAGATTACTAGACTTTCTGATTCTAACATTCCTATTGACATGGACCAAAGATTATAACAAATACATATTATTTATATAGGTAAATCTTGTCATATAATCACGTAATTTTAATTTATAGGTTGGGTTCAAACCCGGCCGGGGTCGATGGATTTTTAGGACGGAAAAATCCAAGGAGCAAGTCCTCCGGGAGGGACTTTAAGCCGTGGGTCCCGAGTCTGAAGGTTTTCAGGCTCGTAAAAAATTCTTAAGCCTGAATGAAAAGGCCTCTAAGCAAAATTTACCAAATTTTCCCGTCGTAATACTACCTTGGTTTCCTAGATGTCAGTATGAGGCGAAACGCTGACCACGGACCACTCAACATGACATCTATACGAAAACAAGTGCAACTAAATTAGTATGGTTCAAATTCTTCCCTGTAGGGGAGAGCGCCTAAATCTCTGTAAAGAGAAATAAAGGCTTACAATACAATACAATATGTTGGGCTTTATTGAACAATTATTTATTCTAGTTTTCCTTCTAAATTCCACATCAGTGATTTACATACGTCTTGACTCTACCTCATTTACTATCTTCTTTGAATAATCTTTATGCTCTTAATATTCAGTCACAAAACGTCACTATTACATCCATTCTTGTGAAATAACTTCCAATTACTCATCCTCTTACAGCAGTCAGTAGCTTCAATTTACTACTCTGATCCATAGCATGGAAAATATATTGGTTCTGTTATGTACTACCCACTGTCTAGGGCAGAAATATTAAAGCCATTAAATGTCAAATAATTTCTCTGTTTAGTTACGCCTTAGTTAATATTATTAGGGAGGGCTGAACTAACATAATGCAGACGTACATAGAAATAACTTGTAGTATTACTCACTTTACTGAATATAATTAGTTGTTCCAATGAAGATTCTCCCAACGTAGATGACCATTAATAATAATAATAACAATAATAATAATAATAATAATAATAATAATAATAATAATAATATATAAGTATAATAGATGTCCATAATAACTTAACGAAGGTGTTAAGCTGTGTTTAAGTTAATGTATATTTTATTAATATATATCGTATAAACTGAGGCATAAAATAAAAAAAAATGTAAGTGTCATAAATGCAGGAAGGGATCATCCTTTTTAAATATATGTAATAAGCTAAATGATAAATGTTGAAAGTCTCTAAAATAATAACTTGGTTCTGATGACAACCTAAAATTAAGTTAATGTTACTGATCTGAATGAAAAACGACAGAATGTGAAGACACGTACTGCTGCAAACAACTGACGATAGCCTGTAAATAACTAATGTAATGTTTTTAGTAAAGTTTCATAAATGTACTCGTTGACAAATTTTATGTATTACTAGCTAATACCCGGCTACGCATAAGTAAATGAAAATTAATGCGACTTTATGTTTAGTTGAATAAGTAAAAGGAAAAATTATTATAAATGTATATTTTTTTAGATATCCCATGCTGATTGCCCGGTGTTGCCCGGGAATCTACTTATCCCGATCTTCTTGGCATAAATGAGCTGAAAGACAAATTCGTTATTGTGAGTTATCCGTAAACGAATACTTGCCATGTGCTGCTATGCTTGCATAGGAATCTACGTGCTTGTTTCGATCTTCTTGGCATCAATGAAAGACAAAAATGGTTATTGTGTGTTATCTGTAAGAAATAAGCATATGCTCTCGCGGACTTTTTTAGAGCTATTTGAGATATTCAATTCTGTGTACATTAATTTTGTGTATTTGTTTTTGGTAAGCCATGTAATTGTCCGAAGAGCTACTTTTTTCACCTTTTCCACTGAAAAGGGCCAATTTTAAGGGTGTAGGAGTTGAGTATAACAACTCTCTTATAGCCTATGTTCATCCCGGGAATCTCCTGATCATTTTGCAAAAGCCCCAACAACAGTATGGCCGCGAATAAAGTACGAACAAACAAACAAACAAACATTTTTATATATTAGATGATACTTTAAATTTACAATATGTCTAAAAAGTTATTAAGTCTAGAACAAATAAAACAATTGATTGCACTTTGACTAGTCATATTGGACAAAATTCAATAATGATTCAAAGAAAAACTCTCAATTTCTACTAAAATGATCCGTTATCTTGTCATTTACCCCACTAGGATATTGCACAAACTAAAATTCATGCCTTACATGTTATGTTATACGAGTATAATACTTTTCCTGAAATAAAATTTATAAATTTTCTAATAAAACAAAAAAAGGGTTAATCATCAATACTCTACATTTAAATGAAAGTTTAAACCATATTATTAAATATAGTAAATATAGTAACCCGTTACGCCTACGGCAACTTATACCTTGGCCGCTCCCCCAACACCGCATCAACACCGCCTTACAATTTGAAATTCTCACTGCTTCAGCATCATCAGGATCCAAACCGGACACAACATGTTCCACACCAGTTTCAACACGATTCCCACCAGAGCCTACGACATGAACAACATTACCATTCAAATTTAATACCTTATTAACTGCAATATCAAAATATGTTCTCTTCTCTCTATCTTCTTCACTGTCATCCCACAACCTATATAAATCAACACATATTACAAATATTTAAATTGTAAAGGCGCAATTTGTGCCCTATACCGTAACCATTATTTTGCTACAACTATTTCCAGTGCCATCGTATTAGCTTGCCTACAATGGCATTATCAGTAACTGAAAAATCCACAAAACCCTAGCTATTTTTAAATCAGTTTTTATATTTTTCTTTTCATAGATTGAATGCGTTCACCGCTGTGATGTAGCGGTAACGTTGTTTTCTCGAACGCGGAAGTCCGGGTTTGATATTCGGTCGGGACAGTTTCCCAAGTGAGATTTTTTGGGAAGTTTTCTTCCCCTGTAAGACAAATGACGGAAAATTAAAGGCCCAATTTCCCTCTAATAACATTTAGTCACCACAATCGTCTCATAATATGTTGTCTCGGAAATTGTCAATTGCATTGAGATGATCATTAATCCGGAGAGGCCCTCTATGTTCTTGTATGGTAAGAAATATGTATGAGATATGAAGTTTGAAAACTACTCTTTTGATAGGACATATCCATGTAAGGACCACGAGGCATAGAGTACATACACGAATCTACAAAAGAAGAGGTTACATTAAGATAATGAATTAAATTAGATGCATCTCTCATATATTCTTATTTTGGACTGTTCCTCATTTTGAAACTGAATGACATAATCAATGCTATACACATAAATTATGATCCAAGTTTCATGCACCTTGAGGCTCACATACAACAGACATTTGACAGAGAGCTTGGAAGACTCGAAAATTGAGCAAGGATCGTATGATGGAATGTTATAAATGGCACAGCTATTGTTCTGTCCAGTCACCCTAACTCGTCTAAATCATTAATTAAAGTTTATCAGTACGCATTTGAGTCGCACCTGCGTAACGCAATGACTTCCGGAAGTCGTGTCTAAAGCTCACAATTGCAACTGGCACTAATATAAATTTATATCTCGACCATATTCTACAATATAACATTGTTTGACATAAATTATTGTTTTGTTATTTATTTTCCAGTGGCAAGTTACTTTAGCACAATAGTCATTAACTCATTCGAACCCGTGCTTCCAAGTAGTGATCTGCTTCACTGGATAATTTGACTCCCGGGCAGCGTTTGAGATGTCTGACCACATCTTCTCTTGAGTTAAATAGTGTACAATTTGGATGACGTCGAGATTCGTGTTCTATGTAAATGATGCCCCAAACAACATTGGGCTCCAGTATGACGAAAATTTGCGACTACAGTTTCCTTTGTTCTGAAGCGCTATTTAATGTTTCCATTGGTTCTGCTGTATGCGTGAACACATTGTTTGATTGTTCATATTATTGAAATTTTATTGTGTAATAGGAGATTTCTGTATGGAAAGTATTTAGAACTTTCTGATGAACATATTTTTCTGGTCGTTGCCTTGAACGCACAGTATCCCAGGATCCATTGTAATGTTTCTTTCCTTTTTTATAATGCAAGTTATTTTATTTTCTATAGCCAATACAATATTTAATTTCCAATTATTACGTAGGCATTTATAATTTATGATTTGACAGTAACCTACATGATATCCTTAAAAAAACTGAATTTTAGTAGCAAATAATAATGATTTTGTTTCGATGGACAGGAATTACATTTCATCATCAGCAGGATCAAGGATTAGACCTTAAGGTCTGTTCCGATATCATGCTAGTATTGGTCTGTTCATCTTTTACTATGTCTTCCTACATTTCTTCGTCCTAGTGGTTTGTAATGACGCATCTGTTTCGGAATTCTATTGTTATCCATTCTATTGATGTGATCCATCCATTCATCTCTGTATTGTGCAATTATATCTAATAGTTTGAATATATTTAGTTCTCTTCGTATATTTTCATTTCGAATTAAATCTATAGACTATAATCTTGTTCATCCCTGAATATGCCTGCATAAGAAAGATGGCCAGCAATTCCGCATATAAAATCTATGTTTTCTCTTTTAATGTTTAATTACTTTTAGCACTCGTGGTGGTAGTTTGAGTGGAGGGTGGAGGAGTTCCTGAGAAGTGAGGGTGTGGAAATATGTAGAACTCCACTCCCTCCCATCATCCATATTTTCCTAATTCCTTTTCCTCGAACTGTGAAATGTCCTCTTAGCATCCCCAGCTTGCTTTTCCCAATGATATAACTTTCATATAGGAAGACTCCCTTCTCATACCACTCTATCCATTATCAGCTTCTGTAATGAATTTGGAACATACGTCTCCAAACTTGAAAACGAAATTTTCAAATATGGTATTCTGTTCTCATTTCAGTTGGTAGGAGTGTCCTAGTCACTTAAATTATAAAAAATAGCATTTCCATAGCCTGCAAGCTAGAGTAGTAATAGAATTCCGTTATATGTCGAAGCTTTAGTCTTGACAAATTCACAGATTTTACGCTCACTTCCTCAGGATTATAAAGTAATGGAAATCAGAGAGAATATGAAAGTCTGCTGTTATTTCAATAACAGAATTCCATTTATCATTTAAGATTATAGAGATATAATATGAAATTTATACACACAAGTAAAAATGTATAAATTACAGAGAATTAACAAGAAAATATTAACATGATTGGTCCGAAATCTATGAAGAATAAGACGCCAAGTCAATAGGAATATTTTTAATTATGTGTCTTGTGGTTAGCAGGACTAGAAAAAGGTATACAACTTTTAAGTCAACAATCACATCTGAAAATGAAACGGTCCAGAGTTAAAATAAGTTCGGAATGTTATAAGGAGTAAGAATTTACTAATGAGGTATTGATGATATCGTTCATATTAAAAACAAAGAAAATCGAAATTCATATATAAAAAATAAGAAGACTTCTTTAAAAAAGAAAAAAAAACTGTATAAGCTAAAACAATCTATAGCCTAATTACATCCTACAATTCTATAACATGAATTTCTAAAAGTTCACCAAATATAACTCTTAATACAATAACAATTATCTGAAGAAGTGAAGTTCGTGTTGGAAAGACAGGCAGATAAAAATGTTTGAACACAAAAAAATGATATATAAAGTTTGTATTATAGATTTGAATATAAATTTCAGAAGATTTATAAAAATAGCAGAGTTTGACAGCAAAATATGTTTGAATTTGTTCCTAAAATAATAATAATAATAATAATAATAATAATAACAACAATAATAAAAATAATAAAAATAATAATAATAATAATAATTAGTTAGTTACTTACTTGCATACTCACTGGCACTATCGAACCCGTAGGTTCATGGCTGCGCGGAAATAAGCTCTCCATACATCCCTATACCGAGCTAGGCCTAATGTTTTCCAGTCATTCCCTGTATAATCTACTTCCCTCAAATCATAGTTAATGTTATTCTCCCACCTCATTCTTGGTCTACCAACTGGGCGTTTTCCCTCTGGCTTTCTTACAAGAAGCCTCCATGCACGTCTTTCATTCCCCATACGCGCAACATGTCCTGCCCATCGCAGTCTACGAGACTTAACTCTTCTTATTATATCTGGCTTCCTATAAAGACCATGTAGTTCGTTGTTAAGTAGTCTTCTCCATTCACCTGTCTCTTCATCTCTCTTTGGTCCACAATTTTTTTAAGAACTTTATTCTCAAAAACTCGTAATCTCATTACCTCCCTTAAAGTAAGAGTCCATGTTTCGCACCCATATAATAGAATAATAGTTTTATATATTTTCAGTTTAACGTTTTTTGAAAGGAGTTGGGACATCAAAAGTCTCTGCAATGCATAATAGCACGCATTTCCTGAATTGAGCCTATGTTTAATTTCTTTCTGCATCCCATTCCTATTTGTGATTATTGTTCCTAGGTATTTGAATTCAACCACTTCCTCAAATGTTACCTCATTTGTCATTAGCTGTCCATTTCCGTTATATAATGCATTTCTACGTGTGAACATATATTTAGTTTTATTGATATTTACTTCCAGTCCTAATTCCTTGGTGTTGCATAATAGTGTGTGCGTGTTGTCCTTTAGTATCTCCTCGCTATCGGCCAATATTACTACATCATCGGCATAAACTAACAGCTTATTAATACCATTGAGTTGTGGGCCTTCATCATCCTCTAAAGATTTGATGGCGTGCTCTAGTACAAAATTAAATAGTAGAGGAGGTAGTGCATCTCCTTGCTTCAACCCATTCTGGATTTCAAAGGTGTCCGAAAACTTTTTGCCTACAGGCACCCTACTTTTAAGAATTCCGAACTCCAGCAGGATACTATATAACTTCTCCCTCTTAATTGAATCATATGCTTTTTTGAAGTCTACATATAGTTGATGTACGGTACCATTATATTCCCATTTATTTTCTACATTTGTCTCATACTAAAAATCTGATCTGTTGTAGACCTGTTTCTTCTAAATGCGCATTTATAATCTCCTAGAATGTCGTCAATATAGGGAGTAAGTCTGCTTACTAATAGGCCTACATCTGTAAGAATTTTGTACGAAGTTGAAAGTAATGAGATGCCTCTGTAGTTGTTGCAATCAGTTTTATCTCCTTTCTTATAAATTGGTACGATAATTGATTCTTTCCATTCATCTGGAAGAGCTTCTTTTTCCCAAATCATACTAAGCAACCGGCGTATCTTGTCCATCAATTTTTCTCCCCCTGATTTTATTAGTTCTGCTGGGATCTCATCCGAAACCTGGTGCTTCATACATCTTCAATTTTTCTATCGCCATTTCAACCTCTAATGCACTTGGTTCTGCGACTAGCATTTCTGCTGTCTGTAACTTATCCTCCTCAATGTCCTGATCTGTATGTACATTTAATAGCTGATTAAAGTAACTTTTCCATCTATTTAATATACTCCTGGAATCTGCAATCATTTCCCCCTATTCATTCGGAATTATGTTTGTTCTAGCCTGAAACCCTTTCTTCTCTATCCTAATTCCCTGATATAATTCTCTAATGTTCCTATTTTTTGCATTCATTTCAAGATCATTAATCTTCTCTCTCAGATATTCCCTCTTATTACTCTTTAGTGTGGTGGTTTCTCGTCTAATACTACCCAATTGCTCTAAATTTACCTCATTTGGCTCGTGTAACAATTTAACTTTTGCTGGATTTCTTTTCTTTACATTGTCGGCACATTCCTCATCAAACCATTTATTGTTTTGCTTCTTTTTTAAGTAACCAATGCTTTCTTATGCTGACAATTTAATAGTATCCCTTATAGCCTCCCATTCTTTATTTATATAAGTTTCTTCTTCGTTTGCCACATTGTCGTCTGAAGATTCCAGTACTTCAAATCTATTAGCAATAATAATAATAATAATAATAATAATAATAATAATAATAATAATAATAATAATAATAATAATAATAATAATAATAATAATAATTATTATTATTATTATTGTTATTATTATTATTATTATTATTATTATTATTATTATTCCTTTCATGTGATAGACCTAGTGGTCTGTTACGGTCTGAATCCAACGTTTGAAGGTTCTGCCTAAAGATCTCTTGCCTGGTGGCAGGTAATTGAAGATTTGACGTGGTATTCTTGTTCTGCTCATTCTTCTTACGTGAGATTTCCAGTTGTTTCTGTATTTTTGTACATATTCCATGACTGATTCGGTTTGTAATTCTTTGAGAAATTATTAATGGCTTTTTAATGTAAGAAAACTTTAGTATAATGATACCGTTATAATTTCTTTGGTCTACATTTTCAAAATACTTGATCCCATGGCTATTTTTACACGCTTTATATTAGCTTGACCTGCATCTAGCTATCTCTGTAACGCAATTTTTCAACCCGATTTTCGCCCACTTAAAATCATTGGATCGACTTGAAAATTTGTATATTTGTAAAGGATCCGTGACAATACAATTATTTCATATTCGTTTTCTAAAAAATCCTGGCCAGAATCATCAGAAAATAAAAAAAGTGTCTTTGAATCTATGCAACGGAATCTTTGAACACGAGTTTCACCCACTTAAAAACATTGGGTCGACTTGAAACTTTGTATACTTCTAAAGGTCCCGTGACTATACAATAATTTCATATTTTGTGTGTAAAATCCTGGACAGAATCATCAGAAAATTAAAAAATTGAAAAATGGTATAATAGGTTGCGGACTAGTCGACTTTATAGTTAATCGTTATAAGAGCTTAGTTGGTAGAGCGGTGAACTCTAGTGGCATGTAATTTTAGTAATCCGTAGGCCGCTGGTTCAAATGCGGCTGGGTGGATTTTTTTAGAAGAGTATTACTTTTAGCTCATACTACAATAATATAGAAATTTAAAGATATTTACATTTTTATCTTATTCTGTAAAATATTAAAACTAAGGAATAAAAAATAAATAATAGTTTTAAAAAACCAAAATAACACGCTTTATTAGAAAACCGATCTAAAAAACTGAAAAAAATGATTTTAATTTCCAACACGTTTGAGATAAAATTAAAGTGGTCAACAAAAAATCATCTCCAACACATATAGAATAAAACTAGAGTAATCAACAAAAACGAAAATAATTTTACCATCAAAAGCGTGGGGTGCTTTTTATGATTTTTACATTTTCTTCTCAGTGACTTTACTTTTACCAATATCTGTTTATTATCAAATATATTAATTGATATAGAGTACCCCACGCTTTTGGTGGTATAATAATTTTCTTTGTGTTGATAACTCAAGTTTTATTCTAGATGTGTTGGAGATGATTTTTTTGTTGACCACTTTAATTTTATCCCAAGCATGTTGGAAATTAAAATTATTTTTTTCATTTTTTTAGTTCGGTTTTCTAATAAAGCGTGTTATTTTGGTTTTTAAAACTATTATTTATTTTACACTTTACCTCTTTCATAGTTACTGCGTCAGCGGCCCTGTAGTTGTGAGTGTAAAATACGACAATTTCACGATTTCTGAGAATGTAAGATAACAGTTCTAAGTTGTAATACAAAAAAAATAATACTAATAATATTTTATTTATTCATGCAGAGTTACAACCATAAGGCCTTCTCTTCCATGCAACCGGAACAAGTTTCTCAAATATATATATTCAACAATATAGATTATATATAGGCCTACACTATATCAATTATAAAAAAATTAAAAAGACATCAAATGTTGCAATGTAAATTTCATGTACGAACAAAATTTTATACGATGATAATAACAACAATAATAATAGTAATGATAATGATAGTATAAATATGATAAATTATACGGGAAACGCCAATTAATATATGTACCTTACACTGGCGTAATGATGAAGCCGAGATTAGAGCAAATAATAATTCAGATTTCTTTTAAAATATACCAACAATATATAAACATTACATTCTGAAAATATTAAATACTTAAAATAAATATCATATTAAGGTTTATATACGTAAAAACCTGAACTTTACTACATTTGGTACATAATTTCTTAAACTAAGATATTATACAGTTGATTTGTGCATTCCATAGCGTTTGTGTTCATTACTGCTTTGTTTACTTTTTAATAAGAATCGAAGAGAGTAAATTAATTACTGCAAGAAAGTGCATGGTGCCATTAAAAAACAAAGTTATATCCTGTGTCACCTAAATTAATACAAAAATATACACTCACTAAGAAACTGCCCAGTAAAGTTGAAAACATGTTGTCTCAAACAATTTTCATTTTCCGCCTCAGGAGGAAATTATTTTAGGTGAAGAGGGACACTGTGTAAGTTATATACACTATACACTGTATATAATTCGATTTATATATAATTATAGAGGCAGGAAGATTAATCCAAGATATTGAATTTCTGTTTAGACGGGTTATACTCGTAGATTACACTCGCTCTAAATACAGCTAAAGATCGATTATGGACGATATGTATTTAGTTCTTTTAACCAAATCACAGTACCCCTATGTTAAACCAATGTTTTATAAAACTTCAATCTAGTATCTCTTCTTGTTTTGTTCTAATGTTTTATATATAGTTCCACATATCATTAAAAATCTTAATAATTTCACATTTACATCTCTTTCAGTTTTTGTGTTTATAGTAAAATTATAACGCAAATAATTAAAAGTTGTTTCTTGTTTCAGAGGTTTGTTGTCTATAATGATTTTTGATCTTATATGTTCACTTCCCCAAAATGCCATTATTTTCGTTTTTTCCTTCGATATTTTAAAATTATATTCTTGGCATAACTGATTTAATTGATGTAAAGAGCACTGCACATAGAAATACATTATATAATGGAAATGGACAGCTAATAACAAATGAGGGAAATTTTGGGGAAGTGGCTGAATTCAAATACCTAGGAACAATAATCACAAACAGGAATGAGATGCACAAGGAAATGAAACATAGGCTCAATTCTGGAAATGTGTGCTATTTTGTATTACAGAGACTCTTGACTTCCCAACTCCTTTCAAGAAACGATAAACTGAAAAAATATAAAACTATTATTCTACCAGTTATATTATATTCATGCGAAACATGGACTCTTACTTTAAGGGAGGCAAGGAGATTACGAGTATTTGAGAATAAAGTTCTTAGAAAAAGTTTTGGACCAAAGAGAGATGAACAGACAGGTGAATGGAGAAGACTGCTTAACAGTGAATTACATGGTCTTTATAGGATGCCAGATATAATGAGAACAGTCAAGTCTCGTAGACTGCGATGGGCAGGACATGTGGCACGAATGGGGAATGAAAGACGTGCATGGAAGCTTCTTGTAGGAAAACCAGAGGGAAAACGCCAAGTTTGTAGACCAAAATGAGATGGGAGAATAACATTAACTATGATTTGAGGGAAGTAGATTATACAGGGGATAATTAGAAAACATTGGCTCAGGATAGGGAGTATGGAGAGCATATGTCCACGCGGCCATGAACCTACAGGTTCGATAGTGCCAGTGACTTTGGTTAGTTAGATAGTACTGGAGGAGCTTCATCTCAGATTAAGTAAAGTGTCCTGAAAATATCACAGCTCTACCTCAAATAGTTCCTGAGAAAAGTTTACGAATATGTTAAAAAATACGATTTTCCAGGAATTATTAAAAATTAATCCAAACAGAATGGATTAAGTTATATAAAAACGCACATATACTTTAAAGATAAATTTACCCTTAATTATGTCAGATAAATAGAATTAGAGACATATATATTTTATTTCGAGCTAAATTTTAACCTCTTTACAATCACATCCCATTAAAGAGCATCATTAACTAGTTTACTATATTGGGTAAAATTAATTATTTATTATATTATTGGGTGATATTATTTTAGAATATATTAAGGTCTATTTTGCTATTTCTGTACATTATATCAGTCTCGGAGGTCTAGTTCTTACCATGGTCTCAGATTCTGAGGTTTGAAGATTTGAACCCTGCCGAGGTACATGCATTTTTCTGAGCATGACTGCCTTCGAAAGAGAAGTAGAATCAGGGTCCCGTGTTGTATATTTACGACATATAATAGAATCTCAAGCCTGAAATATTAGGCTTATGCACAAAATCTGCCGCCTCTTTCAGGTCCACTTGAAGTGCGACCTTAATGACCTGAGTTGTCAATAGCGTGAAATACTGATTAACTATACATATATTGACTTGAAAAATATTTAGTCATTACCTACGATTATCAACTTCAAGCTTAAATGTAGCTGGTTAATAAGAGAAAATTAAGATTATGTAGACCTTGTGCTGAATCCTGGCAACTATATTTTGTTTACATTATTCACAGAAATGACCTATTCATTTGACATAATGCAAAAGAATAAAATATTTGCTTTGAGCCAGGCAATATATTTTAAAAAGTGTGTATTTCCACACAGTCGAGGTTGTATTGGTTCATATAGCATTCAAGTACAACATTTTTTTCTACCGCATCCCTACTTAGTTGTGAGTTATTACAGCTCGCCCATACTCTCTAATGATATATTTTATAATACTACTTGTGGTTAAATATAAATAAGTGGTTTGATTATGAGTTAGCACTTTGCATGGACCGTTCGTTCGATATCTGGCGTACTATTGTATATTTTTTTTAGTAATCCAGCCAACAACACAACTTACAATTCACTAATATAAAATATAACCCTCATTTTTCAAACATAATCTTTGGTTTCTACAATACCGAGACTGTGCTGAAAATATCTGTTTTTTTTACAAAATATACGATATGATTTATGAAAGAGCACAATTTTTATGTAACTTTTCAGTAACTGTTTGTTTGTGATATTTTAAAATACGGTGGTACGTATACTCAATTCACAATCGTATATAAAACTTTATTCAACAAAGTATTGTTCAAAATTTTAAATATTTATAAGATGGTCATGGGATAAGATTTTTATGTGCTAAAAGTTAAGATTACAACTTACTATAATAGCAAGTATGACTTCTGACTATGTCATGTGTTGGTTCCACACAAACACATAGTTGATTCATATATATTATCTATGTTGCAATCTTAACTTTTAATATATAAAATTCCTAGTCTTTAATTATATTTTTTTTACTTTTTAGTATTTTCCGTTATTTTGGAGTGAATCACATCTATTTGTGTAAAAATTGTTCTTAAGATATACATGAAACTGCACAATATTTAACATTAATGAATGGAAAAATTCGGAGAAAGAGGAAAGCAGTAACAGTAAGACACTTCTCTTAGCAAATGTGAAAAAATCTTGAAAAAAATAGATTTGAACGGCTGCGGGGTTTGGTCCCAATATTTCGTTATGGATCAATAATAAGTTAATTGTATGGTTCGCAATATAAAGGGTTTAAGTAAAATTCAATTTTCGATACGTGTGCACTGTTTAATATAGCACAGCGTTAAACATTCTCCTATTGAAATAAATATAAATTTTTATTAGAACAACTTCAATCGCTTCATTTCTTTGGAATTACCTAATTAACTAACTCAAAGGAGCTATCGCACACGACGGTTCGTGGCCGCGCGGACATAAACTCTCCAAACATCACTATTCTGAGCTGAACTTTTCCAAATTTTCCTTTATCATCTACTACGTTTTCCTTTCTTGTTCTCAAGCGCTTCAGAATTTGAATAGTCAGTTACATTATATTAACCATGACACTGGTAGCGTCTTCGTTGTCATCAAAGTTGAAAATGAACATTTATATTGACAGTGCTTCAACCATTGATGGTAAGACAGTCCTCTACAACTTGTGATAAACGTATAGGGTGTACGATGAAATCTCAAATTGAACAATATTTACGAAGTAATCTACATATTAGAAATAAACAATGAGTTTCTTCTAAGAAACACCTTTGGAGGCAACAGATAGTTCAATAATTGCTTGGACTTAAGGAACTATGACTAGAAGGCGTAAAAGAAGAAATGATCCTATTGATGTACACAGATGCAGCTCAATAAATGTTGAAAGCGGGGAAATCACACAGTTGGAGGAGCAGCCTACTTCATCTAATAGTGAACTTTACAAAGCACTCTGCATGGTACTGGTTGCAGGAACAATCTTCAGGTACCTGAATTTGAACTTTCTTATAAAAATACTGCAACACATTTCCGAGAGTTCATTTTCAGGAAGAATGACTTGGATTCTTGTTATGTTGATATATTATAAAAAGCAGTGCTGACATAGGCAAATCACCTATATGGACCTGCTGATGAGAAGTGGGATGCTGTAGGCCGTTTCATCGCTAATCTAATTGGGACCAAGTTGGGCTCTGAAGCTGCATCAAAACCCTATTTAATTTACTGTACACCTTTGGAGGCACCAAATAGTTAAAAAATTGCTTAGACTTAAGGTACTATCACTAGAAGGCGTAAATGAAGAAAGGGTTCTATTGATGTACACAGATGCAGCTCCATAAAATGTTGAAAGCGGGTAAATCGTTTACTCTACTTTATCCAAACTTAGTACATGTTACATGCACGGTTCATGCATTGTAATGAGTGGCAGAGACAGACACAATTTCCCTGTAATACACTGATATCAGCAACGAAGAATGTTTCCTTGAAATGTACAACGCTACAAGCAGCAGCTATTGATGTACCTCTGCCTCCGGATCCAATGATAACAAGGTGGGCAACATGGATTGAAGCTGTGATTTTCAACAGTAAGCACTTCGAAGCTGTATAGTCAGTTGTAGAGAACTTTTCTTCTAATCCTGCAGTGTCTGCGAGTGAATTCTTGTCAGCATTGAACAGTTGAAAACTTCTTAATTCAGTTTCATATATCGCAAGTAACTTTAGCTGGCTTCCCGTTAGTATGAAGAAACTGGAGACTTCAAGTATGCCTCTCCAGGAATCTGTGGGGATTATGGAAGATGCAGTTCAGAAAATCAGTGTTGTACAGGTGAAGTGGATGGTGTAGCTTCCACTAAATAGCAATCTGCACCGAATAAGAACCATAAATACTGAGATCTTGTTATTTTGTGTAGCTTATTTAAGGGGAAAGTGTAGAACCACCTGAAAACATTATACCTAGCATAATCCCTCTGTATAAATATTGCACAGTTGACTTCTTACTAAGTTTAGCTATCTTTCTCTATTTATAAAAACATATTGCCAGACGTAAGACTGTGCATGCCAACGAAACATTTGGAAAAGTCTAATTGTGCATATCATTCCAATATGACTTAAACGTTTGGATGAAAGACACTTGTATTTTATTACTTTGTAGCAGAAGTGAACTGATTAAGAGCTAACGGAGATTTGACTAGCCTACTTGCGAACTTTTGAAGGAAAGAAATGGAATTTTGGATTTTACATATAATTGTTTCATTGCATATTTATTTACATATTTTACCAATGATGGTTACACATTTATGTACATATTTCTTAATTTAATATTAGGCTTACATAAAATTTGCGCCCCAATCATCACCTATTATGACGTAATATAGGGTTAATCCTAGATACTAATATATTTGTTAGAATTTTGTACTCTAGTTGTTGCAGTCAGCTTTATCTCCTTTCTTATATATTGGTACGATAATCTATTCTTTCCTCTCATGTGGAAGAGCTTTTTTCTTTTCCCAAATCACTGACGATTCTTGGCCATCAATTTTCTCTCCCTGACTTTATCAGTTCTGCTGGAATCCCTTCTGAATCTGATGCTTTATATATCTTTAATTTTTCTATACCATTTCAACCTCTAGTGCATTTGGCTCTTTGACTAACATTTCTGCTGTCTGTAAATCATTATCTTCAATATCTGTTCTGCATGTACGTTTAATAGCTGATTAAAGTAATTTTTCATCTATTTAATATACTCCTGGAATCTGCAATCATACTTTGTTTATTTTCATTCCTAATTATGTTTGTTCTAGCCTGAACACTATTTTTAATTCCTTGATATAATTGTCATCAAATTCCTATTTCTTGCATTAATTTCAAGAACATTAATATTCACTATAAAAATATTCCATTTTTTTCTTTAATAACCTGGTGGTTTCCCGTCTGATGTTACCTAATTGTTCTAAATTTATATAATTGTCTGGTGTAACCAAATCTGTTTTCTAGCGCTCTTTTCTTTACAGTTTCGGCACATTTCTCACCAAACCATTTCTTGTATTTTTTTCTCTTTTTTAAAGAACGTATGTTTCCTGATGCTGACAATTCAATAGTATATCTTATAGTCTCCCATTCAGTTTCTTCTTCGGTTGCCATATTTGCATCTGAAGATTTTAGTATTTAAAATGTATCAGCAATTTTGATCTGGTATTCTAGCTGGAGTTCATTATTCCCCAATTTTTTTAATTCGAAATTTTCAGAATCATCTTTAGCGTTTGTTCCTCCCATAAGCGATAACCATTCACCCTGACCAAATAATAATCCGAGTTGCACAACATCCCTCTAATTTATATAATGGCAATGACGCTACTGTGCCACCGTTTGTCCACTAAAACATGAACTATCTGGTTCCGACTTTCACCATCCGAAGACTCCCAGGTGTATTTATGAATACCCTTATGCAGGAATGTAGTGCTCTTAATAGTAGGATTCTTTGATGTGGCAAATATGACATAACCCCATTATCGTTACTATCTTCATGGAGACTGAATTTTCCTATTATTGCCCTGAATATATCTTCCCGTCCCCTTTTGTATTAAAACATCCTAAGACAATTTTCATATGATGTAGTGAAAGACTATCAAATACATATTCTAATTCTTCATATAACTCATTATTTGATGTTGTCATTCCTGTCTTCTGTGAAATCATGTACAGTTCATTTACGATTACAAAAACTCATGTCGATAATATTTTAGAATTATGTGTGATATTCTATCGCTGGAAAATTTAATATCTCTGATTGCGGAGTGGATCCTCCATCGGACTAAAAAATCCGTTCGGAAATAATATATTAATAATAATAATAATAATAATAATAATAATAATAATAAATCGTAATAGTATTAATAATGGCGCAGTATTATTTGTGCAATACATGTTGCTATAATAAGGCACAGCAAAAGGTAGGTATTTTTTATCAGAAATATTAACGAACGTTCTTTGGGGATTGCATTTTTTGACAAAATTTTATATTTACAATTCCATAAAAGTTCATATCCTGAGCTGGAAGATTTTTGCAGTCTTCTTCTTCTTCACTTTCTGGTTTAGGCAAGAGTTGCCTGTTTCGTCTTCACTAATAGATCTAAGACCGTCTCTTCCTAGGACGTCCGACATCTCTTCTTCCTCTTGGAAAATAATGGAAGATTTTATTTGGTAATCTACTTTCTTCCATTCTTTCTACATGCTCTTTCTACTGTATCTTGTTGTTAAATATATTTTCTTTTATGGAGTAGATCTGCAGTTCTTCACGGATATCCTCGTTTCTTATCTTGTCCATTCTAGTGCAGCCTTTTACACTTCTTTAAAAAAATTTATCAGAAATATTAACGAACGTTCTTTGGAGATTGTATTTTTTGACAAAAATTTTATATTTACAATTCCATAAAAGTTCATATCCTGAACTGGAAGATTATTCGCAGTTTACAACTCAATTATATTCATTAATGACATCATTATATAATAATATGCAAACTCCTTGAGTTGGATTAGTATGGTTATTTTGTACTCATAATTTAAATTCAGTATAAAATTACAATAATTATATTTAATTATTTAATATAATAATTATTTCTCGAGATATTGCTTTGAGGACGGAAATTTAATGATTATCCTTGAAAATAATATTAATATCTTAGTATCATCTTTCCACGTCATGCTAATGACACTGTTAATTCTTCAAGCATTTCCCAAGCTATTTATAATGCATTGTCACATACTGAAAAATAAATCAAGTTTCTTGTACTTCCTTTTTCCATTCAGCATTACAACTTGCCTCACCACCCCATTGTACTAGCCAACTAACAGCAGAATACTCAAATCTTTTCAATCCAGCTCCCCCAACCACCCTCTTCCTCTAGCAGAAAAAAATACACCCCTACTTTCTGCAGTCTTCCACTAAGCATAATGATTATTGGTTGTTTTTCTACACCATGTTGAAATTTTAGCTTACAGTTAAGTGTGTGTATGAAAGGAGAGGTTGGGGGAAAATTTCTCATCCATACTAACGAAATAGGCGCTGTAAAGATACAGGGAATATAAGAAATAAATAAAAAGATGCAAAAAAAGAAGATGTAAATTATAGTATCTTATGTCTGGAAGAAGTAAAAAGAAAAGAATTGTGAGGTGGGAAGGAGGGGTAGAGTTTGGAAGCCATGTTAAAATGGGAAAGAGTCGTGTAGTAATATATATTTGTGTAGTAAAAAATGGCAGAATAACCCCTCAAACCCCCCTCTTCCTATAAGAAGACGTAGTCGAAGAGATATGAAGTTTATACTGAAAGGCAAAGCCTATCGTGAGAAAAATTCCCATAGATTTGTATATGCGTTTGTACTTCCATACTGGGACAAAATGGGAAGATGACATTTCTTTACTTCCTTTTATATATATCCTCCTTTTACAGTTACATATTCTTTATCCTTGTCTTCTTTAACATTTTATTTTTCTGTAGGAATAAATTATCGCGATGCTCTTTTTTTTTCTTGAAACGAACTAAGGCAACTGGAGGAACATTTTAAAGTGTTTTTGGAGAGGTTGTATTTTTTAAGGAAGAAATGTCGTTACTAGTTGAAATGGTCGGAGGGTGAGCAAAGTGAAGAAAACAGAATAAACGCAATGTGGAGTTTGTGTCAAGTGTGCGAGATGCTTAAGATAAATGTTGAAATGTATGGTGAAAATTGGTGGTAAGATTTTTAAACTAGCTGCTATGAAGTCGAATGAGACAAAATGTGTTTACATTACTGGCATGACAAGTACAGTATTATATATATACACTATGGTCATAGCTAAAGTGTAATGGTCGTGGATTTAGTCTCCAATGAGCAAATTTTATAAATTAGGAACTAATATTTTATTTTTATTTTATGTTTAATAATATTTTATCCTTGGTTAGATTAATTGCTGATAAAGTCTTTTTCAATACTGGGAAATATAGATAATGTGGATAATTTTTCTAGTTTTTGATTTGCCGAGAGTAATTAACAACGGCTGTACGGAGTTTCCACACAATCTTTATTATGTCTCAAATTAACCGCTGACTTAAAAGTCACTAGAATTCTTTGAACTTATTAAGCTTTATTTTATTTATTTATTTATTTAAATTTGGATGTTTATATTAAACGTGTCCACCGCTGTGGTCTCGAGGTAGCGTCCTGCCTTATCACGCAGCGGGCACGGGTTCAATTCCCGGTCGGGATAGGCTACTTGGGCTAGGTTCTTTTTCGGGGTTTTTCCTCACCTTTAAGACAAATGTCAGGAAACGTTAAGGATGAACGGTCCATCACAATCATAATTATCATATTCGCCATGTTTAGTACGAATGTGTTTGTGAATGGTGTGTTTCGTCTTAATGTCGTGCTGTTTAGGAGGAGGCCCTGACATTGAACTGTTCACTTATTCGAGGAGGCCCTCCTTCTCCTTGCGTGGTCATAAAGTAGATGTGTGATACACAGTTTAAAATTCATCTCCCTACAGATCGTGCCACTGTAAGGCCAGAGTGGCACGTAAAAAATACTTATAATGTGAGAGGTTAAACTGAGTTAAAGAAGAAGAACAAGTGGTGTCCAAGACCATAAGGTCTTCATTTCTACTTCATCAGGATGAATTACTTAAATTCTAACAATAATATTATGAAAGTTATACTGAATCAATAATATATTCCCATATTATTTATGTTCATTATTTAACTCATGTCTCAAATGGGAGTCAATGACCAATCATGTTTCAACGAATTTTGTTTTTCTACCAATGACAGTTGTTTTTGATCTGGCTCTTTATCAAATTCTCTTTACCACTCCTGCCTTTGTGATAAAGAAAGCTCCTGTTTTTTAATATTCTGAACAGGTCGGAACATTATTTTGCAGTGACTGACTCTCCAACAAATATACTGAATATAGCAAATAATGAACAGATTCCTTCAAACTACACATTTCATAATTGTGTGTTCAATAATTGCGTTTTTAAATAATGATTTTACTGAGTTGTTTACTGAAAAAATAAATTAATAACTTATAATGTTAGTTATAATATGGAGTTTGATGTCTTTCATTTTTTTCTCCACTAGGATGCATTCTTACAATATTGCGATCATATTTGGCAATAAATAATATGATTTGTGTGTATGTTGTATGTATGTTATAGTGAATAAACGTAACCTCACATTTCTGATTTCTTTTCAAATATCGTCGTTTACATGAAATATATAAATACTTCAAAATGCCATTAACTATATGATTTTTGATTAAACATCTTAATTTTATTCATTAAATAGTCCTAACAAACGCCACTCTTGATTTCCAAATCCTCTAGGTAAATTAACTCGTCACTTAGTGACTCGTGGATTTATTGATGATTTGGAAATCACTCGTGACATTACTTATGATAAATTTAATAATGAAATGGTAACATATGAAAATATAAAATATTTATACAAATAAATACGGAAATTTATAAAAAATGTTGTTCAAGAAAACATTTAATATATTTGTTGTTTCTAAAGTTTGTAACTATCTGCAGCCCTTCATACAACATAGAATAATATTATTGTGCCACTTATCCGGCTTAATAAAGAACGAGTCCACCGTTGTTGTCTCCGATTATATTCCTTCCAGAGTCTTGAAAACCTTATCTCACACTACTACGTCTGTGTGGCAGGTTTCAACATTTTGAATTGTTATCACGTATACTTTTTGCTGTCACTAACAAACTGAGTCTTCATATAAGTACTCATAGGCAGAAAATTAAGACCCTTTGATTTTAGAGGGTTCGGCTTCTGTCCCTTCGACCCTAATGAGAGTCGCGCGCCTGATTTATCTTTTGCTAACAGCGGGTTTTCATGATTCAGGAAAATAAATAACGTCGTTACTTCGTATGCAGTGAGACCGCGTTTGAACCTCGGTAGGAACAAGTTTACTAGGTGAGGATTTTTCCTAGCTTTTCCTCACCTTCAGGATAAATATTGGGTCCTCGAAAACCATTTAGCCAAAGTAATCATCCATATTATATTCTCCTTGTGTATGATTGGTGTGCCCTGTCTTAAATAATCGTGTTTTCTCGGATGTGGTGCAGATATTAACCTTATCACTTATCCAAGGAATCCCTCCATGTACTTATATGGTCAAAAAGTTTGTTTATGATCCAGAGTTTAAATCCTCTCCCAAAGGTAATCCCTCTAACACTCGGTGTTAAACGAGGTAAAAAGGAGAGACATAATGAGAGATTGTAATGCATTTAGTTTTGAAACCGGAGAAACATATGATATAACTGACATTATTAGTTTCCTGCCACTTTTAACATTAATATGTGTTGTTTTACAAAGGAGAAAATACCTTTAATTGCTTATAATTAAAATTGAATCGAAATCCCAAGAATATGATGCAGCCAGAAAGTTAGGTCAGTTTAAAATTCTGACCCTATATGGAATGGAATCTGCATCTTCAGACTTGTAGCGAATTGCCTTAACTAATTGTGCTGAGCCTTGATCTTTGACCAATGATAATAAAATAAAACGAAAATAAAGATGACCAAATGACAGATAGTTTGATTAAATTGTCGAATCCGAATCTATAAATAATTAACAGGGTGTTATCTATAGCAGAAACTCACTTTGATGATCAGCGACTACCAAAAATTGTATACAATCTCTGAAGTTTATATCATAAAACATAAAATACACATTTTAAACAAATTTTACGTCATAAAATACTCCTGCCGCTATCGAACCTGTAGGTACATTGTATCGTGGACATAAGCTCTGCATACATCCTTAACCTGAGATAATGTGTTCCACTTTTGTTCTGTATGATGGATTTCACACAAATCATAGTTAATATTATCCTCTCACCTCATTATTGGTCTACCAACTGGGCGTCTTCCCTCTGGTTTTCCTGCAAGAAGTTTTCATGACCCTCTTTCATTCCCCATTCGTGCCACATGTACTATCCAACGCAATCTATGAGATTTAACTCTTCTTATTATATCTGATTTCCTATACAGATCATGTAGCTCATTGTTATGTAAGTCTTCTTCATTCGCCTGTCCGGTCATCTCTCTTTGCTCCAAAAATTTCCCTAAGAACTTTATTCTCAAATAGTCGTAATGTTTTCTTCTCCCTTGAGGTACTATAGCGATTGAATCATTCATAAATAATTTTAGACTAAAAGTAATATTTTTACAATGAAACTGTAATGAATTATTTTTATAAATCTTCTCCTTAGTTTAGCCTCTGACTTTGTATGTACATTTCACGCCTCCGGGGCTTACAGAGCACGGCCGGTCAAGAGAGGATTCCTTTAAACTATGGATCACGTACTTTTGTTGACCAAATAAGGACATGCAGGGTTAACGGAATGAATGACCAACGTTATGACAATGCCACATCTTAGAAAACACGAACATAATATATTATTTTAATCATCGTCATCATCAACTTCATGGATTAGGTCTTTGCCTGTTCCGAACTCACATCTGTTTAGCCCAGCGCTTTCTTGGTCTTCATATCGATCTTCGTCCTCCAGGATTATACATCAGTGCCATATTATTTTAAACTACATAAATGGTAATATATGATATCACCAATTTAAACGCTAAAAACTTAGACTAATACAAACTTTACTGACCTTAAAGGTATTTTTTTATTTCGGTATGAGCTTGCGGAGAAAAAGATAATGG
The DNA here is from genome assembly GCA_030220185.1 of Diploptera punctata. NCBI lineage: Eukaryota > Metazoa > Arthropoda > Insecta > Blattodea > Blaberidae > Diploptera > Diploptera punctata. The sequence goes on from JASPKZ010000004.1 coordinate 2,338,885, forward strand.
GAGTAAAAAAATAAAACAATACTGTTTTAGTTTGGAAAAACATTTTCCTTTCTACTACCTAAAACTTATTTCGTTTTAATACATCAGTCATTAAAAATTTGTAATACCGCTTCATACCCTTTGACTTTGTCTTTAACATTTTAATAGACCTTTACAAGGGAAATAATTGCCGACACCCTATAGCAAAAAAGAAAAAGGATGCATAATTACTAGACAGTCAATTATTTTCTTTTTTTTAATTACCATCAGAGTTCTCTTACAAGATCACATTCACCATTTTACTGAGCAATAAGAACGGATTGACTGGAGAAGGAAAACGGAGGCAGGTTACGAAGAAAATGGTTCAGAGTTTTTATTGAAGTCTATTCGAGATCTAGACTAATATAAAAGCTATCTTCTTTCCTTTTTTTATATAGAACAAGCGGTGAAAAGAGTTAGCTTCCATTCGAGGCGTGGATCGGTGAAGCTCTACAGAAGAATTCTATGGCGAGAGATTCAAATTTAAACGCACCAAGCGCTGTGAAGTTTGCGGGAGAAGGATGGGGTAACTTTTCTATAAAATAAGCTGGTATCCAAACGAAACGCTTTTATTGTACACAATAAACAGATTTAGATAACTTATTTCAAGAATAAAATATATCAATCACTAGTCTATAAACGTTAAGTGATTTCTTCGAGATGTTAAAGTTATTCCATTGTTAATATTTCTTATTTTTCTAAGAGGTTAATCACGACTTCAGGGGATGACCTATTATGCCTGAGAATTTGACCGAAATTATCCTTTGCATACGTGATGTTCCCGTAATCTTCAACATATCTATAACACGTGATATATATAATATATATATATATATATATATATATATATAGACAAACTATTTCCTTAAATTCTCTTCAAAAAGAAATTGCGTTCTCGATTTTTTTTTCCTTGGAAAATTTCACTGATTCTGACTGGAATAAAACGTCAGATTTTGGATTCAGAAATTGGCGCCCTGCTCCTAGACCCTGAAACCAAAATACAGAACTAAACATGACTCAATATGTGTGCATATCATAGTTACCTATAAATGTCTGAGTTTTTGAAACAAATTCATTTTTATGTTTCTGCACTTTTCTGAATGTTTAATTATTTTTAGCTAAAGAATTAGTTTTAACGAAATATGTCTTTTCTTTCTCTTAGATTAACATCTCCTTTGTAGAAACTTTTACGTGCCCTAACGCCTCCCAGGCCATACAAGAAAACGACCTATCTGAAGACGATTTTTAATCTCTGGATTTCACTACTTTTTTGACCACATACAGTCATGGAAGGCCTCCCGGATGAGTGTTCAGCTCATACCATTTCTACCTCTTAGAAACACGATCATTTAAGACAAAACACCCATTAACTCATACTTTCATACTAAACAAGGTGACTATATGATTATGGTGGACATACGGTGTTTGGGGACTATTGGACCATTAAGTTTCCCGGCATTTTCCTAACACGTGAACAAAAACTACGAAAAATACTCACTCAGGAATTTTGCCCCTATAGATATCGAATCCTGACCCGCTGCGTTGGTGGCAACGTCGTTAGCAGGAGTGCACAGCGATGGAAAATTTTGGCGAAAATATTGTACATGAAAAGAAAATTGAATACTTTCAATAAATAATCTGAAATTATTTAAAATTAGACAAACACAGAAATATACTACAGGTGAACTCACAGAATGAACCAGTCCTGTTTTAATTCCTTACTGATTGTACCCACTTCACTCTTCCATTTCCAATGTAATGTATAGGCTATTAGATATAAATCTATATACCGTTGTCCCTTATTATTAACTAGTGTCGTCACAGATTATTCTAAAATGATATATCGTATTTATTAATTTAAAAACATATTACAATCCATTACCTATTGCACATATCACCTTACGCTCTTGTCCTACTGAAATTGTTGACTGTCTCTTCTCTCTGTCCCTTGTTATCGTAGTGCATTGAACGTCTCGTGCGATACTAAATTATTGGGATTACTTTTATCGTGAACATCTCGGCTGTTCTTTAAACCTACAATTAAACAAGTTATCTAATTACAGTGGTTCACCTCTGTGATCTAGACGTAATGTCATTGACTCATAGGAACGGGCCCGGGTTCGATCTCCGATAAGGACAAGTCTTTTTGAGAGAGGTTTGTTTCGGAGTTACCTTAACATACGAAAGATAAATATTGGGAAAATTTAAGGCTTAAATGGTCCTCGAACATGCCCATCAGAATTATCATTAATCATTATATTCGAATTGTTTAGTATGAATGAACCAGTGAATTGTGTATAAAATGTTCGTTTTGTCTCAGCGATGGCCCTACGTTTGAGCAGATCAGTGATCCAAGCAACCTCCCCACATCCTTTTGGTTAAGAAAAGTATATGCGTGCCCAGAGTTGAAAATACTCTTCCGACAAGTCGTGTCCCTCTAAGGCCCGTGTGTCATGGGATATGTAAGAGCATCTATAAAAGGGAAGGTTAAAATATGGTAAAGAGAGTAGCTACTTGAAATCATTAACCTATAAATCTTAACATAACCCATCTACTGCTACTACTACTACTACTACTTCTACTACTACTACTTCTACTACTACTACTACTTCTACTACTACTACTATTACCACTACTACTACTACGCTTGGAATAGCCTAATTAACCTTCAAATAGCCAAAAGTCGGAGCGTAGTAAAAATAAGTAATCCATAAACGTATACCATTGTATACTTTTCTGCAATTTGGAACAAATTTAGTAATTTATATCTATTTGTTATATATTGTCTTATTAACATTTATTTACGTTACATGGACTAGAAGTAGAGTTTTACGAATGACTTGAAAATTTAGAAATGAATTCGTTAAACATTTCCAAATGTTGCATGCTACTCTGATATATGATTTATTGGCATTTAATAACCCCGTAAAGTATTGAAAATATACATATTTTGAAATGAAATTATTATATAAATTAAACAAATATACCGTCCAGGATATATTGTCAATTCAAATGTTAAAACAAATATATAATTGAACATTGTGAGGATCGAGAAAAAAGTCTTGCTTTAATATTATGGTCATGCCATTCTATTTTTTGGGAGGAGGTAGGGTTGAAAAATATATAATATTCAAATGGTTTACATTCCACATATCCATATTGTATTGTGTGTTCATTGGGATGCAAATGACGTGTCTGCAAATAAAACAGTTGAGAAATGAAATTCGTGATGAGAATATTGCGCCTCAGTTCGATCCAAAGTCTTCTCAATTCACAACGCGTGGCTTTAATAAGATCAATAGTGGCCTGAAATGCAGCTGTCGCCACATTATGGGCCTATCTCTCATTAATTCTTTATCTCCAGATATAATACATTATGTTCATTCCTTGTTTTTCACATTACCTAAGATGCGGTGGGTGTCCCGGAACGCCGATCTGAGATGGCGTCAAAATATTTAAATATCTTACAATAATCCGTATTATATTTGTATTATATATTAATGAAACATCCTGCTTTAAAGCAAAAGTTATTTCCAGTATTTGAAGATATGTATACAAATCTTCACAAAATGAAATGCGACAATTACCTTATAATGTTATACGTTATTGTTCTCCATCGATGTTACATTATAGCCTAGCACCTTAATTGAAGTTGTTTTCGCCGTGACCGAAAGTTTCTGACTAACGTTTCCGCTATAATGCCATGACCTTCTTCAGAGCTGATCTGGCGATATCAGGAAAACAAAAACTTCAATGAAGATAAGGAAAGATCACATCTACATATGTTTCAGATAAATCAAAACGCCACTTGCCCCTAGTGCATCAATGATCAAAGAGTAGACCACTTGCTATAAAATGTTAGAAAATTAAAAAAAAAAGTTGTTAATAAAATCAGTAATAAAGACTATACAATGGTGTGTAGAGAAGACGGAACTAGTGAAAGATATATAAAACATTTTATACAATTCATAATCATTGTATCATTGGAAAAATGAAACACTAAACACCACCTTGCACTGCATAAATATATTAATATGTTTACAAAAAGTTAAAATGACATACAAATATTTAAATAGCGCATGCAATATTATTAAACTGTAATGGAGCATCCAGAGAGTTTTTTTTATTCAATGTCCCAGGTTTTCATTTCGACATATCTGGTGTTCTCTCCACTTATGAGGTTGGGGCGCCTGAAAGGCTGTCCTGATGAGAGCGTGTGATGATGATGACGATGATTTTAGTAGTGCGCCAGGAGAGTTCTTAATCCTAAACTTAATCTGTGGCGAATATGAATGATAGTGATTACGATGGCCATATGATGTACGGGGACCGTTTGGGATCTAAATTTTCTTGACATTTGTCTTACAAGTGAGGAAAACCGCCGAACGCACCTCACCCAGGAAACTTGTCCCGACCGGGAATAAAACCCGGGCCCGCTACGTGACATGGCAGCACGCTACCTAGAGACAATAGCAGTGGACTGCATCTAGATACTAACATTAAAAAGGGCATCGTAAGTCTACGAATTTATTATTATTACTTTTTTTATTAGCTTGTTCGTAGTGAAGAGTCTTGCGTGCTTAAATGACCCCGTGTGCTATGCCGCAAATAGCATTTGCTAATAGATCGGTCCACATGCCGGACAACTCTAAGGTGATAATTCAGATTGAAAGAGATACCTTGACGAGAAGAGTGACTACCTTTTACTGTCAAATATTACGTCAAGAAACGGGGGCACTGGTTCCAATGGGATAAAAATATTTTGGATTTAAATTCTCCTCTTTAGATCTCCGGGCTGGGACTATTTTGGAGGATCCATAAACCTTCGGATTTGATAATGCCATGAATTAGTTAGTTACAATGTTACTGTTTAAAAGACCCAAAACCTCGATGAAGTGGATCGGCTGGCTCTGTGTAAGAAATTTATCTGATTCCAGTTTTCGCAAGTTCATGAATAACGCAGTTATCACTACCAGTTATAAATACTTTTTGTTCTTAGGGTCAATTTCACCAACAGAGGTAGTTTTCCCCGTGTATAATGTATAGCTTAAACTGGCGTAATACAGTTACTTATGTTGGTGAAACCGACCCTAAGACCTTGAAAGAAGATTATGGCTTATATGTATAGGAATTAGATGTAGGCACATTCCAAACGAAATTTGTTTATTCGAACATTAAAATGTTCTTATGGTTTGAGTGTATTAACCGTTTAATTAGCAGATCTTCTGTTATCGAATTCAGGATAAAATTAGTTAAATAATATACTTTAAATGTTTTGGGACCTTTGAATATTAAATGAAATCGTTCGTTATTTGATTTCATTTAGAGATTACCCAAGAATTTATGTTGTATTGTCTTTAGAATATTTGGTAACTTTACTTTCAATGTAATCTTAAAGATGTATATATTTTTTAAAGTTCATTCATAATCAATAATGAAATCATGATTAATAGGCCTAATAGAATGGATTTTGGTAATGAAAATCCAATCCGTCATTTGAATGAGGAATATACTATAGAAATTCCAGTCTAAGATTTTGAATTCGATACTTTTGAAATGATAAACTGTGATATTGCGGGAAGTTCGGTGAAATTGTTGTATTTTAGAATAATAGAATAAATGTCGGAGATTCTTGAATCATGATAATTCTCCCACTGAGAAAATAGTGGAACTATTTCAATTGAATTTACGATGCGGAATCAAAAATTTGAAACAGACGTTCTAATGTGATTCTAGAAAAATAACAATGTTTGTGAAAAATTAAGTGATCTTTTGGAGATATTCCTGAAAACGATAAAATATTAGAAGTAACAACAAAATGATGAGAGGGTTCTAGTAAGTGGAAGTAATAGCTGGGATGCCTTCCTTTGATAATATATTTCATGGAAATAACATTACTGCATTTAAAAGCTTAGAGTTTCTTAAAAGGCTGCTAAAGAAAAAAAGTAGTATTCAATATTGCATGGAAACCAATCTAGAAGAAAGCGGGCCGGTGATCGGGCTTGGGCATCCAGGGGTAAGGGGCGTACACATGACGCCACGGCGCCGGACCAAGCCGTCGTGACGGGCGTCGACCACCAGAAAAATCGAACGTATAGAGAACGAGAGCTCGGGCGCGGGTGAGAGAGAAAAAAGTAGAATATAAAAAACCAGAGGCGGATGGTCGGGAGCGGGGAGTCGCATACAAAAAAAAGTGTTCGGGTGAAACCGATCCAAACGAAGGATGGGATCGGTTTTTTTTTTTCACCCTCTCTTTCACTCCCTCATCAAATCGGTGATCGCCAATACTGGGTTCGGCGCAGAGAGAAGAGTCGGTAAGCGACCAATAGAGGGCGTTCGGCGTCGCGGGTGGGGTGGAGACAGCGTCGATGCATTCGATCACTGATAGGCTGGTTACTGGGGCGTACAGGGCCATCTGGGTGGGGGTGTAATATACTTTACGATCTATAACACACCTTTCAATGCAAAAAATGCAAATTATTTAAATTATATAATTATGCAAATAATAATTAAATAATCTATAACTTCTAGACTTATCGATTTAATTGTAAACATATTAGGGTATCCCTAATAACATAGAAGCATTAATATTCTGGGAGAAAATGTAGTCGTTATTTAATAATAAATAAGGAATGCATAATATTTTATTTACAATTTAATCTACCATTATTTTTATTTTAATTAATTAAATATGCCACTTTTCCCTCTAATTTTCACAACATCAGAAAATATGAATACTTCTAAAATCTATTTTAATATATTAGGCCTACAGTAAATAGCCTATTTCGTTTACTTTAAATAAACTATCAATATATCACTCGTATATGGTTGTATTTTCTTTCATAGAGTAGTATACAAGAATTTAGTACGCTTAATGTACGTACACAAGTAAACAAAAAACGTTTATAAGTATACAATGAGGAATGAAGAGAAGAGAGGTAATAAAAGAGATGGAGAAAAAAATAGAGGAAAGGTGAAGAAGTACGTTCTCATATCCCCTTTATCTAAAGCAGATGTGTTCCCCAAGGAGAATCGCGGCTAGAACCAACAACTAAAACGTTTTATGTTATGGAAAATTATGTAAAATTGATTGTATTTATGTTCCTCTAGACGAACTATAGACAGTCAGTGTAGACTTACAGAATGGGAAACAAATTTGGGACAGTGGAATACTGTTGGCCTACCCACTTAACCCCCGAGAGTGTCAGATAAGATGAGGTGAGAGACATCAACGGGGACTTGATTACTTGGATGAAATAACAGAGATGAATGTAGAAGTAGCATAATGTTGCCAGTTAGAGTAACCCATAACTGATCGTGTTTAAATAACTTAGCTTATTAGGCTTCCCCGGATTAGAAAGTGCTATTAAGCTTCTGTGTCGATAGATGTTGTCTGTGGCTCTTCCGTTGGGAACAATAATGTCGATCTTGGAATTCAAATAAGTCCATGTATATGTCACTTATGCAAATTTTTATTATTACTCTATTGCCACGAAGGCTAGGTTTTATGAAAATGAAATATACTTAACTGAAAACGAAACTTAATCAGCTTGACGGGGTCCTCCTGTATACGAGTTCCGAGAGGATCTTTTATTAACTGAATCAACCAGACAACTTGATCATAATAATTGGAGATTGTGTATCACGTTGTACAAGTTCCAATCAATTTATTTATACATCATATTTACTCATTATTACTCGAAGAATATCACAAATGGGCGGTTTAAGTTATTTTTTCTCAGTTTTATAGAATACGTTAGAAATGTATAAACGAGGAGATGGATAAGAATAAGAATTATTCACAGAAAATTTAATTTATCACTAAGCCGGGAAAGTAGTATTCCATATCTTAATAAAGGTAAAATGTATTTAAAAAAATAATGTCACGTAACAGGACTGCAAATTTACATAAATGGGGAGTACCTAAACATATGCGATACTCGAACGAGTACAATATTCTCGTATATTAATCATTTACTGAAGGTAGTCACGCCCAGTTTGTAATGAGAGGGTAAAAGACTATGAATAAAAGAGTATATTCTCTCATGTTCATAGCAACTTCAAACTAAACAACTGTAGGCCTATACTCTACAACAATTCAGGTACAAATTTCAATTTATTTATGATATGCTAAAAATAATCAGGAATTCATTTTAAATAAACATTTCTTGCATATACTAATTTCATTAATGATCTATTTAGATCAATAATAATAAGATATTAACATATAACCAGCTTGTAACTTTTAATTCAAGATAGGCTATATATTTTTCCATTTGAGCTTAATTTCTGAAATACACTCGTTACTTGTGTTTCTTAATTTCATTTTTAACTTTCTTTTTTATTGAACTTCTTATTATTTTCTTCCAATTTCGGTTAATTTATTTTCATTTTACATTATTACCATTATCCTTTATATATATATATAATATATATATATATATATATATATATAATTAACTCACTGACACTATCGAATCGTTAGCTTCATGGCGCGCGTACTGGAGCTCTCCATACATCCGTATCCTGAGCCAATGTTTTCCAATTTTCCCTTAATTTTACCCCCATCAAACAATGATTCATTTTATTCTTCCACCTCATTCTTGGCCTACCTACTGGGCGTTTTCCCTCTGGTTTTCCTATCAGGAGTTTCTATGCACCTCTTTTATTCCTAATTCGTGCCACATGTTCTGTCCATCGTAGTAGGCCTATTAACAAGTATGTACATTATATGATTCAATCCGTGCGTACGTTCAATGCCGGGAATCAAAGTTAAGCACTATTACTCATAATTTGAGCACGAGTAGGCCTACATAAGACCGACATGAATAATATTGAATAGCATATTTCGTTCCTTCGTGTGCTCTCGGGACAAGTGTTTAGGCGAGCATATGGTATGTGATCAGCAGTACGGTTAACCATCCACTGGCTATAAAATCACTAACACAAGAAACGTTTAGGGAATATAATACTTTTTTGGAATAAAATAAATAAAAATTAGAATAACATAAATCCAATTCATATGCTGAATTGGATTGCAAGTTTTCCGAGAACTCCAGTTGTATAATGACCTACAAATAGCATGATGAAGGTTAGAAAGAAGAGATGTGAAGAAAGTGCCACCTCACTTAAAGCAGAACACAGGTTTGCTGGGCCGGCTCAGCTTCCACGCATTTGACACACACGTGCGGTTTAAAGTAAGCGGTGATTATACTGTTTTACTATACAAGTCTGACAACCTAGACAACCATTAATTTAAGAGTAGAACAGAAGTATTGAGATTAAGACCAAATGAGAAATTTTTTTTTTAAAATGAATTAGTTAATACATATCGAGTTCTTGGTTGTCATATTTAGGACTTTAAAAAGGGTTAATCTCACTAATGGCTTAAGGAAGTTCTTGTGGTTGTGTAGTGAGGGGTTGAGGGGGTAAGGCTCCCACCTTTACAAGATAACTAGCACGAAATGTCAGACGGGTTTGTCAGCCTGCGTTGCGGCCGAACACCGCCGCGCGAACAAACATCTTGGCACTCATGACCCATGGTCCCACAGAAGGTTTTTAGGGCAATTAAAAAATTCCGACCCATCATGATAATAATCCAGCCATAGTAATTCTTCCCGAGGGCAGGTCTTTCACTGCAATCATAGCATTTTCACGCTATGTTTTGCAGCTTTACTAGGGAATTGTAGGTGTGGTAGCTTCCCGTTGCTTTCCACACCGGTGAAGGATGATGATGATGATGATGATGATAATGATAAGGATGATTATGATCATAATGGCCATATAATTTCGGGGACCGTTTGGGCCTTAAAGTTTTCCTGATATGTGTATTACAGGTGAGGAAAAAAAAAAACCCCGATTTAAGGACCTCACCCAGAAAACTTGCCCCGACCCGGGCCCCGCCCGCCTGCGTGACAAGGGGGCACGCTACCTCGAGACCACAGCGGTGGACAGGATAATAATAATAATAATAATAATAATAATAATAATAATAATAATAATAATGATAATAATAATAATAATAATAATAATAATAATGCTTTATTTAATGTGGTGGTGTTAAGACCATAAGCCTTCTCTTCCAATCAACCAGCGAATAGTAAAATTATATAAAATTAGATATATATTACAATTTTAATATATTATTTAAAAAAGACGAAACAAAATACAATGGGGATGTGGTCTAATATTAGCTAATACTAACAAAATATGGAATAAAATTAAACAAAAATAATATAAAATAAAATTAAGTAAGTGAATCTTCCTTGCGCTGGTTCGAGTCTCCATGGGGGAAGAAATTTTCTCATGGTATTTCGGCCAGTATGGGACTGGTGTCCACCCAGCATCGTGAGGCAATTGGGTAGCTACAATAAGTAGCGGCTCCAGGTTGAGGAACCAGCTATAACGGTTGGGGGACTCGACATGCTAACCACATGTCACCCCTACACTGGCTGTTGATCATCTACCTCTGTGATTGACACATGTGGATGTGAAGGGCCAGCAGCCGGCTGGTAAAAGGGCAACAGCTGAAAAGTGGAAAGACCCTCAATCGGAATCTTCCTAGATAGACTCCGAGCCTCGAATATACGACCCTCCGACTTGTAGAATATTGTCTTAATTGACTGTTCTGTGAGGCGTGTCCCTATGATCATATCGCGACCTCTATGTAAGTTATTTATGTTTAAAATTATTTTTATAACAAAGTAAATGGTTTTATAAGAAAGAATAAAGAGACATTATCTTGTTTTATGCTGATTTTTAAATTTTGCTAATTTGTGCATTGATGGGGTAGCTTTTTTAATTTTGTTGGTTTTCGATTAAATTGATATTTTTTTCTGCCTAGTAGCGCCTTAAGTCCCGATCGGAGTGATGCCTAATTACCTAGACATCCAGTGTGATGAACGTTAGTGGTAGGTGCTATTATCTGTACACTTTCCTTCAAAAGTCACGGCACCTAGAAGTCCAAACATGCCGGAAATATCATTTACTGTATTCCTCTCTTGGTTGGTCATTCCTGACCCGTCTTTGAACCCATTGTTAAACCTGTCGGAAATACCATATAGCTACTGTATCCCTATACTTTTTAAGTTCATAATTGTTTTTTATACTGTTGAGGTTATAACAATGTTAATTTTTTTCCCCCTTGTATACTACCGTCTTCCACAACTATAGTTTGGGTAGTATAAAAGGTAAAAAAAATTAATATAATTTAACTGTATCCCTTTCATGAAATTGTGACTCAATTTTAGTTTAATTTGCTTTATAATTGAGTAAGAAAAAAATCAAGCGGACCGGGAATCGCACCCGAGTTTGTGAGAGACACAGCGATAATCACATCGGGTTCTCATTTTCGAGGACAATGAAATATCTTGAAATAGTTGCATGGACCTGATTTATATTCCAATGTAGATTAAAGTAATCCGTAGCACGACAGCGCTGAAGAGTTCAAGTTTTCTCAAGTGGCTGCTCACACTGCTGGAACAGAAGAATTTTCTAATTTAAAAAGTACATAATATTTTTAGCCAATTCAATACAGCCTTGGATTTATAATATAGCTACATCCAAACTACTAGACATACATTCATACAGTAAGTACAAATAGAAATAGTACCTTTGAAAGTTAGATTTGACTCCTACAAACATATTCAATTAACAATCTAAGGTCACATGTCAAATAACAATACGATGGTATTTTACTTCCTCTCACACTATAGGCCTACATGACATACCGCCAATAGTTTGTTTTTAACGCTGTTATAGATATGTGCTTTCAGTTCATTAAAGTTAATAGGCAAGGGTGGTCAAAAATAAGTCGCAAGGAGCCAGATCTGGCCAGCGCAGACATTAGATTTTATTACAATCACATCAATCCAGTAGAGTGTGGAATTATTTTGTTCAAGAAATTGTAAAGACCATCAATGAACAGTGAGGTTGTTGGAAAATGTGTTTTGGTGATCCTAACTCAAACTACAATTTCAAAATATCAAGTTGATATGTCGTCTCTAGTGTGGGAGCAACTGGAATATCGCATTTGATTTCTGTCATGTGACTCGAGATTGACGCAGATTTAAAATTTCAGGGAGACAAATAATAATTTTTCCAGGTACTATTTACATAGGTAAATAATGTAGGTGTAGTAGTTTATAAGTAGTGACATTAATAATCCCCGGAAACATTTTTGAATTGCCCTGTGTTTAATAAAATGTAGTATAATTTGAGATAAACAGAGTATAGCTAAGTATGATAAAAACAAACATACCTAGACAATACTTATTCATTCACACATATCACCAACTTTAACTTCAACAAGTCGTATTACAGTTTGATATCTCTGAACAATATATATATATATATATATATATATATAGGCCCTATATGACAAATGCATTTGTTGCCTCTGTACAAAATAATGTCATGTAGAAGGCGACTTTTAACTCTAGTTCGGTTTCAAGATTTTTTGCCAAGGTAATAAAAAAGTGCTTCTTGAAAATTTAGAAGATAATTAAAGATTTTTTAGCTTCATTGCGAATGAAATAGCTGATTCTACACAGTTCAGTTCACGATTTAAAGCAATACGTAGAAATGTATTTTGAAGAACCTAATACTTTGAAGCAGCGCAACTATAGGGTGGACAAAAGCATTAGTCATTAAAGGTCTCATTAATTGTGTGTATAGTAAATTCAAGCTACAAATTTGATTTTCTATTGATTATAAGAAATAAATGGTAATGCAACTGACACTGTGCATTCACTAGATGTATACCTAAAAAATGCATACAATTTAGTTAAGATGGAGATGTTATATAGTATCCTTGTTATAGTCTCATAGACTGCGATAGGCAGGACATTTGCAACGAATGAGGAATGAAACTGGGGCATGGAAACTTATTGTTGGAAAGTCAGAGGGAGGCCGCCCAGTAGGCCTATGTTGTATAGCCAAGTATGAGGGAGGAGAATGATATTAAACATTATTTTAGGGAGGTAAATATACAGGGGATAATTGGAAAACATTAACTCTCAATGTATGGAAAGCTAATGTCCGCACGGCAACGAAACTCCGAATTCTATAATGGTTAGTTATGTTGTTAAGTAAATAGAGTTTTCATGAAATCTCCTCAACTCATGTCCGATACAGGCCGGGTAGAGGGCTGAGATGCGATGAAACCCTTTATATTGAAGGCCTGTGAATAACAAGGATGCCGGCCGACCACGCCTGACGCACAGAGTTTCGATAGGCTTGTATAAACCAAATTTAGTTTCTATTGACGTGAATCTTACCTGTACAGCTTCTCAATTTGACAAGTTTCCTGAGTAAGGCATTTTCGTGGATTTTCCTCACCTGTAAGATAAAAGTCGGAACAATTTAAGTGTCAAATATTTCTCGAACATCAACTGACCATCTTAGTTATGCCATATTTGCCTTGTTTACATACTATGGATTTTTGAGTGAATGTTGAATCTTGTCTTAAATGTTCATGTTGACTCGGAGGTCTGCTTTTAGCTATCACTCATCCGGAAATATTTCCATGTCCTTGTGTGATCAAATAATATGTATGTGATCAAGAGTTTATACTCTTCCGACAGGTTGTGACATTGCTAGGCCCGTATGCCGTGGGGCATATAAAATACGTAAAAAGTTAATGACGCAACAAGTTTAGAAAACAATATACCTATCAGTAGGCTGCTGGTCTCACATCCCCATGTATCATTTACAGAGGTGGGCGATCATGAAGACGTATAGAGTAACATGTAGTCAGCATGTCGTCTCCCTCAGCCGTTATGGTTGTTGTCTCATCTTGGATCCGTTAATTATTGTATCTAAATTACCTAAATTCCTAATCATGTTAGCCAAAATGAGAACATTTCGTCGCCCAAAAGGACTCGAATCAGCACAAGTGGAGCAAAGTATGATACCTTAAACTACGGCGTGGAACAAAGAAAAGAAAAAAAATATAGGACAAAAACATTAAAAAGCATAAATGGAGGCAGGAAAATTAGCAAACTTGATAATTGTTAACGGTCATGATGAAAATATCCGTAAAAATAAACTATTTTGTGTATTTCGTAGAAAGGAAACTAATATAAACAGCTATGAATTTTTAAAAGTTTCAGAATGAGTTTTGAATAGCATACTTAAAGTGTTTTACCTTTAAGAGCAGTTTTTAAGAATCTAGAAGGGAAGTATCGATTGAGATGTTACCGCGCCACACCTATTAACAAGACTACGAATGATCTGGGGAGGTTAATATTGTTAACAGCAAATAGTCTCTTAAAAACATTTGATAGCAGTTTTGAAAAGAAAACTGGCATTACCAATTAAATATTCACATAGCGTGCGTTGATTCTTGTCTTTAATGTAGCGAACGGAAAGGAGAAAGCAAGGGAATTGAATACGTTATTCTTAGGGTTATAGTCCTTTGCCCTATCCCGAACGTTCTCTTTCGCAAGTTAAAAAAAGAGCTGACCTGAAAAGCTAAGTCGGTAGCGCACTATATATAGTCAATGATTTAAAGACTTGAGTCATATGGAAGAAAACGGTGGAGGGGAAAAAAAGCAAAGAGTGAGAGACAAGCCTTCGCCTTTCTACTGCTGGAACTTGTGATACAGAAAATCCTGGAGAAGAAACTTTCAGCAAACATAAAATATCGTAGTCTACTTTTTTTTATGCCACCAGGTTCTCTTACAATATTTATGGCATTGATAGAATTGTAACGCACTTTTGAAATTGGGACACCTAGAATTCCGAGTTACGTTTCCCGGTTGATATAATACGATGAATTTCTATATCTAAAGATAGCATAATTTCTAGACCATTGACGACCACATGAATAATTCGCTTTAAGGAAAAAATAAATAAACTGGTCTGACCGGTAATAGACTCTCGGATCTCATGAAATATAGTCAGAAGCTCTCACCACAAGATCATGAACCTATTCAATACAGTAGTATACGACACAGCGAAACGTTTACCTTCAGTCATAGTAGCACTGTTGCTGCGTCGCACGGACGTAGATACTAACCATGTATAGTCAGGAATTAATAGTAAATGAAGCGCTTACACAGCTTACTTAGAGTAATAGATAGTACACACCCACGCCACAGACTGACGTGAAGCGAGTGTACGCAGGATGAAACGGCATTTGTCCGCAAATCATCCTCAAACGAAGCAGGTCAATGTTCCGCTGTGTCGGATAGTACGTAGTGGAACTTGTTTTCTTGTGCTTTATATCTTGTGTTTATAAAAACGAGTATATGTGGTAATTTCAATATAATGGTAAGCACCTGCACTGTACAATTCCTCTTTGCTTAAGATAAATAAGATATGTTTTTTTCTTTTTTGTTTGTAAATAGTTTAAACTGACTTCTTGTAAGCCCTTGTTTCCCTCAACGAGATTTATGCGCTCTCCCCCTACAGGAAATAAATTTAACCATACTAATTTAGTTGCACATATTTTCGTATAGATGTCATTGAAGTGACCCGTGATCAGCGTTCCGCCTTATACTGACATCTAGAAAACCAAGGTAGTACTAGGACGGGAAAATTCGGTAAATTTTGCTTAGAGGCCTTTTCATTCAGGCTTAAGGATCTTTTACGAGCCTGAAATTCTTCAGACTCGGCACCCACGGCTTAAAGTCCCTCCCGGAGGACTTGCTCCTTGGATTTTTCCATCCCAAAAAATCCATCGACCTCGGCCAAGTTTCAACCCGTGACTCTCGGGACCAGAAGCAAGGAGCAGAACAACTAGTCTACCGCACTACGGGATCAGAAGCAAGGAGCAGAACAACTAGTCTACCGCACTACGGGATCAGAAGCAAGGAGCAGAACAACTAGTCTACCGTACTACGGGATCAGAGGCAAGGAGCAGAACAACTAGTCTACCGCACTACGGGATCAGAAGCAAGGAGCAGAACAACTAGTCTACCGCACTACGGGACCAGAAGCAAGGAGCAGAACAACTAGTCTACCGCACTACGGGATCAGAAGCAAGGAGCAGAACAACTAGTCTACCGCACTACGGGATCAGAAGCAAGGAGCAGAACAACTAGTCTACCGCACTACGGGATCAGAAGCAAGGAGCAGAACAACTAGTCTACCGCACTACGGGATCAGAAGCAAGGAGCAGAACAACTAGTCTACCGCACTACGGGATCGAAAAACACCAAAGGAAAAAATTACTCCGTTTCACATTCCTTAATGTAGGCTACTCAAATAAACAAATATTTTATTTTAGAGAAAATTGTGCAATTGCGACTCAGAGTCTACAGGAAGTTTGTTATAGTTATCCAAAGGTAATCGTATATAACGTTTTTGATCTTGGTTTTTAAATTCCAGTTTGTATAACAAATATTATTAAAATGTCCCTTTGATTACATGGCGAGGAAATGATATGGGCCTATACAAAATGATCAAACATATTGGTAATTGTAAAAAGAAAGAAAATCAACAAATACATACTAAATCTTGGCTCACAATTATTTATTAACTTACGTACAATTATTTTAAGTACGAACAAAAAAGTCCACTTTTTTGTGAATGTGCTTTTTTATTGAATATTTCTTTAACTGCGGAACAATATTAAAAATCAACGGCTGGTCTACGCGTCGTAGATTATGGTTCCCGGTAAATGGGGTCAGTTGCAGTCACACACTACAGTTTTTTTCTGCTGTGTCCTTGCCTTTAGGGTTAGTAAATAATATCAATAATGTAATTTTAAATAACGGACCCGGTTCACCGGGAAAGACAAGCGCTGACGCCGGGCCCACTTGCCGAGGGTCGAACAGAATGTTATGGACAAATATATATATATATATATATATATATATATATATATATATATATATATAACTCAAGTGAACTATCGAACTTGTAGGTTCATATCCGAATGGAAATAAGCTCTCCATACATCCCAATCCTGAGCCAGCGTTATCCAATTATCCCCTGCACAATTTACTTCCCTCGAATCATGGTTAATGTTATTCTCCCACCCCATTCTTTGCCTACTCTTTGGGCGCTTTTCCTTCGGTTTTCCTACAGTGAGTTTCCATGCCCCTCTTTCATTCTTCTTTTGTGCCAAGTGATCTGTCCATCTCAGTCTACGAGATTTAACTGTCTAATATGTGGACATATAACTAACTTCATGGCGCCACAGACCTAGCTGGCTTCAGGTCTCACATCCACATGTATTAGTAAGAGTGTACGATCATCTAGACAGTTTTGGGATGACATGTGGTCAGCATGTCGGGTCCCCAACCATTATAGCTGTTTTTATCAAACTGGAACTGCTACTCATTTTAGCTACTGAACATTTATGTGAATAATTTCCACTACTCTTGTTTAGAAGATTCATTGATCCTCATTCGTTCAGATCGGGACATGGGTCAGAAGTTTCTTTACCAGACTAACTTACTTACGGTTATTTCCATACAGATGTCAGTGAAGAACATGAGGTTATTACTTGGCCTCAATGAGACATCATGTAGGAAACTATGGTATTATTAAGATAGTGAAGACCGATTAAATTTTGCTCAGAAGCACTATAAAAGGCTTCAGACACGAGTCCCACGGAATGAAGTATTCCCGGAAAACTTGTCCTTGGATTTTGCCTATCTAAAAATGCATCGACATCTCTGGCTTTGATCCCGCGACCCTAGGGACTAAAACAAAAACACATAACCACTAGACCACCGAGGCCAACACTCTTGTTTACATATTAATTCATAATAATCTTTTTTATACGTCCATTGCTCTCATTTAATATAATCGAACACATTATTCCTAACCATCTGTGGACGTTGGGTTTTCTGAATATAGATATAGTTGGCCATTAATAGTTAATATAATTAATCGGCCTGTATTTTGATTACTGCATGCACAAGTTAATTATTTCAGATTAATGCAACACACCTATAGTCATATCCTATTCGTACAGTAATGTGTTTCTGAAAAACGATGATTACGACTGCAGTTGTGGTTCTCCCGCAGTGATGTGCGGTCAGGGATGAACTCATGGTCCAGAGGGGAGATGGGAGGGAGTTTGCAAGAAGCTAAGATGCTCCAAGAGAAGCAAGTGAGAAGGAAGCCCCGAGAATGAATGTTTATAGCTCGACGGGTGGAAAAAAAGAACCTCTTCGCCTTACAAACAACCCTCTCTCCTTTACTCACTTCAGCCCCCAAAAGCCCAGTACATCCACCACAACTTTCGCGCGTCCTTCAACCTTGCCGGTCATCGCTTAAAGTGTAACTTCGACCCCACGAGGCTAGAATTTGGTCTCATCGGCGCAGTTCTGCCATAACACAAGCTATATATGTGCCTTTCTACAACGCTGTTTGCTTTATTGAAGCAGTTTGGGATATTCGTGCTACAGGCGAAATTTTCAATTTTACATGAATTCTGAGTTCAGACTTATCAAATTGAAAATAATTCTACAGGATACATGGAGAACTCTTAATTTGGCACGTTTATATGGAAACAGTGTGACAGCTTACAAGAGTATGCATTTGTTATATCAGCCAAGTTTTTAGAATTGCACGACGGCTGCCTTTACCCCCAATATATATCTGATACTCATCTTCGTTGGAGGCTGAGTAGATTACAGGCCCATAATAAGCCAGAAGGTTTAGGCCAATTAAAAAATCCTATCTCCGTTGCCTCTCGAACTCGAGAGCTTCTGGCTTGTAGTATGCTGACCTAACCAACTAAGCTATGGGGGCCCCAACAGATGTTCACGTAGGCCTATATTTTTTATATTATGATGAACTTAATTATTTTAATACCGTGGCTATTAAACTCGAATCTCCAATACCATGGCGCGACAGGCTTAGAAGACTCTTGGTCTAACATCCGAGGGCTGGCCTCACATCCACATGTGTCATTTACAGAGGTGGACATTGTCCAGCCAATACAGAGGTGACATGAGATCAGTATGTCGATTCTCACTTTAAAGCTGATTTCCCCAACCTACTATTCATTGTAGCTGTCCACATTTTTTTCACGGTGCTGGTTGGACAACGGTCCTGGCCGAAATGCCAAATGTTTTCTCCATGTGAACAACGATATAAAATGAGCTTCTAAAATATGCTCAGAATGGACCGGCTCGCATGCAAATTTCAAATTATTAGGACTATTTTAACAAAAAAATACAAATAAAATTTTCATCCATCATACCATCGTAACCCCGCCTTCTAAGCGTCCTAACTTAAAAGTTTGTTAT
Organism: Diploptera punctata; assembly: GCA_030220185.1. Taxonomy (NCBI): domain Eukaryota; kingdom Metazoa; phylum Arthropoda; class Insecta; order Blattodea; family Blaberidae; genus Diploptera; species Diploptera punctata. The sequence goes on from JASPKZ010000004.1 coordinate 2,358,114, forward strand.
AATTCCCCCAATGCCAGGATAGAATGCCAGAAATTTTGTAAAATAACTTTGTGGCATTTGACAAAACAAAACAAAACAATCCAATTTGAGTGCTAACAAAATTTTAAATGTTCCCTAAACTCACATTTGCAGTATATAACTACGTAACAGTGAAATAAATTCAAACTGATTTAACTAGTACAGTTAATTCACAAAATTACATTAATATCGTATCTAAATGTTACAAATATATATTTTAAAGTAAAATATTTATTTTTAGTTAGGGCGCCGTCGCCGAGTGGTTAAAGCAAGAGTCCTTGGCGTAATGCTAATAGACTTGCGATAATTCGGGTCTCCACGGGGGACGTTTTTTCTCATAGAATTTCGACAAATATGGGACCGGTGCCCACCCAGCATCGTGAGAAATTTGAGTAGCTATAGTAAGGCTTCAGGTTGACAAAACCAGCATTAACATGCTGACCACATGTCACCCATATACTGGCAAGATGATCGTCTACCTCTGTGATTAACAAATGTAGATGTGAGGTCAGCAGCCTGATGGTAGGCCCAGGGAGTTCTAGGCCTGTCGCGCCATGGAATTAGGCCTAACATTTAATAAAATACGTTTTATTGAGATAATTATTATGTATTTCTTTGTAATTGGTATTGGTTACATTTCCTTGTTTACTTTTCAAATTAACAATCAATTTTGCCATTGTTTATTCATATGTTTGTGAAAGATGGTTCCCTTTTTTTGTGAATATTATAATAATGAGACGTGGTATGAAATAAAGTATTTATAGCATTACAGTTACTCTGATATTAATAAAGTATGTAATATTTAAAAAAAAATAAGCTGAAGCATACAAAGTAGTGCCAAATTTTTATTAAATTTTTAAGTAAAGGGTTGTTATGAAACCTGTCTCTGATTCGCCCATTACAAACTCCACAAAAAGTGATAAAGTCGTGACCTCGACTCCCAGAGGTGAAGGGATAGTGACTAATCACTCGCGCTCAGGAGCCACTTCCATTTTACTAGTCCTAAACAAAAGAAAATTGCATAAAAATATTACATACAGGTCTATTTATGTTTTTGAAGCGGGGTAACTTAAGGTTTGTTACGGGTCGACCAAATGTGACGTCAATACATTCAAACCATCCTTTTCAATGCCAGTTTAACAGTTCATTAAAAAGGAAGGTGCCTTTAAATGTAGAAGTACTGCAGTGAGTTAGTTAAAGAACCTATAATATAAGTAATTATCAGATTCGGATTAACTACCAAGAATTCTAAATAGAATATAATCTACAAAACTGTGGTTCGACCTGCAGTGAATTTTTTCTGAAAACTTAGTTTTCAATGGAAAATCCTAAGGAAATTTTTCGGCCTAACAAAAAAATGAAGATGGAACTTGGATAATTGGAACAAATGAGCGATAAAATAATTAAGAAGTAAGAATATTATTAAAGCCTAAGAGCACAAATATTAAGTTGGTTTGGTTACTTAAGTAGAATGTGTGATGAGGTAATTAAAAAAACACAGTTTTCTATTGGGAACATTTTAACAGAGCCCAAGACAGACCTACAATTAGATGGGAGGATGATGTCTTACAAGATTTAAAAAAAATGAAGATGAGAAATTCGACTACCTTATCCGCGATACGAAGCGTTGTAAATAAATCATTAAGTAAGCCAAAGTGTTCGTCAAAATGAAGCTGTAGTGTCAAGTAAGAAGAAATATGGTAAGTACACACAAACGGATTCAATTTTCATGGTTATCGTACTGTTGTATGGAATCACTGGTGTATTTGCTTTCAAACTCTGTTCTCCTTGCGCTTTAAAGGCAATATAGTGCATGCCTAGATAGTTTCATAGTTAACTGATCCCTGTCCCTACCATTATATTTCACGTATAGCGCCATACTTCAATACGAATTAAATTATATAATCGTAATTACCTACTATGTGCGCAGCGCGGATAGGGCAAAGAGCTATCAGTAGGGGTGCCTGCGCTCTGCCTTGCTCTTAATTATTATGTCACAGGGCTTCCTACTTATGGTGATTGACTCATAATATAAATAAATACACTCACGATAATTTAATTCTTTACTTCTGTTAAATCAACATTTGTTTCTGCTTTGGTAAGATGTTTATCTGCATAAAAGAAAACTTCAGCGGTATGTTGTTTTTGTTTAGTAGAAACACGACTGAATTACGTCAAAATACCATAATCGCTCACTCATAACTGATGACTATAATTGCGGACTAATTAAAATGCACAAATAGCCTATTTTTGTGATTAGGACCGATTTTAACATTTTTTTGTAAAATTGTTGAAAAATGGCACTAAATTAGAAACTCTAATGCAACAAAACTGAATAAAAATACGTTCATGTAACTGTAAAAACAGACTACAGTAATTTGATCACTTAACAATTACTTTTAGCAAAAGAGCTCTTTGAACTAACTGAAGTGATTGTTATTATTAGCTAGCAGATGACAGTAAAGGGAGACATGAAGCAATCCCATAACCTTGGTTTAAATTTTCATAACCGGATTTCGCTAATTATTCATTCAAATAGTTATTGCCTTTTCATAACAAGGATAAAAGGATTATTTTTCACGTCCGATACTCAGATAAATGATTATAATATAGCAGGAAATCCAACGCAATATCGTAGGACGCTAGTCAGGTAAATCACAGATACATTCCTGTTACTGAATGTCTTTACCAACAATTTTAATGGAACCACAGATTGCTAACATAGGCAGAGTGTAAAGTCCTGACTCTTTGCTCCGCTCATGATAATATTCATTAATATTTTAAATAGTCTATGTGTTTTAGCAAAAGAATGATAAACGGGAGTTTTAATACCACGTTATTTTGCCTCAGGTTATAATTTTTAAATATCAAATTGAGAAATCCCTTGAAATACGGGAACGCTGTCTAGAATAATCATGTCCGATGATTGCAGGCAACGTTTAGTATTCACTCTGGCGTTGACCTGGAGTTAGAGGTTTGGAAATGCAATTATCTTGCTCACACAGGCTTCTGTATCACAAATTGATTGCAAATGAGGGTACACAATATTAACGAGTTCAACAGTTTTTTGACCCTATCCTGTAAGGGATTTCCTGCCACAATTTTCTGTTTAAATAGGAACAAGATTATTGTGTATTTGTCTTTAAATCAAAGAGGAAATGCCATCATGCTATTCTGAAATATTATATTTCCCAGAAATGATTATACTTCTTTATTAACCTCGATTCTTAAAGAACACAAGATAAGTTCGCCTACACGACATTTGTCTTCAATCTTCTTGTCTGTGTCACGATGTGACATGACAGTTTGAACAGTGATAGAAACATATAATAATGGCGTAGTAATTTGGTACATCTCTCTAATTAAACTTAAATTCCCTACTTTCGAAAGTAGGAGTTATGAAATCTGATTTTGCATGATCAATCAATGTCCATAAAGACAATGTCTCCAGGAAAACATAGAAATAACCTCAGGGAAGAAGAAAATAGAAATATGCAAACGATTTTTCTTTAAAAAATAACATTTGGCCTATCTTAATTTCATCATTGAAAAGCTTTTTTCAAAACAAACACACACACTCATACGACTTCCTTATGTGATAGACTATTTATTTTACTTTATACAATATGATATATACCGTGGGATTATTGTTTACTAACTTTTTAATAATAAATTTAAAATCATAACATTTGTTTACCCATGTAATTACTTTTTCCGAAATTCGATATTATAAAATTGGAATAATTAGACAATGTTAACAGTTTAAAATTTTCCTAAAATTAATAGGTCCTAAATATTTATTTCCTTTATCCTTAACATGAAACGAAATTAACATTTTTTAAATGAAATATAAATGTTAATACAAAAATCACTTAGTGAACTATGGAATAAAAGTTTGTCTCGTGGTAACGTCGCTGCCTCGTATGTAGAGGGCCTAAGTTCGATCTCCGGTCGGGACAGGTTTACTGGAATTTTTTGGGGGGATTTCTTCACCTATAAGGAAAATGTCAGGAAACTTTAAGACCAAATAGTCCCCGAACATAATTTGGCCATATTGATCATTTACATATTCGCCATGTTTAGTATGAATGTGTGAGTGAATGGTGTGTTTCGTCTTAAATATTCATATTATCTTGGAGGAAGTCGTGGATTGAGCTGTTCACTCATCCTTGTTCTTGTGTGGTTAAAAAGTATGTGATAAATGCAAAGTTTATAATCAAGTCCCGGTCGACGTGGGGCATATAACATACCTGTACATGAGAGATTAAACCATAATGGAGAATAAGAAGAAGAATAAAACTTATAATAATATGATGCTCAATTATTCTGTTTAATAAATTTGTTTTTATCCAAAATTAAATAAAAAGTAAAAAGGATATTCGGAATAAGCCTTCTAAATCAGTAAGTGATATTCAGATTGATTTCAATCGCATTTATTTCTCCTCTTAACTGCTATGGCACAACATAGTACTATGTTTTGCATATTTTATGCTCGCACACATATGCCTACTGTTATATGCTGATCTGAACAATTCACTATAGGGGAGGGAACTAAAGAAAATGAACCAGGTGGGGTAGGTAATACAACTACAAAGAATAAATTATATACATTAATTCAGAAACGATGACTTTCAAGCCGCCACATCCGGTATTATCGTTTTGAATAATTTAAGTAGTATGTTTTGAAAATGTATAGTAGCCTACTTCTGTCTGAACACGCACCCCGACATCTGACGACACTACAACAACATTATCCTTATTCGGCTTGGCATGTATCAGTTATATAATGTACGGGTAGGCCTATATTCGTTATTTGTTCACACATCAAATTATGTGTGGCATCATGAGAAGAACCCTCCGAAAGACTCGAAGAGAAACTCAGCTCAGGTTTTATAAAATTATGGCTGTTCCTGTTCTTTTATAAGGATCTGAATCTTGGGCACTTACAAAAAAGATATCTCACACATTCAAGCCGCTGATATGAATTTTTCTAAGATCCGTAAAAGGATGTACACGCATGGATTGATTACACAAAGAATCAATAGGAAATGAACTGGAGATATTTTTAATAGTCGATAAACTAGAAGAGCACAAATACCAATGGAAATAACTTTTAGACAGAATGGACAATACAAGATTACCCAAAAAGATCAACACCTACAAACCACATGGACAGAGATCTTTGGAACGGCCAAAACGATTGACTTGAGACCGGAACAGGTCGCATTGACCTAATCCTGGAAAGGAAGAAGAAGAAGAAGAAGAAGAAGACGACGTTCACTGTTGCGCTATATAACTATGTCAACTTAGCATTCTCTACACTTATCCCTATTACACGCACATACACACATACACAACCCACGCACACACACACACACATATAGGTCTATATTAGTGTGTGTGTGTGTGTGTGTGTGTGTGTATGTGTATAAAATGCAATACAGAGAAGTGTAGAGAATGCTAAACGACATGGGTCGCATGCAAATACATTAGTCTCTGGTGAGCTGAGTTTTCCATGAGCACGTGCAAAGTTCAAATTAGCGAGTCGCTGACTGGTCATGCAAGAAAATAGTTTTTTCGTAATATTGGCAAGAAATTACCCAGAATTTTCAGCGATAAAACCACTTCCGTTATTTTCGTCTGCTAGAGGAACGCATTTACCGTATACGACGACGTCTGCGTCGCGCGATATTACGACGATTCTCCTGTTCTTCCAGTTGAATTCTTTGGTAAACTCTATCAAATTCCTCTTCTCCGCGTATACGAAAACATGATCGAAGTCTTCAAGGACCGACATCTTGGATAAAGCAGCAAGGAAGCAGCAAGGTTTCAAAGTACATCGGTTACCATCGGTTCCCATCGGGTTGCTCACGATTCATTCTCTGCAAAGTCACCTCGCCAGGTAGCTTAGGAATTTCGACTATTAGTATCTCATGAACAGGCTTTTGAGTACGCAAAAATGTCTTTGGATGCAACTTTCTCAGCAGAGAACGACGTTTACGGTCTAATGCGTTCATAGATGCGACCCTTATACTGACGTTGTTATAGTGCAACTATGAACGAATATAAGCCTACTTATATATATATATATATAATATATATATATATAAAGTGTGTGTGTGTTAAATTATAATGAATCGTTGTCAATTCACATTGCAGCATGAAGGCCTGTCAAACTTCCATCTTAGAGCAATTCTATACCACATTACTACATACTGCTCTCTTTGAAATTAGAAGCCGCTTAGACAATGTCGTCATTCAAAATACGAGTTAATATTTTCTACAAAGGGGAAGGTTGCCTAATCCGTGATAGTTTTTTTTTTTTTTACTTTTTTGTTCAAATGTAACATTGCAGGTAACAGAGACAAAATATTAATACAGGAACGTAGGATGAACCTTCGACGAGATTATTTATCGAATTCTCTCCAAACCGATGTACCTTTGTCCCCAAAAACAGAATTATTTTCTCCAAGACAAGGATTCTTAAATATATGACATGGTTCCTAAATCCGTGATAATGGTATACTGATTCCTTGATATTAAGCAGAAGCTTATAAGTTAAAAATAAAACTAAATCTATATGAGGGCAAATACAAAAAATCATAAACGACATTTAATGTTTATACCTGTTTCCCTCTAAAAATAATCTTAACATTCAATAATAATATCAAAAATATACATGATGTCGGTCTACAAACAAATATACTAGCAAGAAAGAATAATAATAATAATAATAATAATAATAATAATAATAATAATAATAATAATAATAATAATAATAATAATAATATATTTATATACAGATTTTTAAAGTTTACACATCTTTCTGTGCCTACAGTTTTATTTTTCTTCTCCTCTCGTCTCTATCCATCCACTCCATATTCTCCAGTTCTCTTTTTCTCATTCCAGTTCTTATTTCTTGCATCCACGAGTTTCGAGGTCTTTCTTTCCTTCTTCTTCCAGGTGAACACCATTCCAATGTTTTCCTGGGTAACCTTTCTTCTTGCATTCGTCGTATGTGCCCATACCAATTTAATTGCTTATATCTTATATAATCTACTATTGATTATCTAATATTGATTTTTTTCTCGTATGACAGTATTTCTTCTTTTTTTTTAACATCTTGCTGCTCTCCTCAAGAAATCCATTTCCATTGACATAGGTTTTTGTTCTAAGTTTTTGTTGAATTTCCAAACTTCAGCTCCATATGTGACAGTACTTCTCACTATTGTGATTTATTTTTTCAGGTTATATGTTTGTTCCATAAGACTCCATTCATCATTGCTGTTATTGCTCTACCTTTATTTATTCTGTTTTAATACGCGTATCACTATTTTGTTTATCCTCTTTATCTACTTTTACTCCCAGATACTCAAATTCTTCACATCTTCTAATATAACCCTTTTGATCTTCTAATATTAAAAATTCGATTTTCGGCTCCACATCCCATATAACACGTTTCTTTTTTCCAAATTTATTTTCAAACCCCAGTTATCGTATTCGTCCAATAATCTTCTGAACATAAACTCCATGTCTTCATATTCTCGAACAATTATTATCTGGTGATCCGCAAATAACAGTGTATATATATTGTATCTGTTGATCCATCTCCAATTTCTGAATATTTTTTTTGCTCCAGTCTGACAGTGCTTTATGTATAAATATCTTAAATAATGTGGGTGATATCCTACAACCTTGACGAAGGCCTTTTGTTACTTTAATTTCTTCCAATACATATTTTCCAACAACAATAATACTTACTTACTTACTTACTCACTGGCACTATCGAACCCGTAGGTTCATGGCCGCGCGGACATAAGCTCTCCATACATCCCTATCCTGAGCTAATGCTTTCCAATCATTCCCTGTATAATCTACTTCCCTCAAATCATAGTTAATGTTATTCTCCCACCTCATTCTTGGTCTACCAACTGGGCGTTTTCCCTCTGGCTATCCTACAAGAAGCTTCCATGCAAGTCTTTCATTTCCCATATGTGCAACATGTCCTGCCCATCGCAGTCTACGAGACTTAACTGTTCTTATGATATCTGGCTTCCTATAAAGACCATGTAGTTCCTTGTTATGTAGTATTCTCCATTCACCTGTCTGTTCATCTCTCTTTGGTCCAACAATTTTCCTAAGTACTTTATTCTCAAATACTTGTAATCTCCTTTCCTCCCTTAAAGTAAGAGTCCATGTTTCGCACCCACATAATATAACTGGTAGAATAATAGTTTTATATATTTTCAGTTTAACGTTTTTTGAAAGGAGTTGGGACATCAACAGTCTCTGCAATGCATAATAGCACGCATTTCCAGAATTGAGCCTATGTTTAATTTCTTTGTGCATCTCATTCCTATATCTGTGATTATTGTTCCTAGGTATTTGAATTCAGCCACTTCCTCAAAATTCCCCTCATTTGTCATTAGCTGTCCATTTCCATTAAATAATGTATTTCTACGTGTGACCATATATTTAGTTTTATTGATATTTACTTCCAGCCCTAATTTCTTAGTGTTACTCTATAGTGTGTGCGTGTTGTCCTTTAGTGTCTTCTCGCTATCGGCCAATAGTACTATATCATCAGCATAAACTAACAGCTTATTAATACCATTGAGTTGTAAGCCTTCCTCATCCTCTAAAGATTTGATGGCATGCTCTAGTACAAAATTAAATAGTAGAGGAGATAGTGCATCTCGTTGCTTCAACCCATTCTGGATTTCAAAAGTGTCCGAAAACTGTTTGCCTACACGCACCCTACTCTTTGTGCCATTTAAACACATTCGTATAAGTCTAACTAACTTTTTAGGAATTCCGGTCTCCAGCAGAATACTATATAATTTCTCCCTCTTAATTGAATCATATGCTTTTTTGAAGTCTACATCTAGTTGATGTACAGTACCATTATATTCCCATTTCTTTTCTAAAATCTGTCGTATACTAAAAATCTGATCTGTTGTAGACCTGTTTCTTCTAAATGCACATTGATGATCTCCTAGAATGTCATCAATATAGGGAGTAAGTCTGCTTACTAATATATTTGTAAGAATTTTATACGAAGTTGAAAGTAATGAGATGCCCCTGTAGTTGTTGCAATCAGTTTTATCTCCTTTGTTATAAATTGGTACGATAATTGATTCCTTCCATTAATCTGGAAGAGCTTCTTTTTCACAAATCATACTAAGCAACCAGTGTATCTTGTCCATCAATTTTTCTCCCCCTGATTTTATCAGTTCTGCTGGGATCTCATCTGAACCTGATGCTTTATACATCTTCAATTTTTCAATCGCCATTTCAACCTCTAATGCACTTGGTTCTGCGACTAGCATTTCTGCTGTCTGTAAATTATCCTCCTCAATGTCCTGTTCTGTATGTACATTTAATAGCTGATTAAAGTAACTTTTCCATCTATTTAATATACTCCTGGAATCTGCAATGTCCCGCGCCGTAGCCGAGCGGTTAAGGTAGGAAGCCTTGGCGCAGAGCTACGGGACTTGCGCTGGTTCGAGTCTCCATAGGGGAAGAAATTTTCTCATGGTATTTCGGCCAGTATGGGACCGGTGCCCACCCAGCATCCTGAGGCAATTGGGTAGCTACAATAAGTAGCGTCTCCAGATTGAGGAACCAGCTATAACGGCTGGTGGACTCGACATGCTAACCACATGCCACCCCTACACTGGCTGTTGATCATCTATCTCTGTGATTGACACATGTGGATGTGAAGGGCCAGCAGCCGGCTGGTAAAAGGGCAACCGCTGAAAAGTGGAAAGACCCTCAATCGGATCGGAATCTGCAATCATATCCCCATTTTCATTCCGAATTATGTTTCTTCTAGCCTGAAACCCTTTCTTCTCTATACTAATTCCCTGATATAATTCTCTAATGTTCCTATTTTATGCGTTCATTTCAAAATCATTGATCTTCTCTCTCAAATATTCCCTCTTTTTACCCTTTAGTAACTTGGTGGTTTCCCGTCTAATACTACCCAATTGCTCTAAATTTATCTCATTTGGCTCGTGTAACCATTTCATATTTGCTAGCTTTCTTTTCTTTACAATGTCGGCACATTCCGCATCAAACCATTTCTTGTTTTGCCTCTTTTTTAAACAGCCAATGCTTTCTGATGCTGACAATTTAATAGTATCTCTTATAGCCTCCCATTCTTTATTTATATCAGTTTCTTCTTCGTTTTCCACATTGTCATCTGAAGATTCCAGTACTTCAAATCTATTAGCAATTCTGATTTTGAATTCTTGCCGCATTTCAACAACAACAACAATAATAATAATAATAATAATAATAATAATAATAATAATAATAATAATAACAATAATAATAATTTGGATAAATAATGATAATTGAAAATGTAGAAAAACTCAATAATCTAACGAACAATGAAGAAATAATTTTAGGAAATTGGTTTTAATCAAATGCCTACTTAGCCGCTATAGGCTTAATAATTATAATTAGGTTAATGGATATAATATCTATTTTTAATATAACTTACTTCTACGCAGTATAACTAATATGAAAGCTTATTAATATTCATAAGTAATGCCACGAGTGATTTCCAAATTATCGATAAATTCACGACTCACTTCGTGAATTTATCGATAATTTGGAAATCAAGAGTGGCATTTGTTAGGACTATTTAACGAATAAAATTAAGCTGTATACTCACAAATCATTATTTAACTATAGTTATTTTAAAATATTTATATAGGCCCTATTTAATGTAAACGGCGATGTTTGAAAACAAATGAGAAACGATTGGTACGCATCATTTGCTTCTTTTGTTCGATCACTGCAACCAGATCATAATATTATTTATTGCCAAAAGATCGCAATGTTGTAATAATGCACCCTAGTGGAGAAATTTATAACCAACGTTATAGGTATTAATTAATTTCTGATGTCCTATGATGTAAATACATCAATTATATTTTTGTGCGCCATTTCCTGGAAAATAATTCGTTTAAGAAAATGCAAACAGTGGTTTCTTTCTTTTCTTTTTTGTGGTATAATCAATTATTACAAATGTTTTTATATTATCTCTCGTATGCGCTATGTGCTGATATTCATGCACTATATACATAATCTAGTAGCCGTATTTCTTGGAGAGTCATTCACTGCAAAATAATGCTTATGGCCTATTCAGAATGTTAAAAAGGAGGTGCTTTCTTTATTATGGTAAACTTTAGTTGGTAAATTTTAGGCAAAACACGACTGTGATTGGTTGTCATTCAAAAATCATTGAAATGTGACTGGTCATTGATTCCCATGTGGGGCATGAGTTAAATAGTCTTAATAATTTTCTTCTTACTGTCTGCATTCAGAGGATTATATATGAGAGATAGATCATATCATAAGAAAAATTATTAAAAAATCGTAAATGCAGAAGACGTTGTACCATTATTACCCTTTTTTTATTGTTAAAATCGGTTGGTTCAATTGATATTAAAATACAATATTAGGATGTTATATAATTATTAACTAAACACCAAAACACATAGAATATTTCTTGGGAGAAATCAAGAGAGAGAGGAGAGAGAGAGAGAGAGAGAGAGAGAGAGAGAGAGAGAGAGAGACAGAAATTACTTCGTCACCACTTTCAATATCAGGATAGCTTTTGAGGCTTTGTATTGTTTTGGAAATGCAGATAACTACTTTTTAAAACATTTAATTCCTTGACAAGGAATGTTTAATTTAAATCGGGTTTAAGGATATCACGAAAAAAGGCATTTTTACACTACTATAATCTATAGCAGGGCCGCCCAAAATTTTTAATGGGCCGGGCCAATAACCGATTGTGCAATTGATCGCGGGCCGGAACATGAATATCGTTACTATTATTGTTGCTACTGCTACTTTTATCACTACTACTATTACTACTATTACTGTTGCTACTGTTACTGCTGTTACTGTTACTGTTGTTACTGTTATTATTGTTATTATTATTATTATTATTATTATTATTATTAATACAATAAAATTACATGAACATACAGAAGAATGTTAAATCGTTTTTAATACAATGATACAATTAAAATTGTAAAAAAAGGTACAAAACTTAATATATTTAGAAGTAACACTAATACTTTGTTTCCATGCTCCTTCACAAAGTACTTGCTGGTCCAGAATTCGTTAAACTTACTACACTCGGTATCAATTTGACGTTTTTTTGAAAGCATTTTCTCAATTTAAATTAACACTATTTTTACACCTATTCCGTGCACAGGCTACTGTTTGATTGACAATACAACAAGCGAAATAAATAATGTTCAAAGTTTGGAGTGGGGAGAAAACGGTAAATAAGGAATTAATCAACTCTACTACATTGTCAAGAGAAGCAATGACACCTCAACCCCGCATTCCTGAGAGCTGAATTTCACACAGGGATGCCCAAACTAGATATTACATTTTAAAATCTAAATTAAAAATGTAAAATTAATTTGTTCATTTAGTGTTTACGTGGGCCATACGAAAAGCCATGGCGAGCCGGATGTGGCCCGCGGGCCGTAGTTTGGACGACTCTGATCTATAGCTTATCCAAATTCCATTTTGTAGGCCTATATGTATTATATATTTTTTTTCTTTAATGTCTTATTAACTCCATGTCACTATAGGCTTAGAAGGCCCTTGAACTGCCTATCTCACATCTACATGTATTAATAATAGAGGCGGACGATCATCCCGCCGGTATAGGGATGACTTATGATCAGTATGTCGGATCTCCAACCTTACTGTCGGGATTCTCAACAGGAGACTCTATAGTTTTTGCAGTTACCAAAATTCGTCACGATGCTGGGTGAGTACCGGTCCCATAACGGTCGAAGTGCCCTGAGAAAATTTTTTCTCCACTGGGACTCGAACTGATTATCTACTATTACCATTATTTTACAACTGTTCATTGATTATAATTTGTAAAACGATTAAATTACATATCTACACACTTTATAGATTGTCTGTTTTTAATTGTTACTGGTTCAGTAGAAGAAAAGCCCTCAACCAGTGTAAATGAAGCTTCTTCTTATTATTATTATTATTATTATTATTATTATTATTATTATTATTATTTATTATTATTATTATTATTATTATTATTACTAGTCGTTATTAGTTTTCTTTGATTTTATTCTGTACCTTTTTTTTTTCTCGGCTACATCTTATATTGCGGTACTCATTGTAGGGTTATTTTTGTCCACCGATTCTCCACCGTACTGCCACTTTAATTAGGGGCCTACTATATTTTTGAGACAATATTTCCGTTTCTGTCATATTCCTGGTTCATGAAATTACTTTAATTTTCAATTATTTGCCGGTTAATCCTAGCATACATCTCCCGATGCTTCTTTGAAAATAATGAGTATTCAATAGTGTTACCGTGATCACACCTGATCCACATAGGCCTATATTATTTTATTTAATTATGTTATACACTACACAATTCATAGCTTGCATACTCTATACAGTGATAGAGTGTTTATAACAATAATAATAATAATAATAATAATAATAATAATAATAATAATAATAATAATAATAATAATAATGTTGGCAGAGTTAAGACCATAAACCCTTATCTCCTACTCAACCAGCGAATAAAAATACCATAGGCCTACAAAGTTTCATGTACTTACTATAATTAAAAATATAATTAAAGTATAGTCTAAACAATGCTCAAGGTTAATCTAATCTAATATTAATACCAAAGATTAAGAATAAAATAAAGTGAGGAATGTTATTTTAAGAATATAAGATACCCAAGTTGTAATTTACATGCCAGATTAATTTTTATATGTAAATATACAAAATGCTGAATATAGTTGTCATCCAGGTAGAATTTTCATTATGTAACTACAACTTAAAACATCTATCATTTACATTTAAATTACGATAACTATCGACAGACCATGATATGACAAGTTCGCAGTAGAGAAGGGTGACGTTACGTTTGGGTAAGCTCATGTTTCTAGACGCACATGGATCATATAATAAAATATATTGGACATTTCTTGGACGTGTTTGTCTAGTCACCTTTTCGTCTAGGCCGCACCTGTAAACTACGATCTCCAGTTCTTACTATTGACTTGTTTTCAAATTTCATTTAACATCGTTGAAGAAATTAAGTTCTTAAAAGGGCAAGAATAAGGACATGCTTAACGAGAATACGCCCGACGTTCTGAATCCTTTAAATACAAAATCTTGTAGCGATTAATATGATAGGAGACATATAAACTAATATAATAATAATAATAATAATAATAATAATAATAATAGCTTTCTTTTACCTGGCAGAGTTAAGGCCTTAAGGCCTTGTCTACCACTCAACCAGGTTTTAAAAAAAATACAAACAAAAAATAGTCTTAAATCTAAATTACAATATATATATACAAACGATTACAAGTTATGAATACAATACAATTTATATTTATAATGTATTTTGATTTACTCTAAATTTAACGAATTAAATATATAATATGTACAATATATATAAAAAACGAGGAAAAGATTAATGACATAGTATAAAATTAAATAAATAGAGAAAAATTAATTATTAGACAACAGGTAACTGTATAAGCGTGACTTAAAGGTACCAAGTGTGCGGCAACCCCTGATATCTTGAGGAAGGAGATTCCAGGAGCGGGCAGAGGCTACTGTGAAGGAAGTAGAATAGGAGGAAGTGCTATGAAGAGGAATTGTTAGCAGACTGCTATCTTGTGACCTAGTGTCAATATTGTGGTAAGGAGGATAACTTCTCAAATCTGAACGTCAGGTAAGTAGGAATGTAGGAATTCAGAAGCTTGAAAAGTAGTGAAAGAGAGTGCAATTTACGTCTGTCAGTAAGACGGAGCCAAGAGAGGTTATTAAAGTGTTCGGAAATATGGTCATAACGGCGGATATTGAAAATGAATCGAACGCAAGCATTATGAACACGCTGCAGTCTCTGCGACAAGGCATAGTTTAGATCATTGTATATAATGTCACAATAATCGAAGTGTGGTAACACAAGATTCTGCACAAGGATTTGTTTTAACGAAACTGGGAGAAAATTCTTTAAACGTCTAAGATAATGTAAGATGGAGAAAGTCTTTTTACATATGTGTTTCACTTGTGTTTGCCAGGTTAAATTTGCGTCCAGATGTAGTCCAAGATCTATACTGAAGAAGAATAAGGGATAATTATATTATTTATAGTAATGTTTGGAAGTGTAGATATGTCAAAGGTTGTAAGCAGTCTTTGTTGTCCCATTAGAATTACTTGTGACTTGTTAGGATTTAGATTTAGACCGATACTTGAAGACCAGTTAAAGATGGATATGAGATCATCATTCATTTTTGTCAAGCTGTTATAGAGAGAATGAGGAGGTGAATGTAGGTAAATTTGGAGATCATCAGCGTAGAGGTGATAACGGCAGTGCTTTAGTACAGTTGGCAAGTCATTTATGTAGATTGAGAAAAGAAGAGGTCCGAGAACACTGCCCTGGGGGACTCCAGCCGGCACGTTGCGCCAAGACGAAGATCTAGAGTTTAATATACAACTCTAATATGCATGGATCTGAAACTAAAATGTTCCGAAATATATTAAATTGTTATTAAAATTAAATAAATCCATAAATAATGAAAATAGAATATATTACTAATATCGCTATAAAATATGTATGTGGAAAAGTAGAAATATATCCAGGTAAAATTTCCACGTACATTTGTCTAGAATAAAGAGGTATTGTCAGAACTCTACCTGCTACACAAGTTACAAATAATATAGGAACACACAAAAGGGTATTGTCAAAAGAATATAACTAATTCCAATTAGCAGTCTATACAAATTCCAAGAAATAAGGATATAAAAAAACTACCTGGGTAGTACAGACAACAAAAGACATTCATTCACCTTTAGAAAAGATAATCTCTTAATATTGACAGTTTACAAAGAAACTGATAAACATTTATCTATTAAATATCAAAGAACCAATTTACCCAGTTCTTACATACTAGTAAATAATATTATTGTAAACATAAATATATATTCAATTGTAAGGAGTGGATTCGAGAAAAGTGGGAGGAGCCACCGCCTTTATAAGCGAGAACTTATATCAAAAATCAATCACTATCACTATCAGTGACTCTGTGTTCAGTGTTGGAACATCGTAGACCTGCAGACCGCGATCTCCGATTCAGTTTAAATATTAGATTCGTCCGAGAAATAGTTAAATTTAAAGTTATAGTCCGTTAAGCATTTGGACTTTGAAAATATTGATTCGAGCACGTGGACCTCTAAGTATTTCATAGACTCCACTCTTAGATAAAACTTTGTAACTGTATTAACAAAGGTGTATTTCTCCGTAAATAAACAGTTTCTTGGATTCGTTAAAATTGAGTGTACATTTGTAAATTGTTCTTTTGCTTATAAAGAGTTCAAAACCCTGAGATCTCTTGCCTACCACCGAGCGCCGGCACAATCTTACCGACAACATTTAATACCATTCGAAAAGCTGATGATGGAACGTGTTACGAAAGACCTCCTAAGTGTTTTAACTGAAATTTTAATTTATTAAGGATCGCTGAGATCTCGATACTTATTTTAATATTTTATCCTTTGAAATATTTTATATTGAATAGTGTTGTCTACCTAGAATTTACAGAATATTCTCAAACATTTTCCACGTTTAGAAATATACTAGAGAGCATCACGAAGAACAATCATATAAACAATTATCATATCTTTATTCTCTTTTTAAGTATTAGAACTCTTTACCATGACTATTTAACTCTTGCCACAAATGCTAGTCAATGGCCAATAACGTTTCAATGAATGTTGTTTTACAACCAATGACAGTCGTGTTTCACCTCGCTCTTTATCGATATTTCTTTATCAGCTCCTGCTTTTGTGATAAAGAAAGCTCCTCCTTTTTAATGTTCTGAACAGGTCAAATCATCATTTTTCTCCAACAAATACATTGCATATAGCAAATAATGAAAAGATTCCTTGATTTTACTGAGCTGTTACTAAAAAAATAAATGAATAACCCGTAATGTTGATTATGATATATAGTTTGATGTGTTTCATTATTTCACCACTTGGGTGCACTCTTACAATATTGCGATCATATTTGGCAATAAATAATATGATCAAGCAGCAGTGAATGAACATAACCTCACATTTCTGATTTGTTTTCAAACATGGCCGTTTACGTTAAATATATAAATATTTTAAAATAACTATAGTTAAAAAATGATTTGTGAGTAAACAGCTTAATTTTATTCGTTAAATAGTCCTAACAAATGCCACTCTTGATTTCCAAATTCTCTAGATAAATTCACTCCTCACTTCGTGAGTCGTGAATTTATCGGCAATTTGGAAATCACTCGTGGCATTACTTACGACAAATGGATATCCAAGGTGATTCCTAGAGTTTTAATGGAAAAAGCAATATTGAAGAATTCCTGCATATGTACAGGGATATGAAATTGTTGGTTAGAGAGTTTTTGTCAGTATTGCTTTAATGCTATTTTAACAACTTACGTCATAAGCGACGCAATTCAAAACTCAGCTTGAAATAGCCAATCAATTTTTCTCAGAGGCTCATATTTCAGGAATCAGATTCTTCTTCTGACAGTAACTCAACGCAATGGAACCGACTGATTTACGTCCTTTCCAAATGAAGGTTTAAAAAGTATTCTTGCGCTCTTAAAAATCAATCGATTTGTAACAGTCTGAACCCATAAACTTCGAAACTAGAGACTGACCCAAAAAGAAAGGAGAGATCTATTCATTTTGTATTATGTTAATGAATTATATCAAACGATTTTAATTGCTTACAGATGAATATGGCATAAGGCAGTGATCTAAAAAGTAAAATGGCGAGGTATAAGGAGCCTAAGTAAGAAAGTCTGAGATTCATAAATGAATAATAAAGTAAATGACCTTGTTTTATTATCACCTACCAAAAATTATTTACAATATTCCATACATAATTTGGATAGTAATGGAAAAAATTATAACATGGAAATAATTATAGAGAAAAAAAGTGGAAAATACTGTGTCCCCTGTAAAATAAGTTTAGGACACAATTTTTTTAGAAAAAGTGGATGATTTCACATATCTCGGCTTTAAGTTAACATTTAATGATGGTATGGATGCAAAAATATAGATATAATTAAAAAGTTATGAAACATTCCCTAGTATATAAATGCACAAGCTACGCCTATATAAGACCTTCGCAAGGCCTGTTCTATGTTATGGCAGTGAGGCAAGGATATTGAGACGACTGGAGGAAAGCAGAATAACAGCTAATGAAATGAGATTTAAAGAGACGCACTGCTATATATACCAAATGGAACATAAATGTAATGAGGTAATTATGAAAGAACTTGGTCTGGAACCACTCTTCTATATTAGGGCCTATACAAACTTATTAAAACAACGGGATGAGTCACGACGGATGAGATCCTAAAGCAATGCTTCACTGTCAACTCCATGGGAAGAGATTTCTGGGACGTCCCAAAAAACGATGGAAGAAAACTTCCTCCTTTATGAGATGATAACCCGTTTGGCTTAACACTTGTAAGTATGAAGAAGAAGAAGAAGAAGAAGAAGAAGTAGTAGTAGTAGTAGTAATAGTAATAGTAGTAGTAGAAGAAGAATTATACTCGTAGTTTATGTATAATTTGCACCAAGTTAATTTCAAATCTTACTAGCTGCCCTAGGAAACCACGCTGTTGATTTGGAAATTTGATGTCATTACTATCAGCAATGTTGACAGAAAGTCACAATTGTATTAAATACATGAAAGTTAGAAAATATGTTTAAAAATCACATTGTATGTAACTTTGAACAATTATCTACTTGCACTATGAGAGTGCGTTTACGATGACTGTCAGTAGATCCTTTTTTCAAAGAATGGATAAATCCCTCATGTATAGAGGAAATTTGCACCTTATAGGTCAAAGTAAATATCGCAGATCATGGTAGCCTACTATTTATATTCGATGGAGAAAGCATACAATTTCCAGATACATGAGAGACATCGCATATAGTAAAGTAAAGTAAAAGTAAAGTAAAGTGATCCCACAACAGACCCGGAGGTCCTTGGGGTAGTAGGAGGTTAAGGCTCCCACTTTTTCTAGACAATCGGCACTTCATGTCAGCCGGGTTGTCAGCCCTGCGTGACGGCCGCCTTTACCCCAGAACAAGCGTCCGGTACTCATTTCCGTTAGAGGCTGAGTTGACCCCAGGGCCATAGTGCCGCCATCGCATATAGTAGTAGATCTTTTTATGAAATTATGCCTTTTCACTCAATTCT
The DNA here is from genome assembly GCA_030220185.1 of Diploptera punctata. Taxonomy (NCBI): domain Eukaryota; kingdom Metazoa; phylum Arthropoda; class Insecta; order Blattodea; family Blaberidae; genus Diploptera; species Diploptera punctata. Next base: position 2,377,438 of record JASPKZ010000004.1, read on the forward strand.
TTGAAGTATGGACCAGTAAATAAAATATAATTTTTCAAAATTTAATAATTGTATTTGCTAAGAAGATATCTGATGAGTATTAGTACATATCCGAATCATTCTACTGTAAGTCTACACATGCGCAAGGAAGACTTGCCTTTATCAATTCTTAGGTCGTTTCCATTTATGACCCAGATTACAGTATGCTTTGTCATTTCCGTAAAGATGATGATAAATCAGGAAGAAAAGTTTGTGTGCATTGTGTTGTACTACAAAGAGATACTGATTTATTAAGGATGCTAGCAATCATCTACACTAAGGAAAGTCACAACACACTGCTGCTCACAAACTTCCACCAACATTAACTATAGAAACACTTAACTAACTGGTACTATCGAAATTGCATGTTCATTGTGCTCTCCATTCACCCCTACCCTGAGATAGTATTTCCCAATCATTCCCTGCCTGATTAACTTCTTTCAATGCATGGTTAATATTAATCTCCCAACACATTTAATTATGCTCCCTTAGCCATGGATCGCTCGGAAATTCTTAGAGATTTATTGGAAATAAAAAAAATGATGAAAAATTTCCAAATAGCTTTGCATCTGAATTAGCACCTGTAATGGGATAAGACATTGGTTGATCAGGGAGAATTCTTTTTTAATCAATACTTAACGCGCTTTAATATATCTGGTAAATAACGTCGTAATTAAATCTCATAATGAAATAGCCCAATAATTTTGTCCAGAAGCCTCTTATTTCAGGCTTGAGATTCTGTATATATATATATATATATATATATATATATATATATACGAAATATGATTTATGCCCCTTCCAAAGGAAAACATGAACCTGCAACTTCGTGACCAGACACGCGATGGTAGACCACAAAACCGACCCAGGTATATTAGTTTGGTATATTCAGTATATAGGCCTATAATATAAATGAAATACATTATACGATTTTAATTGCTTACAGAGGGGACGTACACAAGGATTAGACATAGACCTAAAGAATTGGTCTAAAAATTAAAGGCTTATCACCTTTGACCTGCCGACATAAGTGAGCCATCTGGTAGCAGTGCAACCACCGGCATAAATCGCGGATTCATTGTCAACATACAAACATTTCCATCACGAACAAGTTACAGATACTAACGGAGGGAAATAAGACGTTAATTATATTAATTGCTTCTAAATCGTATTGACTGCCCCTCTATGTCTCGGTGTAATGCTGTTGTCTTAGACGCAGTAGGTCCGTGTTGGACTCACGCTTGCGACAAATTTCCTTGACGAGGCTTTGTTTTTCTGGTATTTTCTAACCTATAGAACAAATATTGGGGGATTTTAAACTCAAATAATGTCCGAACATCGTTTGGCCATCATAATCACCAAATCACGTTTGTATTGTTTAGTATATATATATATATATAGGCCTATATATATATATATATATATATATATATATATGAGACCCTTGGCATTGAGCTGACAGTACATCCATGTCCTTTTGCTGTCAAAAAAGTATGTATGTGATCCAGAGTTTAAAGAAGTCCCATCCCGAGAAGTCGTGTCCCTTTAAGGTCCGGGAGACATTGGGCAAGAAAGTTCATGAAAATAATCAAGTGAGTTTGATTTATATGTAGCTTTTGAGACTAGCATTCAGCAAATACTCGATTCAAATTCCTATTCCGTACAATCCGAGTGTTACTTTTCTCCTGGCTTTACTCAGTCGCCGAGGCAAAATCTGGTGTAATATTTTAATACCAGGACGAATTTTAACAATAATTGCATGGTGTAGGCCAATTTGCTTTTTCCGTCTTCAGGAACAAACCGTTACTTGGTCATTCGATCGTATTTTAGGTTGTCCAAGATCTCTTTTTTCAGTCGGCCAATATTCTCGTAATTGATACGGCAGTCTATTAAGAGGCATTGTTAGAATGTGATAATACCAGTTATTCCGGAAATGACAAATTATATGGGTGATTAACACTTTATCATTATTACTATTTTAAAGATTATTAAAACGGATTTTTTTATGTTCCCAATTTACATTTCCTCCTGTCTAACCACTCCTATCCTTCCAATCGTCTCCCTTTCATGGCTTCCAGGATATCATTCTTCCAACTATGTAAAGTCTCTTCACCATTGGTGGTATCCATTATAAGATCTTCTTTGACCATCTTGTGTTATCTAACCTAACTGTATGGCACTACACTTTTACTGTCGCTTCTGTAGTTTATCATTCATGTGTCATCTCCTCCCATAGCTTAACTTTTTCTAATATGATTAAAATTAAATAAGACATTATATAGCAAACACAATAAACAAATATATCATAATTAATATTGTATACATCCAAATGTTTTAAACAGGATATGATCTTAGATGCTATATGGTCTATAACAAAGTACGAAATATAACTCTTATAAAAAGCATTGAGTATTTGTGTATAAAGAAAGTTCGAATTCTGGAAATGTAGCAAATATAAGATGTGACATTTTGCAGATCTCCAACGCGATGGTCTGGTCTGTGATGCTTCCCAAACTTAAGCATCTTTATGGAATGACATCAAATAATCGAGGAAATGCGTCACAACTCGGAGCAGGAGTGAACTTCTTGCTTCAAGTAATCAGGTAATATGAACCGTCGACACATGTTTCTTGAAACCAAGATAAATTTTAATCTTGGAAGACGCACTGGAGTAGGGGAGAGAACAGATAGGCTATAAGAAACAGAGAGAGAGAGGGTTAGGGAGGTAAGGAAGGGAAATGGTTGGACAACGGAAGGGGGTAGAAAAGGCAAGAGAAGATGCTCTCTCGGATCAATAAGTCCCCAAAAGCTAAACAAGTGAACAACAGTCACCGCATTGCTGCCTCCCTGTCGACATTCTCTTTATCTATTACGTAACCAGGGTGTCCGCAAAGAATAAGAAGGGTCCTAGGTTATTGACAACCATAAGTGGGTTAGGAAGCTCAGGCGGCAAGGAGTCTGACTACTGGTTAGACGGTTAGGATTCGATAACGGGCATGGGAAGGTTAGAGATTTTCCTCGCTCATTCGAGTCCAGACTGGATGTGCGGTCCACAGCCTTCCATAGCTGGAACTTTTTAGCGGTGAAATTGGCTGAAGCCTAAAACTAACCAACCAATCTTTATTTAGCGACCTTGGATAAGAATCATTCACGCTCCCTAAAGATTTTCATATCTGTTAAGGGATATGATAATAGATGGAATATCGATTTTAAACTTGCTTCGGGCATGATGAACTAATGGTTACCACATCGCTTCTGGTTCCGAAGATGGCGGGTTTAAATCCGGCCATGGTCGATTGCATAAAATCCTGAGGATGACTTAATCATCATCATCACCATCATCATCATCAACTTCACTTCTAGGTAAAGGCATTGAATTGCCTGTTCCGCCTTCAAGTACTTTTCATCCAGTTCCTTCTAGGGCTAAATATGATTTCATTCGGAAGTAAATTCAAGCCCTGGGCACCATGTCGTAAAAGAACCTCATTCTAAAAATAATAAGTCTCTCAGTCCGACTTTGCATGCCCAGATGTAAATTGCGACGCTGAAAACCGGAGCTGTTAAGTATCGTTATTTAATAAAATACTAACTAAGCTCTTCGGAAAAAAAATTGAGCGTAAGTTAACATTTTCCACTCTATCGTCCAGGAACTATTTACTCTGTAGCATAATTCTTGATTGAAATACCAAGGGTGTAGCGAGAGTCAGAAGGGCGAGAGGAATGAAGAAAACAAAGATTCATACAATAACAGTAAGTTTTGCAAGCCTTATGTCGTCTGCTTCTGCCACTACAAGCCAGTGAGCGAATTCCTACATCTGGAGACTGTCATTTTATATCCGATATTTCTTTATAATATTTTGATTGTCTGTGATTGAATGTTTTAGCGCCCCCTTTTAAGGAACCCATGTTGCCAGGTTTTCCTCACTCAAAAAATTCGAAGTACGACAAGAATCGAAAGTTCTGAGATTGATGCAGTGCCTTGTATGTCTAGTTTGAAGACTTTGATGAAAAATAGCTATTGGAAGATTGATAAGACGATAGTATTAAGGTAAATTTAAGAGTAGTAATTCTGAAAAATGTTGTATCTTATTTAGGAAATAAAGCAATGGCAGAAATTTCTGGATTTGCAACTTTACTAGGGAATTAAGATGTGGTGGCTTCCCGTTGTTGTTCACACACACACACACACACACACACACACACACACACACACACATATATATATATATATATATATATATAGGAACTTCGGGTAATGTGGACCCTTCGGTTTGAGTGGAGCCTGTTAATATATCCTTTAATTGGTGCTGCCCTCCAACAAAACATATTTTAACTTCTTCCCCTCATCAACTTTGATGTGTTCAAGGCCAGTTTCTTTTATTCTTTGTGCGAAGAAGGGTTTGTTTGTGATATTTATGAAAACGACCATTTTAAAAGTTTTTCAAGCTAAGGATTAATTCTTAATTTCTGCTATTGAATATTATAAATATTGAAAAATCTCCTAAATATATTGTTTTATGTAGATGTTGTTTTAATACACTGAGGTTTGGTTTGATATTATGTGGCATTGCTGTGTTGTATAAAATAATTACATATAACAAAGGTATTCCGTTAATGTGGACCCTCCACGAGACGGTTAAAGATGGATCTGGATCCATTTTACCCGAATATGGAGGTTAAAGTGGACCTTTCTTGTATGTAAAAAAGTTAGTAATTTATGAATATTTTTCCACATTTGAATAAAATAACAATGCTATTTGATTGTTATAAAACTAATGATAATCACTGTAATTAAACAAAATTCAAATCCCTTAATTAAAAAAAGAAAAACAACAAATTCAAAGTAGCGGTCCACATTACCCGAAGTTCCTATATATATATATATATATATATATATATATATATAATTACTGGTTATATCCAGTAATTAAATGCACTCACTCTCATTTTCTCTCTCTTCTCGCCTTAGTTTAACCTCTCTCCTTGCAGGTATCTTTACATGTCTCACGCCACCTGGATTATACGGACACGCAATCTGTCAGAAGAGAATTTTAACTTAGGATAACACAATACTTTTTGACCACACAAGGACATGGAGAACCTTCTTGTATAAATGATCAGCTCAATGTCATGGCCACCTCCGTGACAACAGTAACATTTCAGACTTGACAGACCATTCACTGATTCATTCATACTGATCATGGCGAATAGACTCATAATAATATGGATGATTACAATGGCCAGATGATGTTCGGAGATCATTTGAGCATTGAAATTTCCTGACTTTTGTTCTACAGGCAAAAAAATAAATAAACTTCACCCACAAAAATTATACTGACCGGGAATCGTACCCGGACGCGCTGCGTAAGAGGCAATAACACTACCCCGAGACAAAAACAGTGGAATAATTTAAATATATACACTGCTATTATTAACGGGTGTTGGTGTTCGAATTTTTTAGAAAGTGCATCACTCTTAAAATAATATTTTCATATGTTTAGTTTGTGTCATCGGATGACTTTCCCAAGTTTTATGTGAAGCGAGCATGTTAAGTGAAATGCAGTTCGTGATCTTTTTGCTCCGCTCTCTGCCCTTTTCTCGTCATTTTCTTTAATGCGCCGGAATAGAGCGTCCGGTAGAAATCTAAATATTAATGTGGGTTTACATCATATCTTGCTAAAAGTTGTAAGATAATTTAGATCATATTGCTGTTTGGACATTTAGGAGTATCCACTATGATTCTGTGTTTATATTGTATTTGCCATCAGTTTTTAAGAAATTGACTGATTTTAATTTTTCACTTTTAGTATGAAATTATGCATTTTTGTATGTGTTTTATTGATGAAATTTGAACCCTGCATTTGGTTTGACGATTGACAAAACCAGGAAATTCTTCAATCAGGTTGGTCGGCACAGAGATTTGAACACGGAACTGTCTAAATAAGACCCTCAAAACAAACTTGATTTAGAAACCGACAGTAAAATTATAATTTAGGTAATTTGTTCTCAAACCAATTTTACCTTAGGAACCCTGAGGGAAGGTGTTGGAAAGTTATGGTTTTGAAAGTGTGAATAGATAAATTAATTTTTTTTCTGAAAGACTCAAAGCAGAAAAACATATGTACTTGTACGGTGAATTATTATGAAAGAAATAAAGGAGATACAATATCGGTGTAAATTTGTGTGAAGTATCCTCACGCCACTGCTGTGACAACATCAATATTTGTTTTAATTTATGCGATTAACGAAGAATTTTAATAATTCTTTAAAAATCAGTTTTTATAGCAGTTTTATTAGAGCTTTGATGACCAGTTTAAAAATAAGTATTAAAGCATGCAAATATGAATGACTGCATCAGGGGTGGGGGTTTCGTATTCGCAGAGCGCTGATGTGCTCACCCAAACATTACCGTTTTGAATACAGATAAGATAAACTACAAACTATTTAAGTGTTGTATTTTTCAAAATGCGTATCCTGTAGTAGAAATGTACCTGTGACGTAAAATACATTGTACCCTGTTGATCAACCTTCATGTCGTTTATGTATGCAACTAAGGAATCGAAAACTGTGCACAAAGAGAGGCGCGCACACACTGAGTATGGAGACGCCCGGGCGTGGTCTGCATTATAGACATTATTTCTAAATATTAAAAATCAGGAAGAAACCCCCTAAAGAATCTCTTAGAGAGAAGAAATCCTTATTTAATGTAAACAACTGAAGGTCATATGAAAAACGTTTCGTCAATTTTTCCTTGAAACCTAGAAAAAAGTACTTTTATTTGTAGAAAATCCATAATTCCTTACCTGTATGGCAAACGTTGGACGTAAAAAAAAAACCCACGACTAAATTGTATATTTTACTGTTTTAAACTTCTAAATGATGCAAGATCGAGATATGAGATGAGATGAAATCCCCATTAATAAAGGTATATAATATACAAGGATGCCGTGTAACCAGGCCAGACGGAAGAAATGGAACTAAATGAATGACATGAGTATGGAGAAGTAGTGTAATGAAGTTTTGGCAGAGAAAACCGAGAAAATCACCGAGAAAAAGCTGCCTTGACTATGATTCGGCCACCACCAACCCCGTATGGAGGTTGAGGAAGAGTGCGCAAACTCTTTCACGACGTAGAGAGCAAATTTCTTATTTAATCCTTTTTAATTTTGAATGCATTCAGAATAATTATTAGTATTTAATTTATTGTCGGTCATTACGATATTTGTTTAGTTATGTGGAATTCTCTATTCTATAGTGTTCTGCCCTAGGGCAGGACCTTCACTACAATCATGACATTTTTATTATATCCTTTAGAGTTTTACTAAGGAATTATAGGTTTCCAAGCTTCCCGTTGCCTTCCATACCGGGGACGATAATGATAATGATATGGATGATGATGATGATGGCCAGATGGTGTTCAGGGACCTTTAGGGCCTCAGAGATACCTGACATTTGTCTTACAGGTGAGGAAAAACTCCGAAAAAACCTCATCCAAGAAGCCCGTCCCGACCGGGAATCGAACCCGGGCCCGCTGCGTGACAAGGCAGCGCGCTACCTCGAGACCACAGCGGTGAACTTATGTGGAATAATAATTAGCTCTATTATAGTTTCATTAAACATTTAATAAAATAAAAAAGTGATGGAACTAAATTATAACTAATAAAAAAAGGCTTAATGAGACTAAATGAAAATTCTATTTCATCTTAGTACTGTATATGTGAAACATAATTATCATTCAATTGTTCTATTATAGTTTTTACTCGATTTAATTTGGAGAACACTTAACTCATTCTTGCAGTGAAATAAGTAATTTATTTCAACAGTTGTCGTGCATTAGAAGCTGTGTCCTAAATGGAAAATTCTAAGAATTTCTTTTGTTTGGGAAAAAATAATACACAGACCGTCAATTTTATAGCTGTTAATATTTGTCAGGTATGAATTAATATTACATAACTTTGAAATTACTGGAATCTGGACGGCAGGCAACTTTACGTTTATTGTTTGTTTCTTATCAATTTAGTTTACTGAATTGAATTTGAGAATAAAAAAAATGTATGAAATATTTTACAGTTCGTTACTCTGTTTAGTTGTCAAGTCATGCTACACTTTTTATCGATGTAATCGAAATATTCAATTGCAATTAGCAGTCATACAGCTGCTTGAATTATACCATCTGCTGTGGCTTGATCACTACCTGATAGTTATGCAACGTTTAACACACATCCCATGTCTGCTATTCTAGCCACGATAATGATTCCAGAGAGGATGTTATTCTCTGAAACATAGTTTTTCTATCAGATCGCTTCATTGTAAGAAAATTTGCAAGTTTATTTTAAAGGAGGTGTCCTTGTTTATTTAGGAAAATACATATATAAGCATAAATATGATCGCATGCCCACTTGTGTAGTGCGGGGTTTAACATGATTGAACACTATACCGCTAATCCCGGGTTCTATTTTCGGCCATGTCATACAAATTAGCCTTGCATATAGGATCTGAAACGAGGTATAGACAGTTTCAAGATAATAAGATAGAATAAAGGTAAGTTACCCCACTACAGGTCTTAGTAAACTCTTGGAGTAGTAGAATTTAAGGTTATCATTTTTTTAAACAACCCTTACAAGATAGCAACTGGATTGTGGGCTCTGCCTGACGGCAGATTTTACTCCCAAAACAAGAGTATATTACTAATTTTCGTTATAGGCTGAGTCTACTCCAGAGTCATGATGTCGCCAGAAGGTTAAGGCCAGTATAAAAATACTGACACCAACAGGACTCGAACCCCCAAATGTCTGGTTTGAAGAGCGTTGTATAACAATGAAATACCTATTTGAAATGGGAAGAGCGAAATCCGATTAAGAAAATGCCACATTGGGTTTTCAGACTCGTCGTACCACGATAATATTATTTTGTATTATTTTTCTTGGGTGTGACACAAATTTATTATTTTTAAAATTTGAAATTAAGATCTATTTATTTTATCTTAGTGGTGCAATTTAAAGGACGGATACATTTTGCTTAGAAGGGACTCGTGGCTTTAGTTCCCTTCTGAAGAAACTCCAGCTCAGAAATTTTACTCCCGAAAAGTCTATCGACCTCGAACAGAGCGGAACCAGAATCAAGCATGTTATACACGAGTACAGCATGACCAACACCATGGTCCCGTATGACACACACACACTCACGATATATATATATATATATATATATATACTTATAGTGTGTATGTCTTTTGGGGGAGGACTACGTGTATATGCTTTTTTTTTAATTAAATCGGTTTACGGGTAAATGATATATTTTAAAGACGTTAAGAAGCAGATGGGTATAATGTTATTTAATGACGTTCTATAAATACTCAGTTCAAATCTGGTGTTAAAAGGGACGATAACGTTTGTCTCAGAAGCCTCTTTTTTTCTGTTTTGAAGTTCTTTTAGGTGCCACTGTACTTTATTTCCGAATGAATATATATTCATGATTTTAAAGCCATAGTGACTCTTTTAAACTGATCTGCAGGTAGATGCAAATAACCCATATTAGCAAATTTGAAGGTAGTTTTCTGCTTGATCTCAATAAAAGTTTTTTTTGTCAGAAAAGAACGTAAATATTAGGGCATAAAACTTATGGGGCGGGGGCACTATAGAATATTCAATTTTATCCAACAATACGAGAACGTGATATGGTTGCTAACCCAATTTCGTCAGGCACCTTATGGGTGCTCTTTTTATAGAATACTATATTGACTCTAGGACCTGACTGGATGCGAATGTGATTTGAAAAATATTGCTATCGGATATCAAATTCCGATAATCAGGCGTTTTATCCCTTGATTTAGCTAATGCACTTAATTGTAAATAGTAAGCAAAATTCTGAACTGTACTATTAAGACCATATGGTCATTTGGCAACTTTTCACTGAAAATACGTCTCTAGATCAGCTTGTTAAAATGAATTTAAAGTGATAAGATCAACATTTTTGTATTCAGGAACAATGTTTTGTATCACATGTTCAAAATAGTCGCCATTAAGAGTATCTCACATCAATTTGAGCAGACATCTTGCACAGTGCCAGTTGTTACTGATTTGTGACGACTATGTGGGTTAACGTATACCCAGAAAAAATATTATTTGATATTCACGTTTTAATCTCAAGCGGTAGCATTGATACTCGTATTTGGGAGGTCCCGAGTTAAAATTCTGTGCTTACTAAATTGACTGAAGATTACAATTGAAAATAAAGACAAAATAAATAAATAATTAGATGTTATGGGATATTAGATATTAAAGGCGCCTGTATATAGGGGTAAAAAAAAGAAAGGTAATTTTCATCCCAATTTAAAGGCGCGTATGAAAGAACTGGATAATTTCGCTCAAAGACTTCTTCCAGGCTTGAGTTATTAGACATATTATATGGGACTTCCCTTCCGAAAAACTCATATTCAGGATTTTACGTTTTGAAAATATCAGTTGAGTGTTAGGATCCGAGAATCTCGGTTCCAGAAGAGATCATGATAACCATTATAACTCGTAGTCTATACCCCCGAGAATGACCACAAGGTAATTTCGATGGTACAGAATTAAAAACTCCATGGCGCGAAATGCCTAGAAAGCCTTTGGCCTACAGCCGGCTGCTCTAGGAATACAAATTATAAATTAATCTCAGTCTAAGCATGCTCGGAATTTTTGGCAGTAAGAGGGTACCCACCATAATTGTGATTAACCAATCGGCGTCTTACCATCCGCCTCCCACTCATTGCATTCCCTGATTGTGAGTGAAAACAGAAAATCAGAAGAGGGAGTGATTGAGTGACGTAATGCCAAGGGAGGAGATAATGACGTTGACGTGTCCTTGTTCGGCGGCTGATGGTGGTAGACGACAACATTGTAAGTACAGCATACGTCTTAAGTTTCGCATCTATAAGTGTCAACAAGAACGACGACCAATCAGAAAATATGGAGTGAGCTGTTAAGCTGGTTTTGTTAACATCGAGCTCGAACTTATGGACAGCAATATATTATATTCCTCACAAACCCCTGTAGGAACCAGTTCCCATAATAAATCTTTATGAATACTTATTGATATCATGGATAAGAGATCAGAAATTGATGTTTCTTTTTAGAATTATGATAAATTAGATAAGAGTGGAATTCCTTTATAAATGGAGCATGAAATCATTACTCAAATTCTATCAGAAAATGTATTCCCTTAGAAGGACTCGAAACAACTCGCATATCACAGCTATTTGTCAAGATATTGAACCGTTAGACCAGCCGTTCCCAAACATTTCAGGCCATGAAGCAGGATTCAGTAGAAATGTTCATCATGAGTCATTAATTTTCACCTGACACTTATATTATCGTACTATTTTGAGGATAGAAGTTAAACATTCAGAATTTATAGAACATTCACTCTGTGAAAAATACGTTTATTAGTTTGTCCTAACAGTCGTTTTACGGAGCACCAAGCGACCAACAAGCCATATTTTGGGAACCGATGCCTGTGTCTCTTCGACCACGGGATTAAATTTTATAATCATATGGAAGTTCAAAGTTAAACTAGCAAGGAAAGTACTTAGGCTCGAACAAATATATCTGTATGAAAGTTTGGTCACAGGACCAAACGTTACTCTCAATTTGCTGGTGGGTGTCGTTTTTCTGCAAAACTCTGCTATCATGCTCTAGATATCACTGTAGAAGCCATACACAATGCAGGTATCTTAACTATAAATGTAAATGGGGACTTTCAATAAAATGCTCACATCAATATGAATGAGTGAACAAAAGCAAATTGATCGCATGTCATATTTGCACATTCTATAATATCAGTGTTGAACGCCACGTTAATTACACTTATTGAAGTTGTCCACTGGTTCACCAATACCGTAACCAGAGTTCTGCCACGCGTAACGAAGCTTTGGTCTATATACTCCCACAGATAACTGATTGTAAATAAAAGAATGCAAATTCATGATAAAGAATCATCATCATCATCATCCAGGGATTAAGCCTGTTGGCTCGTTCCGGTTTCATGAAAGCTAGAACTGTTAAAATTGTTTAGACCATCGTCTGTAAGGGCGTCCAACATTTCTCCTTCCGTGCGGTTTATAATTTAGCAATAATTTTGGAAATCTTTCTTCTGGCATTCTATCAATATGTTCTTTCCAGTCGTTCCTATATTTAATTATACGGTCTGTAAGTTTGAAAATATTTAGTTCCTTTCTTATATATTCATCCATTTTCTTATCCAGCAGAGTATATCCAGCTATATGTCTTAACATCTCATCTCAGCGATAAAGAATCTGTCATGCAATTTTGGCTGCATATTACAGGAACGTAGTTTAATAAAGTCTGTTATTCTCTTGGCATATATTTTATATTGCCTGAAAACATAAACATCCAGATGTTGTGCAAATTTTGTAGTTTTAGGTGGAATGATTTTTAAATGTAGATCGTTTCCGCCAGATGCTTCTAGTAGTACTTGTTCTTCCTTATGTCCAGACCAGGAGTCACAAAGTACTAATGCCTTTCTCGACAAATTTGAATTCAAAACTGACAGAAAAAAGTCTTCAGATGTAGTTTTGTCATCGTCCCACTCACACTTGCATCGACGAAGACATTTGGAGGGTACCGAGTTTCTATTTCCCTTGACACACGTGGTCGAAACTTTCCACTAGGTCCTCGGAAGCAAATGTAGAGTTTGTCTGCCAATCGTCCTTCCATCGATATAGGAACATCGATCGTGTAACTATGTGTTTGCACTGTTAACTAATTGCGGAGGCGGGCCAAAAAGGTTGTCTCTCCCCTTTCATGGATAGCGTTCTGTCAGAAGAAAGCTCATAGTTGAACTGACTCTGATCACAGTTCCATACAGAACTAATTTCGATTTTTTCTGTAGTAATATGCACATTGACGTCAGCAACAATCGTTTGAGCTCTTTAAATCAGCTCTTCTTCGTCATCCTTATCTTTTCGTACTTGGAGCATAGTGATACGGCGTGATGTTATCCTAAACTCCTTTTTCAAATTAGTAATAAATCCTAGTGAAGCTGTAAAGTTTGTACACACCCGAGATTTCTGGCTACGTCCAATGCCAATAATGGACGGCGGAATCGCATTCTCGCGCTTCATCGAATTTCGTCATTACACGCTCCTTGATGATCTTGAACTACAGTGTACGATTTCCTTTGAAAACTGTATTTCCTTCTCGTTTCTTTGCCACGTAGTCCAATATGTTTTAATGTTGCTTTTAGCCCTAATTTAGGGTATCTTTTCAGAAGCTTGTCGTATGTGTTGAAACCTCTTACATGATAATCATCGATGTTCTCTAGTGTGTTGTCATCAAACGCCGTGATGATACTTGCGGCTTTAACCTTCTTATCAGGAGAGGGTTGGAATTCACTTTCACTACTTCCATCGCCTCTTCCCGCACTTGCCGTATATCTACCGCTTGCAATTATCTGTTCGTCATTATCATCACTAGCATCATAATTATGTGTTAGTGTTACAACAGTATCTATTTCTAACTTATGCTCATATTTCTTCACTGTAATAGGTACCAGAAAACATGCGAATGATTCATCTTCTACACTAATACCATCTTCACGAAGAAGAGTTCTTCGTAACTTCATCTCAACCAATCGCAATACATTAGCAGGATTGATTACCAATCGCCGACCCATCTGACGCTTCACTACACAAATAACTTAACAAAACGCAACTTCAGAGGCACACTGCACTGTCCCTACTGGTCTCGACTGGCGTACCGGCAGGTCAATGTGCATTGAGGCATGGCACATGCAGAGACCTCTAACGGACGACTGCAGAGTTTTGCAGTTGAGCGAGTATCACTAGTGCAATAAGGGACCTTTAAATTATCTCTCACACGATTTTGGTGTATATGTGTTTGTTCGAGCCCAAGTACTTTCCTTGTAAAGTAAAGTGATCCAACAACAGGCCTCGGGAGGCCCTTGGGGTAGTAGGAGGTTAAGGCTCCCACTTTTTCTAGACAATCGACACTTTATGTCAGCCGGGTTGTCAGCCCTGCGTGACGGCCGCCTTTACCCTAGAACAAGCGTCTGGTACTCATTTCAGTTAGAGGCTGAGTCGACCCCAGGGCCATAGTGCCACCAGAGGGTTTGGGTCAAGTAAGATTGGTAATTTATGAAAAAAGTAAAAAAAAATAATAATAAAGGGGAACGTTTATAAAATAACAAATTATTATTTTTTTCTTAGACGTTAACATTTTCATCCTGATATCCCGAAACGCATTGAAGATTCATCGGACATTCGAAACGCCAGTTTCCTAACTAACTCACTCACTGCCACTATCAATCACGGAGGCACTGTTTATTTCATGTACCTCGAACCATCGCTATGTTATTTTCCCACATCTTTCTATAGGGCGCTTTATCTCTGGTTTTGCTAAAATAAGTTTCCATGTCACCCACTGTTTCATTTCGGATTCATATCTCCGATTCCGATTGAGGGTCTTTCCACTTTTCAGCGGTTGCCCTTTTACCAGCCGGCTGCTGGCCCTTCACATCCACATGTGTCAATCACAGAGGTAGATGATCAACAGCCAGTGTAGGGGTGACATGTGGTTAGCATGTCGAGTCCCCCCAGCCGTTATAGCTGGTTCCTCAACCTGGAGCCGCTACTTATTGTAGCTACCCAATTGCCTCACGATGCTGGGTGGGCACCGGTCCCATACTGGCCGAAATACCATGAGAAAATTTCTTCCCCCATGGAGACTCGAACCAGCGCAAGTCCCGTAGCTCTGCGCCAAGGCTTCCTACCTTAACCGCTCGGCTACGGCGCGGGACTGGATTCATATCTACGAGGCTTAATTGTTCTTGTTACATTTATTTTCCACAAATATTATATAGCTCACTATTATATAGTTCTCTCGATTCACCTCTCTGCTCCTCTCTCTTTTTCCAAAAAAATCCTTACCACTTTTTCTCAAATACTCGTAATCTTTTGTCCGCTCTTAAAGTAATATACGATGAATATTTGACATAGTGTTTAGATTGACAATAGAATAGATTTGTAGCCGCAGTTTCATAGTTCAAATTAAATTTAATATATATTTTTAAAATAACATATGTATTCCAACAGTGATATAATGCCAAAGAATGAATTTGTTTTCACAGTAGGATGTGACAGCAATCTTGGAAACAGGGTAGTTATGTCACTTACACTTGCAAGATGACGAAATTGTGTTGATCCAGTTCGTGACACTCAGTTCCAGGGCTGTGACTCGTTTAATCACTGTGGAAACCGCTCTTCATGACACATGTCCTATATGCAATACTGGCATAAAGCTCTTGCTGGAATTCATTAGTTTACATATTTAAATAGCTAGCAGGCCTACATACAGATAGGCCATCGCTATAGGCATGAGTTAAAAGATAAAAAGTATAAAATACTCATTAGATCTCGGGATAACATCCTTGTCTAGTATACATCGGGCCCGGGTTCGACCCCCCGTCGGGGCAAGTTATATGGGTGAGGTGTTTTACTCGCCTGTAAGACAAATGTCGAGCTACAATAATGGTAAAACAATCCCTGAATATCTTTTGTCCATCATAATCATTATATCATATTCTCATTGTTTAGTATAAAAGTATGAATGAATGATGCGTCTTGTTTTAAATGTACGTGCTGTCTATGAGATGGCTACGGATTGAGCTGATACCTCATTCACGGATGTCCTCCATGTCCATGTATGGTCGAAATTTATGTATATGAACCGTAGTTTAAACATCTCCTCCCAACAGGTCGTGTCGCTCTAAGGTCGGAGTGGGATGGACTATATGTACAGTATATAAAAGTTTTAAAAATCTACAGAACATTCAAGAATACGTCTACATACAGTATGATTTAAAATATTGGAAAATGTGCTTTAGGCCAGTTTAAAAGCAAGTGCGAATGAAATTTCAAGTTCTAGATCTATCAAGCTTAGCATATCGGTAGCTTTCTTAGAAACAGCTGTTATTAATTAACATTTATTTTCGCCTAGTCTTAATTCTCACCTTTATTTTATCTTGAACTTTATTAGATTTTCAGCTTCTTGCATTTATATTTATTTAGATACTATCTTTTTTGTTTTAAATAAGACACAAATATATTAAAGTGATGCAAATATTTGCTATTGATTTAGAAAATATATTATTTAAATTTCAAACTGTTTAACTGTTTTGTAACTGATTACAAAATATTGTGTTACTGTACATCCATGCGATGAAACACAGTGGCGAATTGGTTTACTACGAGTTCTTACGTCACAATACACAGTATATTGTGAGCATGCCAGTTTTAAAACATGTAACGTCCTCCTCACAATCCATCCCATAGATTTAAGACTTAAGACTTAGGTTAAGGATTAATATGTAAACATAACTGTATATAAGTAGTATTAAGAACAAACGCCCGAAATTTGTATCCAGAAAATGAACAATATAAAAACAGCATAGAGTAATTAGGGACAAGAGCAGACCTGAGATATGGGCATTAAGCGTGAGGAAAGCCAGGGGGATGGTGGTGGGGCTCTTAATAAAAAAATCCATCCCATCGCTTGGACGCACAGTACAGTAGCTGTATCGCCATAGGCCTATCATCTAGTAGTCTAGCAACCTAAAATAGATAAAATAAAAAATAAAAAAACAATGTCAGTAAATCCTTTCGATGAAGTCCAAATTATTTGAAAATTAAGTCCATAACGTGACAAAAGTTAATTAGGAATATACTTATCTAATATTGCATAACATTAATCATTAGGCCAATTCCTATTTCTTTAAGGAATGTTGTAAACTTTTACTATGTGACTTTAGAATTTGAAATGCTCAAAATTTACAAAAAAAACTAACAAACATAAAAAATCATGTATTAAAAATTAGTGTAAAGTACTCATTTTAAAATACTTGAAAACGCATACTAGTCTATAAGGGCATTTGTTAGCATTTTATGACTATTATATAAAAATGAATGCTGTGTTGATAATCCATTCTTAAGCATGAATATTCACATCTAGGTAGGCCTAATGTATCAAATTTCAACCGTGTGTTTAGACAATTTACATAGCAATAAATACAAATTAATAGTGGGAATAATAACAAATTATTATTATTACTGTTGTCGACCACGGTGGTGGAGTGGTTATGTTTCTTGCCTCTAGTCCTGAGGGTCGCGGATTCAAATTCGGCCGGGTCAATGGATTTTTAGGGTGGAAAAATCCAAAATAAAAAAATCGAGGTGGACTTTAAGGCGTAGGTCCCGAGTCTGAAGATTTTCGGGCTCTAAAAAAACTGCAAGCCTGAATAAAAAAGCCTCCGTTCAAAATTTTACCGACCTTCAACAAAGTAATAACTTAGATGTCTCTACGTGTTTCGTTGAGGCGATGTGCTAACAACATATCACTCGTTGACGTCTATAGGTAAATAAGCTTAATTAAATTTGCTTGGTTAAACTCCCGCTAGGGAGCACCCATGTCCTCACAGGGGATGTATGGAGTATATACATACATACATACATCATTATTAATAGTATTTTAATTGCCAATTATTATTTAACTATATTCTTTAACAGCTCAGGTTATTAGCGCCGCATTTCAAATGTCGGTGGACCTCTCATTTGAATCTTGAGATTGTTTTAAGTAACTGAAATCTATAACTACTGGCTCAAGACTTTACTTCCAATTCAACTGATACTTAGGATTTTACGCCCTTCAATATACATCTACCTCGATCGGGTTTAAATCCACGAACCTCGGAACCAGAGGTGAATATGGTGACCACTAGTCCACGGTATTATTATTAACTAACTTACTCACTGGCTCTATCGAACCCGTAGGTTCATGACCACGCGGACGTAAGCTTTCCATACATCCCTATCATGAGATAATGTTTTTCAATCATTCCCTGTATAATTTATCATCATCATCATCATCACTCCAGGGATTAGGCAATTGCCCGTTCCGACTTCATAATGCATCAGCCCAACGTCTTCTAGGTCTTCCAACATCACGCCTTCCTCTTGCTTGATAATTTCTTGCTAACAATGGATATCTCTCCTTACTCATTCCATCCATGTGATCAATCCATTTCTGTCTGTAATTCGTGACTTTATCCAATAAACGCTGTACTTTCAATTCTTCTCTTATATCCTCATTTCTTATTCTATCAAGTCTTGTACATCCTTTTACTTGTCTTAGGAACCGCATCTCTGCCGTCTGTATTCTATCCTTCTGTCTTTTCACTGGAGCCCAAGTTTCACATCCATAGAATATTGTGGAACCCGCAATAACATTATACATTTTTATCTTGGTTTCTTTCTGTATAATTTACCTCCCTCAAATCATTGTTAATGTTATTCTCCTACCTCATTATTGGCCTATCAAACGCTTTCACTCGGTTTTCCTACAAGGAGTTTCCAAACCTCTCCTTCATTCCCTAATCGTGTCACATATACAGATATCGCAAACTACGATACTAAACTTTTTGTTAGGCTTACATCTGGATTCCTATAAATATCGTAGCTCACTGTTAAGTAGCCTTTAACAGATTATACTGTCAAATAAATAATTTATTAATAATACTCCGTTCTAGTATATTCCAATTTAAGTTTTATCCCCCTTTAGATAAAACTTTAAATAATGTTATAAAATAATTAATTAATATTAATATTCACGTATTTATATAAATTTTAATAAATGTATCAATTACTAATCCATATGTGCTTGTAACTTATATATATATATATATATATATGGTATGATAAGAAAAATAAATGCCTGGACGGGATTCGAACCCGGAACTACCGTCCAGGCATTTATTTTTCTTATCATACCATATTAAGCTTGCATTACTAAATGTTAAACATTTAATTATAACACACACACACACACACACACACATATATATATATATATATCGTATATACATATATAGGGCCTAACCTCCCTTAAAATAAAAATCCGCATTTCACATCCATATGATATACCTGGGAGAATAACATTTTTATATACTTTTAGTTTAACTTTTGTTTTTTTTTTTTTTGGGAGACGTTTTGATGAGTACTTGTAATGTATGCCTGAAGTAACAAGCATTTCCAGAATTGAGCCTATATTTAATTTCTTTGAACACCTCATTCCTATTTGAAAATATTGTTCCTAGGCATTTAAATTCAGCCTCTTCTTTAAATATAATAATAATAATAATAATAATAATAATAATAATAATAATAATAGGTATATTATTATTATTATTATTATTATTATTATTATTATTATTATTATTATATTATTATTATATTATTATTAAGCCTTTTAGGTAACTATTATTACGCTTTATATTTACCTAAATTATTAATACTAATACATGTCATTACATTATTACATTTATGAGATGATGCACATTAGATATAACCCAACAAGATACTTTCGCCAAATGTACAGGAAAACGCTCACTGTGTTTACAAAGAGACCTAAAACACGTCTGGGGAAAAGAATCGTATATACTCAACCTAGGATTTAAGGAGAGATCAGGGCTTGCTTGGTTTAGGTTAGGGGCATGGAAATTTCTAAAAATTAGCGACGATCACGATATGCGAATATGTCCAATGTGCGGGAACTTTGAAGATGAGATACATATATTAGGGAAATGTAATGATTTAGAATATTGGAGACGTCAGTTATTACCGGAAAGATTTCTAAATTCAAATCGGGAAAGATTGGCATGCTACGAATTATTGGTAAATCCAGAAAATTGGATAAACCTCAGTAAATTTCTGGACAAAACACGAAAAATAAGGACAACACTCATTCATGAATAAATATATGTTATCAAAATGCAATACCATTAATTATTAACAATTATATATAAATTAATTGGTGTATAATGCTGTTGTGTTATTATTTAATTGTAATATTAATGTGTTTTCTTTATGTAATTGTAATGTTAATGTTTTTTAGTGTATAATGCTATTGTGTTATTACTTAATTGTAATATTATTGTGTTTTCTTTATGTAATTGTAATGTTAATGTTTTTAGTGTATAATGCTATTGTGTTATTATTTAATTGTAATATTATTATTGTGTTTTCTTTATGTAATTGTAATGTTATTGCTGTTTTTGTTGTTTATTTTTCTTTACACTAGTACCAATTATTACTTTATGTAACGGAATGTCAACAGCACGTACGGCTTACTGCCCTTGCGACCCATATTTGTAAATAATATTGTAAATATCTTACTTTTTGTCTAATAAAGTCCTACTACTACTACTACATTTATGAAAACTTTTGTTTGGTTTCCGGAAGACATCGGCAGCTGCCATGATACCGGATGATGATGATACAATTTTTTCGAAGAAAAAATATTAGTTAGAATATTTAATATATTCAGTGGGTGCAATTTCAATCTATATGAAATCCTAACCGAAAATGAACTATGTTTGAAAATTCATTTTTCTCCTTAGTTGTTTTCTGTTTATATTTTATGAAATTGCTTCCCGGAAGATGATTTAATGAATGCTGTTAAATCCTGCGGGAACAAACATTTAAAAAAGTCACCATGGGAACAAGTTTTCTTTTACAAAACATCTGCCATGTAATGTACGACATATAAACAAGTATGTTCGCGTGAGTTGGAGGCAAGTTTTTACTTAGAAGTGGCGGAGATTGTGTTCCGATAACAAAAAGGGAAACTCAAACGTATCCGACAGGAGAGTGTGTAAAAACAACTTCATCTTAGCAGGGAATTAATGCCATGGAGAATTCAGCCTAACTTTAAAATATATTAGCATTTTGATGGATCAGTATCAGAACGACCACGTCAAGAGTTAAATTTCTTCTTCTTCTTCACGTTTAGGCTTATTTACTAGCCTGTTCCGGCTCCAAATTGCTGCTGTTTCCATATTTTCCTTGGTCTTCCCAAACTTTTTCTTCCTAGTGGTGAACAGCTGTATGCTGCTTTTGGTATTCTATTCTCAGTCATCCTTACCAAGAGTTCTTTCCAGGTTGTTCTGTATTTAACTATTGTTGCGTTTAATTCCTCTACTTTTAGTTGTCTTATTTCTGTGTTATGTTTTTTGTCTGTTCTTTGATATTCTGCTATTGGTCTGAGGAATTTCATTTCAGCAGCTTGTATTCTGGCAGAATGTTGTGTGGCACTGTCCATGTTTCGGATCCATAAGTAATAATAGGCACTGCCATTGACTTGTATAATTTCATTATAGAGTATTTCCTGGCTTTATTTTTCAAAGTTCTTTTTAGTGTTCCTGTTATATAATTTAATTTATGTAGTTTGTTATTTGTATCTGTTTCCGCTGTGTATGATATTTCGCAACCCAGGAAGTTATATCTTACCACTTGTTCTATTGGTTTATTTTCTAATATTATCTTTGTCCGAACTGGATGAGCGCCCTTGAAGGTAATTGTTTTTTATTTTTTGTGAGGATATTTCCGTGTTGTATTTTTTTTATATTTCATTTAGTTTATATAGCATTCTTTGTAGTTCTTCCTCTGTTTTTGCTATTAAAATCTGGTCGTCTGCAAAGGCTACTGTTTTTATTACTATATTTCCTAAGTTAATTCCCCCAGTCGTCATTTGCTTCCATGATCTTATCATGTCGTCGAAATGAATGTTAAAAAGAGTGGTTGATAGTGGAAAACCTTATCTAACTCCTCCTGTTATATGTATTGTTTCCCTTTGATTTATTTTTATTTTTGTTTTCTCATAAATTTTCTTAATAACTGCTATCAAGTGTAGTGGAATTCTTTTCACTTAATATGTTCCATAACTTTGGTCTAGACACTTTATCAAAGGCCTTCTTATAATCTATAAAGAGGATGTGCGTCTCTAAGTTGAATTCTCTTCGCTTCTCTATTATTTGTTTTAAAGTGAATACGTTGTCTGTGTCAGGAGTTAAACACAGGTGGAAATTAACTTTCTGGTGGAAAGAAGAGGTATTTTTGGAACAACTTCCACCTAAGGATCATTAAGTCTCCGTTATCATTTTACCTATAATACTTTATTTCCTTTCCTTCTGATTTATTTTATCATCATCATCATCATTATATTATTGCAGCTTAATGATCCACTATTTTTGTATGTTTGAAATAAATCAAATATAACTTCTTCATCACGATGGGCTTCAAAGATTAGGCCTACTCGTTTATTCCGTCTCAAAGTAGTTGTCAATACCATCCCTTTAATGATCGACCTATATTATTTTTTCCATTTGGATTATAATGTAGGATAGCTTTCGATATCCTCGAGTCTGGCATTCATTGAATGTGATCTCGCCAGTTTCTTCTGTATTTTCTAACTACAGATGTAATTTATTTTTATATTTAATTCTCCTATAATATTTATGTTCCTTATATGATTTAATAATTTATAACTTGATACAAATCGAAGAAATCTTATGTCGAATGTTTCGATTTGTTTTAACTGATCTGATGTTAAGATCCAACAATCACTTCCATATAATATCAATGACAATGCAATTACTTCGTAAAGTTTTAATAATGTCTGCTTTTAATGCATCGCGTTTTAATGCTCTTTGTATAGTTCCAACAAATGTCTAGATCGCCTTCGTTTTATTTGGACATTTTCAGATTTTCTGTACCCTACATTATAACCCACATATTTTATTAATTTATTTGTTAAATGATTTTTCCATTTATTTTATTTTTTAAATATAACTTATGATTATAATTCCTGAATAAGATAATATTTAAAGAAAGAAATTTCGTACAATTTAACCCTTAAATTGGCGAAATGCTAATTGCTCGTGCCAGTTATTCTAATGTATCGGACTGGGGAAAACAAAATTTGTATTGCTCTTATTTATCTACTGTATTTGTGTGATTTGATATATATTTAAACAATTCCTGCTCGTTTGTTTTGATCTCAATATAATGTAAATATTAAATAATTAAAACAAAGTATTTAATAAGACATACCGGTAGTGTCATTTTAAGAGTTAAGTAAAGTTAAACAAATAAATAATACTTACATACTTGTTTACTCACTGGCACTATCGAACCCATAGGATCATGGCCGCACGGACATAAGCTCTCCATACATCCCAATCCTAAGCTAATGCTTTCCAATCATTCCCTGTATAATCTATTTTCCTCAAATCATAGTTAATGTTATTCTCCCATCTCATTATTGGTCTATCAACTGGACGTTTTCCCTCTGCCTTTACTACAAAGAGCTTCCATGCACGTCTTTCATTCCCCATACATGTCCTGCCCATCGCAGTCTACGAGACTTAACTGTTCTTATTATATCTGGCTTCCTATAAAGACCATGTGGTTCATTGTTATGTAGTCTTCTCTATTCACCTGTCTGTTCATCTCTTTGGTCCAAAAATTTTCCTAAGTATAGAGTGTGAAAAATTAATCACTTTTATATGAGCAGAGCTCATGTTCAGGACAGTTCGAAACATTCCATGAATAAACAATTAATAAAATATAGAAATTTAAACACATTAAAACACAAATACAAATTAACATAATTTAAATAAATAAGGTCAATTTAAAAATAAAACAAATATCATTAAGGCCATACATTCGATCATCCTCTTAAAAATTGCAATTTCTGTTTTCAGGGAACCTTCTGGTTATACAAAAGCTTGAATCTTGCTATTTTCTTCAGGAGCTATAAAATACGGATACAGGCCTACATATAAAAGAGTAAGTATATTTTTAAGTTATGTTTGGTGTAAATTCTAAACACAAAATATTATTTAATCTATTGATTTTTATGGTCGATAGAATAGTCAATTACAATCATGAACTTACATATAGGTACCCATGTCTGGCAATGTTTCATTTGATAGGTACAAGGCTACAAGATTGAAGTTTATTTCAGAATGATCTCTGTAACACGCAGATATTCTATGGCAAATCGTAGTGCTAATTTAATGTAACTTCGATTTTGTCTTCGTGATATCAACATATTTTTATGCTTAGGCTACTTTGTTGTAATAATGCAATTATTCACATTAATTTAACTTATATATATATATATATATATATATATATATATATATATATATAGGTGTGTGTGTGTGTGTGTGTGTGTGTATTTAATTTATGGAAAAGCAAAGACGATAAATGAAAAATCTCCTAGGCCGGGTCAAAAGATGAAATGCGATGAAGTCCCTTACGTTGGTGATCTGTGAATGCCGGCTGACCACGCCTGATGCACCATCACAGAGAGAAATAAAATGATACCCACATGGAGTGACAGAGTCGCAAACTCCAGCGGAGATAGGTGAGCGTCTACTCATTTGCTCTACGGAACCGCCAATATACGGAAAGATAAAAGTAAAATGTATCCACTGTCGAACTTATAAGGCTCTTAGGATAGTAGTTAAATGTCTCACATTTTAAGACAATCGGTACAAAGTATCATATTTACTCCAAAAAATGCGTCTGGTATTCATTTCTATTAGAGATTCAGTTTCACCAGTTAGGCAAGTTTAAAAATTACGTTCCAATCGGGAACCGATTTGACGACTTTGGGGCTTGAAGTGTATTTCCTTAACGACGCTTGCAAGAAGAATAATAATCGCTTGTGACGCAGTCAGGATGATATCTAGAACCTTTGAATAGTTGCATCTCTCGACATTGAAATACTCGAATTCTTTCACACATCCTTGTATTATGTATTGGCATTTTAATTTTATGAACTTCGAATATATTTCCGTTTTCAAGATGTGGATTCCTAGATAAAATAAAATCCGCAGAAATTTGTATCATTGTCAATGAATCAACCTGTAAAAGTGTACATTTAAAAAAAATCCCCTTTTAAATAAAGTAACGTGATCCCACTACATGCCTTTCGGGTAGTGGAGTTTCAAGCTCCCATCTTTTTTATACCATAGGCATGGGATATCGACCGGGTTATCAGCCCTGCGTGACGGCCACCTTTATTCTCAGAACAAAGCCTAGTACTCATTTCATTTAGAGAATTTTTTAACAACTACATATAATAATTCTTAGAAAATATCAAGGAAAAATAATGTTAAATCTTTGATTACATATTTTGAAGTATTTTTATACATTTTCTTGAATAACAACTAAAATAAGAACAAGGACAAGTACAAATAAGAACCAGTTTAAAAGAATTTTCTATAAAACTTTACATGAATAAAATTACCTGAATGTAATTTGGTAGCATGACTGTTGGAGATAGAATATTCCACAGTTGGCTAACTTGTGTAATTAAAATGACAATACAGGTGAAGTTGTGTGTGACTTGTTACTAAGGTCGCTTTTATTTTATTTTTTGTGGGAAAAATATCCCCTTATTAACGATAGTCTGTTTATAAAGAATGATGAATGATAAAAGATTGCTTTTGCGTATGACAGCTGTAATTGTAGGCTTGCATTTATAACCACACTTGGTTTAAAATTACATTCGCCTTATTGGCATCTCAATAAAGAATCGTGAGAGCAGAAACGCTCTGGTGACGTTTGTCAACAAAATATTCTAATAGCAGGATTTTGAACTGGTGTGACATTTTCACACGAATTTCTATTCCAGTGTTTTATTTTTTATATTTACATTCTACAAAAATACATTGTTTTACAAACACAAACTATTATCACTTATGTAAGTAATTATTAAAAATAAAACTGTAATAAACAATAAACTGAGCCACAGATAGGCAGGGTAGAAACGTAGGTGGTCTTCTCATAGTCCAATTCGAAAAAAGGTTTGTCACGCAGGGGGAAAAGTTTGTCACAGGACCTGCGTAAACTAACCGAAATTCTTCAGCAAAGTCAAATTTATGATCCTATTTTGATGATTTTAAGAAATACATATTTATTTTATTACTTTTACTGAATGAATGGTATATCGTTATACGTAGCAAGATTTAAGTATTCTTCCTTTCACTCTCTCGCTTTTAACCACTCCTTATCTGAGAAGACCGTTATTTTTTTATCCACTCTTTATTGAACTACCTAGGAGCACAATGCCTATGTCGACTTATACATAAATATTTCCTTTATGACTAACGTATCATTATAAAACTGTATAATAAAAATGGATTCCCTTGAAAATATAACATAATTTCTGCCGGATTCACTAGAATAATGCGGAGAATTGATTATTTACTAATCAATTCCGAGCATGTAGTACAATTTTTTAAAGACAATGTACGTAATTATGTACGAATATCATGCGGGATAGCACAGTAGTGATTTCGTTTAAGAATTCTACATAGCGCGACTGTCATTGGGATTAAGTGTCCTATTCTGCTCCGAGGCTAATGAGTGACTTCCATAAGATAAAGCATTCTAGTGTTTCAGAGTTTTTCCCAGGGGGGGTATGCATTTCATATTCAAAGTTTTTTATAAACACAATTCACTGCTCTATGATAATAAACTGACGAATTGTATTTCCCCACAGAAAAATAGCGTCTTGGAATTTGTATTGTTAAAAAATCACACCAACATTAACCGAAGTAGAATTTACATATCCCAGAACCAAATTATGTATAATCACAGTAAAATCGCGATGACTTTCAATGGCATCAACAGTTGAAATAAATCACAACATTTGCATTAGTTAAGAAAGAATTTAGTTGAGACGAGGATGTACATAATTTCCGTACAAATAACAGTTAACAAAGAAGAGGAAACACTATATTAAATCTAATATGTGGAGTATCTTATTACATATCTCTACTCGTATGAAATTTGGATTGTGACAAAAATTGATATAAAGAAACTCGCAGCAATAGAAATGTGGTTATGAAGACTATTAGAAAAGATAAATGGAACAGATAAGAAAACAAACCAACAATTACTGGATGAAATAGAACAAGACAATCCTAACTCATTACATTCTAATCTACAAAATCGATATATATATATATATATATATATATATATATATATATTATATATAGTATATATATAAATAATGAGTTAGGCCTATGCACACACACAGAGAGAGATACAGTAAAACCTCGGTTATCCGAAGCAATTGGGGTTGAATGTTGTCCGGATTAACCAGAAAAAAACAACATTTTTTAAAAATAAAATTATACACTGTAGGCCTATATCTATTAATTCCACGTTTTTCGCTATACATTCCATCCATCCATCCATCCATAGTAATTATGCCCAAAAGAGGTCCTTCACTGCAATCATAGCATTTAACAGTAGCTAGAATCCCAATAATCCTCATTGGAATTCCGTTTTCACGAAATTGTTAGTACCACTTGTATATCATGTATTCTGTTCAACCAGTTACTTGCCGCATGATAACTTTTTTCCTTTATATCACTTTAAATCGCAAATGATAAGAGCTCAGCTTTTTCATGTTTATATCCGAAACTGTTTGTTTTGCGATCACATATTCAGCATTTATACACGCGACTATGGCACCATTTTTAAGCCTTACGATATTTATAAGTTTATCGTGTACAGTAGGCGATTTATGCTTACGTTACCCGTTGATATTCTTAACGGCATTTTGCACACCATTTGTTTTTTAAACTCATGAAGAGCTGAAGAAAGGTAAGTATTAAGCTAAATGTTTTGAGAGATTTGAAAGCCCTATAGCAGGTAGCGCAAGAGTGAGATAAGGATGTTGGCCTATAGTGCCTTTGTCATTATCGGCATTACATGCATTATTCAGAAAACTCTAGTGTTCAATCTGTGCAAAAATGAGGTGGACAATTCCTTTAAATTTGTCTTAGTATAGTGCTTCATTAAAAGTTATCATTTCGTTGATTTTTTAATATTTATTATTTTAATTAGGGCCTATAGTATGTTTGTCCGGATTAAACACAATCCGGTTTAATGCGGTCCGATAGTTTTTAAATCAAAATTATGGGACAAAATAAAGGGTAATACCAAATAAGACTGCTTTGGAGAATTCAATTGAAAATATAGGATTCTAGGACCATCAAAAATGAAATGGGTAGCTGAAAGAAGGAAAGAATGATATCACTAAGAAAGGCAATGTCTTAAGAAGAATAAGAAGATTATGAAGAAAATAATGATGATGATATCCAAATTCAGAACTACTATCAACTGACTACGGGATCGTAACCTCTGCACGTATTTCAGAAATAATTAGCTATATTGTGTTTGAAGTGTTATACAGCCATTGTTACGCTACAGACTTCTGAACTTCAAAGAGTTGTACAAGTAGAAGTGAACCAATCCAACTTCTGATCTAAGTCAGAGTCCCTTGGTTCTACAACTAGCAGTAATATATATATTTAAACGTGTTCTGTATAATATAATACCTGAGAAATATTGTACTTATGTCACTTTTGCTTGACAGATGGGAAGGAGTGATGCGTCTCAAGACGCCTGGACGTACCAGGAATCATTATTATGAAGTCACGGCAACTTGATCATACCAACAATAGCAATGCATGATGGCTTTCGAAGCATTAATTGTCACACACATCCATCAGCGCGAGGGAAATGTTATCACGATGGACTCTTTTGTCCTTTTTTTGTTTAATTTGAATTGCGACGGTGAGAGAGGATGTGAGGTTTAAAAGTCAGCTATTGCTTAAATATAAAAAAATGAATAACTGCGAAGCGGTCACGAACGTGTCATTCATAATCGTCAACACAGAGTAGGTAATGGGCAAGACAAAAGAACAGCAATATAAATCTGAGATTACGCATTCGTATTACAATTCCACATTTTTTTCTGTATTAAAAATAATTATTTTTAGTACGCATATATCTGGAATAATTTTTTATCTGTTGAAACTCTGTCTACATGCCGTATTTAGGATCTTTGGATGTGTATCAGTAGGCCGTGTACGTCTACTGTGTATTCAAGTACTTTCTGTAAACGAAATGAATAGCTTGAATGAATTATGAAATAATGACTTATGGTGTAGTAGATAATAGTAGTGGAATTCAACAGTTGAGGACATCTGAGGACAACCATGAAATTAAAACCCAGTGAGATTGATTGCACGGTATTTGAACTCGACACCTTCCAAACGTATGAGGCTTAATAGATAACCTATCCATTTTGGAGATAACTTCAGCGCATCTTTATGTTATGTAACTTGAAATTCCACGGTGTGGATTGTGTATGAACAAAGGACATCTTTTTTTAGCAAATTCTGAAAGATTGTAGCTACAGGTTCTATCTATGAAAAATTCCTTAATTTTTTTTTAAATCTCTTTCTATCTTACTTGACCTACAAGACAAAAAAAGCACATGTGAGTATGTGTGTGTGTGTGTGTGTATGTATGTGTGTATGAATATGTGTGGGTGGGTGTCTATCTGTTAACACTGTAGTGATCGAGAATCTATTACGCCGTCAAACGTGGCATATAATAAATTAAATGGTAAAAGTTATATATATATATATATATATATATATAACAAACTGTTTCGTTTAGTTTACGCAGCTCCACAATGAGTAGTTAAACCACGGAAGTAGCCTAATAAATTAAAAAAATCCTTGTCATGGGTTTGGACTCAGTCCTGTTTCATATTATTTCAAATATAATGTAAAAATTAATCTTTACTCCCTCTTTAAAAGACCCATTTTGTCACAGAAATCAGCAGTAGCACTATTTGGACTAACGATATGCATCGATTGCTTGCCATACATATCCATAAAATCAATATTTTCTCTTCAGAAAGTGAATTTTATATAAATATTCGAAGAAATGATAATTCAATTAGTATGGCAAGAAGAATGCAAGAAGAAAAGTTACATATAAGGATGTTGGAACTGTTCCCGCAAATAATTGAAGCAGCAGATAAGAACAGGGATATAGAAAGAGGGCTAGACGATACATAATGGATGGATAGGAATGAATGGAGATGAAAACTAGAACTTCAAGTATATAGAAATATATATAAAATTTGAAATCTGTAAATATATAAATAAAGTACAGAGAAAGAAATGGAAAAACTTCATATCGACAACTGTAGTTCTTTCAACCATGTTGAAATATATCTCTATTCGACGACTGCTAATGACTTCTGTAGCAAATTAACAACGTCAATTTGTTTAATAATAATTATACTTATGTACAGTCGTAATGAAAATAGTCATTTCGATGAAATGAGAAAATTCTATTTTTAGTTTATTTGAAGCACGGTATAGGAAGATCGAAAGAGTGTAGACAGATCGGAGTTTTTAGTTTAACGTATTTATGAAAAAGTTGAGATGTCTATAGAGTCCCTGTTAATACATTATAGGGAGCGTTTCCAGAGTACGCCCTGTGTTTAATTTATGTTTGTACCTAATTCCTGTTTGCAATTATTGTTCCTATATAGCCTATTTGAATTCACCTACTATTTTAAAATGTTCTTCATTTAAATTATATGTTGCCTATTTCTACGTGTGACAATATAGACTATTTAGTTTTACTGATATTCACTTTCAGCCCCTATTCAGAACAATTATAATTATTTTGTCCTGAATTCCAGATTTAAGTCCCTAAATAACTTATATTAGGAATAGGTCTACATTAATTTTGTGATTAAATAAGATATATTGCCTGCGATTTTGAAATCAAGTGCAAACAGAAGTGGTGTGAAAAAAAGGTAATTATAAAGATTAATTTAGGATTTAATTTTTATATTCTGAGGTAATAAGCAGCCTCGCTTGCTGTGGATTATTTTAGTTTTTATCATCAGTGAACTCTTTCCACCATTTATTTTTAAATAGTTCATTAATATCCTCTACTGTCGTCTAATAATGTGAGTCACACCAATGTGAAACAGGAATGCGTACTTTTCTCATTTTAAAAATTATTATTAATTAAATCAGCGATTTTTTTTTTTGAATGAAGGATGAACATTCATGTTAAATGAAGTCGGAAGAATTATAACGTTGTATAACGCTTCACAAGACAAGTATTAAAATGCAAACAAAATGGAACAACTTCTCATTTTCCACTGAAAATAAACACAAAACACTAAGAGGAAACCCAGATGAGCTCCATAATATAAATGAGGCCTAACGCAATAATAATAATACTCTGAAACAACCACGGGTGCCCCCAAACAAATTTCATGAAGAATTTGCCCATTAGCAATGGAATGTCACGTATGTACTTCTACGGACAAGAGAGAGAATCAACTTAGAACATCTCTTTCTCTCTCTGCAACGGCTTGGGATTAGAGGAAAAGATTACATAACACAAATGAGTATTTCTAGCTATACCACACATATCTGCCTTTACTTTCTACCTTCATCAACTTCAGAGAATGTAATAAATCTGCTACACTTCACGATGTTAATATGTTCTATTAATACCTATGTAAACGGTTAAATAAAGCGACAACTTTAATTCAAAATTAAGAACTTAGAATATGTTATAATATTAAAATTATTTATTACTTTAGTTTTTTGCCGGGGAGTTAAGGTCTTTAAGCCTTTTCTTTCTTTCAGTAAAAACTAGTAAACTTTTTTATACTTGCAAATATAAAGCTATGTGAGTAGGCTAAAACATACTGTAATGTAATAAATATAAAATAATCGCATTATATGAGCGCAAGAAATTCATCAAATTATTCTATAAATTTGGGAGATTGTAAATGAATCAAATCCAAATAAAATATGAATTAATCTTAAACAATCTTATATTGAATTGCACAGTTTACAATAAAATAGACTTTGGATGTATAAAATTAGTTCAATATAGACACGTACATATAAATCAGTTTAGTCTGTACACGTGGACATAAATAGAACACTGTATTTTGTATCACAAATTATTATTACTCTAAAGTCAAAAGCACGGAACGGGCTAATAAACTCAATCCTGAATCTGATAATGACATTAAAATCCAAAAGAAAAATAATCCAGCAAATATGATTATCTCATTAATTCGTATTCTAGTTGTGATAGGATATTTTTCTTCCTCTACTGATCAATTCCCTACAAATAGGGAATTTTAAATCTCCAACGTGAGCCTGGTCGAATCTCCCCTCTCTTTTTAATGTATTATACCGATTTGGCGATGGCCCTGGAATAATTTTAACCATATATTCTGCTAACTCTTTTACTGACCATTTGTCTATCTTTGGGTCATGTGTGCATCTCTCCCTTCTACAAGTAACCTCAGGATATTTGTTTGTAAATTTCAAGGGGAATGTTAAAATCGTACAAAAGGAAGGAGGATAAAAAATATAGAATGACCTATTAATACTAGGCCTATTCAGTTAACAGTTAATAGTTTAATTTTGAACATTTTCTATATTACAATAAAACGTTACTTTTCATTACTGTATTTTTATAGGCCTATTAATTTGTCTTACTTGGCAATGATACTAATAAGCTGTTAGTTTAACTTGCTCATGTAGTAGCTATTAGGATATAGCGAGGACATATTAAGAGCCAACACGCACTCTCTACTGAGTAACACTAAAAATATTAATAAAACTAAATATATGTTCACACATATAAAAGCATTATGTAATAGAAATGGACAGTTAATGACAAATGAGGAACATTTTGAAGAAGTGGCTGAATTCAGGTACCTAGGAATGTGAAATATACTAAACATAGGCTCAATTCTGGAATTGCATGCTTTTATGTAGGCCTAGGCCTATTACTGGGACACTTAAAAAACTTAAACTGAAAATATATAAAACTGTTATTCCCCCAGTTATATTATATGGATGCGAAACATAGAATCTTACTTTAAGAGAAGAGAAAAACATAAAAATATTTGAGAATGAAGTTCTTAGGAAAAATTTTGGACCAAACAGACAACAGACAGGCGAATTGAAAAGACTACATTTACTGTGAGCTACATGACCTTTATAGGGAATGATATATACTAAGAACAGTTACGTCTCCATAGACTGCAATGGCAGGATATGTGGCACGAATGGGAAAATGAAAGAAGAGCATGGAAGCTTCTTGTAGAAAACCAGAGGGAAACACACAGTGATTAGACCAAGGATGAGGCGGAAGAATAAAATTAACCATGATTTGAAGGAAGTAGATTATACAGGAGACGATTGGAAAACATTACCGTAGCTCAGTATAGGGATGTGTGGAGAGATTATGATCTCGCGGCCTTGCACCTACTGGTTCAATAGTGTTATTTGTAGGAATAAAAATAAATGTCGAGATCTAAGTGTTATTGATTTTAATACACTATAAAACTTCGTACAATTTTAAATTTCGAAATATATGTCGGAGTAATCGCAATCAACTGATGTACTTACTTCATGTTATGTAGAATATAACTTATATTTCGATGACGCTATATGTGTGCGAAATTAAGTTATTTTACTGTTTCTTCTCTGCAGAATTTTCGAGTTCTGTGAAATAAAATCTCATGGTCTATAAATACTTGGCATATTAGCATAGAAATGGTCCAAGCGCAATTGACTAACCTTTATTGCATTTAACTTGACCCGATTCAAATCTAACTCCTATATCGCCAGTTATTATTAAAATTAAAACTAATGGATAGATTTGACAAAGGGAAGTATCCGAGCTCGAACATGATATTTTAGTAGAAAATGTGTAATACATTATTCAATACATTTAGTAGTTAAATAAATCTTCTACCCATGTCCGAAGAATACGGGATCGTGATATGAGATGAGATGAAGCCCCTATTATTGAAAGACACACGGGTGTCGGCTGACCAGTCCTGTCGCATCATCACTGGAGCAGAAGAATTTGAACGAATGACATTTAGGCAGGGGAAAGTAGGATAAACCTTGAGAATACCTGCCATAACTGTGAAAAATCTACCATGAACCATATGTGGAGGGGCCGAGACGCAAACTCTGGACTAAGAGATGGAGGGCGACTGACTAATCACTTATGCCTTGGACTGTCATTAATAAATTTAGATACATCTAAATTGTATAATATTAGTTTTTATAAATTGCTTTGGATCACATTAATTCTTAAAACCTTTAACGGGTTTTAAGTCCCGCGCCATAACTGAGTGGTTAAAGCAAGCTGTATTGGTGCAGAGTACGGGACTTGGGTTCGTTCCAGTCTCAATTTGGTGGATGACATTTTCTTATGGGATTTCGGCCAGTATGGGACCGGTTCCCACTTGGGTCGGAATTCATGAAACCATCTTTACGCAAAGAGTGACTCTTTCCCCCTCTCTAAGACGTAGTGAGTATTCATAAAACCGGTTATGAATACTCTCTATATCATAGAGAGGGGGAAAGAGTCGCTCTTTGCATAAATATGGTTTAATTAATTCCGCCCTTAGCGTCGTGTGGTATTTGGATAGCGACAATAATTAGCGGCTCCAGATTAAGAAAACCAGCTATAACGGCGGGGGACCTTACATGCTGACCACATGTCACCCATACGCTAGCTGTGATTGACACATGTGGATGTGAGACCGCAGCCGGCTGGTACGCCAAGGGCTCCTAGACCAGTCGTGTCATGGGGTTTTTAACGGGTTCTAACCTCGAAACCAAGTTTTCTACAACTAAAATTGATAACAAAGGTCAACTGAATACTGCATTAGTGCATATTTTTATTCTAATTGGAATTTAAATTTATAATCAGAAATGTTTTATTACTTTTTTGTGAAATCATTTGTTGTTTAATACGCTTCTATACTTCCTTTATTATTGTAAAATATAAAACTTACAAAAGTGGAATCTTTTTAGATTATCAAAAAAATCTTGGGGTTGACAGTAATTAAACATAGGCCTACCAAAAAGGAGGAGCTTTCTTTATCACAAAAGCAGGAGCTGGTAAAGAGGATTCGATAAAGAGCGAGGTAAAACATGACTGTCATTGGTTGTAAAACAAAATTCATTAAAACGTGATTGGTCATTGACTCCCATTTGGGACATGAGTTAAACAGTCAGTAATATCATATCATCACGAAAACTGACTGAATGTAATTTTTTATAAAACGTTCTTATACTTCGCACACTGTAAACTCGAGGGTGGAGACCGTTACTTATTTGTCATATTATAGTCTAAGGGAGTCCACCGCTGTGGTCTCGAGGCAGCGTGCTGTCTTGTCACGCAGCGGGCGCGGGTTCGATCCCCGGTCGGGGCAGTTTTTCTGGGTGAGGTTTTTATCGGGGTTTTTCCTCACCTGTAAGACAAATGTCAGAAAAAAACTTTAAGGCCCAAACGGTCCCAAAAATCTTATGGCCATCATCATCATCCTTATCATTATCATCAACATCATCCTTCACCTGTGTGGAAATCAACGGGAAGCTACCACACCCACCTACAATTCCCTAGTAAAGCTACAAGCATAGCATCAAAATGCTATGATTGCAGTGAAGGACCTGCCTTCGGGCAGAATTACAAAAAAAAAATAGTCTAAGGGATACCTCTTCCTCTACATTTCAACCTTAGTAAAGACCTGAAAGAAAAGGCTGTCTCTGTTGCTTATATCAGCGTTGAGAACGTTCCTGTCGCGATAATTTAGCAGTCAGTTATAAATGTAGTTTATATCAGAAGCAGATTTAAGTACTAATTCACATTTGAAATGCCTCTTCAATAATAAAAGGTGACTCGATATTTTAAGTCAGTAGTAGTACCAATTCACCTCTTGTTTCCTAAAGTACAAAATGATGTCACGGACCCGCCAGTTTAGAGTCCGCGAGCTATAAACTTACAATACTATACGCCTCATTCATAAACAATTTATAGGAGTACTGCAATAAGAGTCTAGAGTAGAAAATTATGTTTGCTACACATGAGCCTACAAATATAATTGAATTACTTACATTTTAGAAATTGATTTTATTTATGGTTGAAATTTGATCTTTCAGATTTCTAGTACGAGGAATTTCCTTCAGTGATATATTGAAGGAAAATACTAAAATTTTCTTCCCTTTCACAAATAACTAAATCAGATCTTCAATCGTAAAATCCGTATGAAATATGACACAAAAAATAAACCAAAGAACATTATTCTGTCCATAATCTAAATTTATACCACAGACATTTGAAGTAATTGAAATCATAAAATTTTGAATTATGGGACAGTATTCTTTGATAATGGCTTGAATTCCTTACATTGCATTGCTTTGTTTTCTTTCAAAGAAAAAGAGCTATCATAAAACAAACAAATGTCCCTTATACTATTCAGATCTCTCAAGAGTGAAATTGAAATATTCTTCGAGAGTGAGGGTATTAAATCTACATAGGTTTGAATCAATACATTGAATTATATGTAATTTAAAATAACTAAAATTAAAAGTATCGAATCAGGATTAACGTCTACAATTACATATAAGTTATTTATTAATATTATACATTACTTTGTATTTTGAAAAAAAAAAAAATATATATATATATATATATATATATACAAATCATCTTACGTTTGACACGTTTCAAATACCATAGGTTTAGTTCCTTTCTTTAAAATATTTAAGTTCTCAAGGAAATCTCGCAATTTGTTTCTTTGACATTATTTTTATCGAGATAACGTCATCACGGATTCTGTTCCAGATATGAACAACTTTCCTAGGTAAGGTTTTTCGGTTTTTTTCCTCACTGTAAAACACATTTGGGGATATAAAAGTAAAGTAATCCCACTACAGGCTCGGGAGGCCCTTGGGGTAGTAGGAGGTTAAGGCTCCCACTTTTTCTAGACAATCAGTACTTGATGTCAGTCGGGTTGTCAGCCCTGCGTGACGGCCGCCTTTACCCCAGAACAAGCGTCTGGTACTCATTTCCGTTAGAGGCTGAGTCGACCCCAGGGCCATAGTGCCGCCAATAGTCCCTGAAAAACATAATTTGACCATCATAATCATTATAACATATTCGCCTTAGTCGAGAGGTTTAAGGCATGAATTATTGGCGCAGAGCTACGGGACTTACGCTGGTTCGAGTTCCCTTGAGGGACACCCAACGTCATGAGGAATTTGGGTAGCCTAAAATAAGTAGCGGCTCCTACTATAACAGTTTGTGGGCTCAACTGGCTAGTTGATCGTTCGCTCTGTAAATTACAAGCCAGCAGCTGGCTGGTAGGTCAAGAGGCTTCTAAGCCTGTCGCGCCATGTAGTTTTTTTTTTATCTTGTTTACTTTACTTACTATTCGTGTGACTAGGTGAGTGAAGATGTATCTTGTGATACATGTTCGTGTTGATCCGGAGGTATTCGACATTGAGTTGATACTTCATTTGGGGAGGCCATTAATCTAACTACAGGCCTTAGTAGTAGGATGTTAAGAATTACACCTTTCTATAAATCGGCACCAGATGTTACCCCTAGAATAAACGTAAACTATTAATTTGAGTTAGGGGGTGAGTGAACCCAGAAACATAATAGGCCTACCACCTGAATGATTAGCTATTTTTAAAAATACTCGCCCCACTGGGACTCGAACCTCCGGCTTGTAGCGTATTTCCTTAACCAAGAACGATACACGTAACCGATATGTCCTTTTAGTGTAAAAAAAATTGTCACACAGAGTTAAACATCTTCTCCCGAGAGGTCATAACAGCGTGGCTGCCATGGGATCCGTAAGAGTAGACCTACTTAAAGGGAAGATGTTAAAATAAGATTAACAATAAGAAAAAAAATTA
Organism: Diploptera punctata; assembly: GCA_030220185.1. Lineage (NCBI taxonomy): Eukaryota > Metazoa > Arthropoda > Insecta > Blattodea > Blaberidae > Diploptera > Diploptera punctata. Next base: position 2,414,977 of record JASPKZ010000004.1, read on the forward strand.
GAGAATCTACTACAAACCAAACAAGATATTAAATACCACTTTATTCATGTTGTTCGAAAGTGCTATTAAACTTAGTAATGAAGTGATATTAAATTAAAAGACTTACTATTTATAAAAATTATTAGTATATAATACATGTTCAAACAATTACGTGTGCATTCCATTGCGCCATCGTTCAAACATGCTAGTAGTAAAATTTATTAGTTTGTTTTTGTCATGCGCTACAATTATATTCTATTTATGAAATATTTACATACATTAATTCTTCTTAGTAAATGTCTGTATGATATCTGAATCACTGGTTTTACCGCACACATGAAACTAATCTTGTCAAGTAAACAAGTGTTCATTCAGGAAATATCGGTACCGGGGAGGTACTACTTAAATATAGGCCTAGTATTTAACTGCTGAATTTATTTACTTCGTTTGAGTAATACGTGTATTTCGATTATATGATATAATTTTCTAAAAAACATTATTTTCAATTTGTAGCAAATAAATATATTTTGTAACACTTCCGATGAAAATTGCATACTTTGACATTGCTTCGAAAGTCATACATTAAAAAAAAATGTATATTTATTTTTATCGTAAAGTTATATGTTGTTATCTTCTAATTAAAAGGACTTTGTGTGTGTGTGTTATTAATTAATATTTGTGAATACTGTAATTGTCATGTTTTGACAAGCATTGCAATATTATCAATACGGATCTCCAACATTGAAAATTAGCAACATCTGCTTCCTCAACTATATTTGTGTTAATTACAGATCAAAACCACTTTGAAAGTAAACATTCGGAATACAAAGCAATGACTTGAAAATATTTACTAAATTATAACTTGGATTTCTGAATCCGGGTCACATTTTAGGGCTTAAATACGTGCACAATTCTAACATCTCTTAGATCATATCAAATGCATAAGAATTAAAAAATTAAAACAATATTTAATATAGGATTTTCCAAGTAGGTTACAAGCATATATTAACCGGTGATTAATGCAAAATGAAATAATTATTATCATTATTGTTATTGTTATCACTATTGATATTGTTACTATCACTATTATTTTCACTATTATTGTTATTATTAGTAGTCGTAGTAGTACCAATAATATTCTTATTGTAGTAATAGCAGCAGAAGTAGCAGTAGTTCTATGTTAAGTGCATTAAAAGAATGGACATATATAGCCAATGTATTTTGTTTTGCATAAATTGATCCCTTTAATATTAGAATGGGTTATGTCCATTATGTCAGATTTCGAGAGCACAGAATTTTCTTCTAAATATTGATTCAAATAGTATACATAAATAGTAATGCAAAGAACACACTGTTCTTTTATTTTAATAGAACTTGGTAATGCAATTATGAACATAAATATATTCTTCACCCATCAGTAGATGTGCTTACATGCAAATGAATAAAAAAATGTAGCCTTAACAGTGGCAAAAAACATTAAAGTCCCTAAAAATCTGTAAAGAATTTATTTCACAATGATACAGAGTTTTTAATACATGGTAATGTTTTTGACTATTTTAATTATTATTTAGCCTTTAACATTTTTTCAAATTAATAGTATATTTTGTAAACTTATTAAATTGTATTTGTATAATTGTGTAAAACGAGAATCTTTTGCAAATATGGAACTAAGAAACATGCCTTGGCACATAATACAAACAATATAAGATATACAGAGTGAACATAAAGTGCCTATCCATTTTAGTGAAAACGACTGATTATGTCAAATTTGTTTATAGGCGTAATGAACCCACATACACTGCTGCACTGCATATTATCTCAGTTTAATATGACCACCCTCAATTTCAAAGCAGAGATGCCAAAGTTGTGTTGGAAAACGTTCACCAACATAGCCGGTTTAATGGTATCAACCGCGTCTGTAATGCACTGTTTGAAATCTGCAATATCTGGAACCTTGGTTCGATACTCAAATGACTGATGTAGTCCTTCACAAAGAAATCGAGTGGGGTTAAGTCTGGAGAACGTGGTGCTCACATGCGTTGTGATTCTCTGCCTAGTCATCTTCCTGGAAATGTTTCAAGATTGAGCAGAACTTGAACACGATACGCACGTTTGTGCAACGTAAAGTGTAAAATCTTGCACACAGTGGATTGTGGAAGCTCAAGCTCACGGCTCAGTCGCCGAGTTAATGCACGAAGGCTTCGCTCAATGGCTTCCTGAATCCGTTGCACGGTGTCTGCAGGTACAGATGGCCTGTCTGAACACTCCCTGCGATTAAATTTGTTAACAAGCCGATGTATTGTCGCATTTGTAGGGTCAAGTTTCCTAAATCATCGTGTGAAATCCGCTCTCACTCCATCATACGCGGGTTCTCTATGACGGGCCGGACCACGGCAATCCTCTCTTCAATCGCGAACACTCTCAATACCTAAAACAGAAACAGGATATATTTCCGTTTTCACTAAAATGGATAGGCACTGAGCTACAAGCCGGAGGGTCGAGGGTTCAAGTCCCGTTGGGGTCAGGATTTTTAAACTGACCCAAACCCTCTGGCGGCACTATGGCCCTGGGGTCGACTCAGGCTCTAACAGAAATGAGTACCAGACGCTTGTTCTGGGGTAAAGGCGGCCGTCACGCAGGGCTGACAACCCGGCTGACATAAAGTGCCGATTGTCCAGAAAAAGTGGGAGCCTTAACCTCCTACTACCCGAAGGGCCTCCGGGCCTGTTGTGGGATAACTTTAAACTTTAACTAAAATGGATAGGAACTTTATGTTTACCCTGTATACAACAATGACAGATTAAAAAATATAATTCCAAATTATCAGTTTCTGTAGAGATTAACAAAGGCGTAAGACAAGGATGTCCCATCTCACCCACTCTATTCTATATATATATATATATATATATATATATATATATATATGGTATGGTATGATAAGAAAAATAAATGCCTGGACGGGATTCGAACCCGGATCTCTGAGTCTGTACCTCAGCGTGATATCCATTACACTACCAGGCGAATCCAATTCAAACACTTATTTTTCTTATATATGTATTATATTCTCCATAATTACTAGACGTCGCGAGAACTCGGTCTTCACTGCCATCTAGTAGCTGACTATAACAAGTAAGCAAATTAAAGAGAATATTTTTACTTTATAGCAGTGACGCTTTATCGATGTTATAATTAAATATTTAACATTGAGCAATGCAAGCTTAATATGGTATGATAAGAAAAATAAATGCCTGGACGGAATTCGAACCCGGATCTCTGAGTCTGTACCTCAGCGTGATATCCATTACACTACCAGGCGAATCCAATTCAAACACTTATTTTTCTTATATATGTATTATATTCTCCATTATTACTAGATGTCGCGAGAACTCGGTCTTCACTGCTATCTAGTAGCTGACTATAACAAGTAAGCAAATTAAAGAGAATATTTTTACTTTATAGCAGTGGTGCTTTATCGATGTTATAATTAAATATTTAACATTGAGCAATGCAAGCTTAATATGGTATGATAAGAAAAATAAATGCCTGGACGGGATTCGAACCCGGATCTCTGAGTCTGTACCTCAGCGTGATATCAATTACACTACCAGGCGAATACAATTCAAACACTTATATATATACATACATACATACATATATGTGTGTGTGTGTGTGTGTGTGTGTAAACGAAATATTCTCACCAAATGGCAAAATAAATAAACACATGCATACAAATACGAAGGAGAAAACAAGTAAGTAATTTATTATCCCCTGAGTCAGGTAATCATCTCAGTTGCAAAAGATAATTTGCAGAAATATCCATTTAAACTAAATAAAATAACAACAGAATATGGGCTAAAAGTCTCCATAAATAATATCAAAACAATAGTATTTAAAGGCATAGATCCAATAAGAAGTAAATTGTTACTAACAGTAAAATAATATAACAAGTGAATACTATTTTCAGGAAATATGCCATATGAAGGAGATAAAGTAATCAACAATAAATTAAATAACTTTACAAAAAATATGAGTAATAAAAAGTGTATGTAAATAAAAAAACAATGTTAATGAAAACAGCAATTAAAATATACAGTACAATGCTACTCATCTATATGGCAAATTATTCATAGACTATCAATGCAGTTGACGCCAAAGTAGTTGACCACTCAAGATTAAGAGCATCAGAGATAACTAATATGCGAAAAGCAGCAGGATATATATGGTCGGAATGTAAAACTAATATAGAAATATTACTCCAGTGTTTAAAAAAAATAGAAAATTACAAAACTGAGTGGTTAAAACATGTAGATGGAATGACCAACGACAGGCTACCAAAAATCCTGAAGTCATACAAAACAATTGGGAAAAAAAGACGAGAACATCCTAAGAAGAGATTTCTGGACAAAGCCTAAAGTAATACCGTGACCTAACTCCAAGAAAGGGAAATTGTGATGATATATAATTGTACTGCTGTTGTTTAATTCTTTACCTTTCTACTATAATACTTTTAAATAGAGTACAAATGACATAATGTTGATTTGTAAATGCACTTTTTGTAAGATATTATATATTTTTTAAATTTGTAATTGTGTGCATTATTGTTTATTTTTTGTGTTACACTGTCTACAGTGAAATCTTCCCCCGAGCACGAATTTTCACATATTCTGCGGAATCCGGAATTGGAATTGTATAATTTATTTTGTGTAGTCAGCTGCACCTGGCAAATAAATGAACAAAATTAAATAATAAATAAATAAATAAATATTCTTAACTCGTTTTCAACTGAGGTTCGGGTCGAGGGATAAAATCCCTATATTTATAGAGATCTGTGAACTACAAGGGTGCCTGCCGACCACTCCTGAGCACATCACAGGGCGGATGAACGAAATGAAACGAAATGGATGAGACGAATATGGAGAAATGGTGGAATTAAAGTTGTAGCAGATAAAAACGGGAGATACACCGAAAAAACCTGCCCAAGCTCCATTTCGTCCAACCCGAAACACACATGGAGTGACCGAGACTCGATCACGGGACCCTAGCGGCGAAAGGCGAGCGTCTAACCGCTTTGGGAGCTGCCTTTTGAACAAAATTAAATTTAAACAGTATTATAGTCATTGTTATTATATTATTTTAATTGATTATAAAATATGTTACTTACTTATATTTATTTTATTTACCCGATTTCATGTTGATTCACATCTTCTTGCGCCCATTCGATCTACTCTCACCAATTCTAGTTTGGAAAATGATTGGGCGATAGAGATTAGAATGACAGATATGTGTAAACATATCTGTCATTCTAATCTCTATCGCCCAATCATTTTCCATCATGCTGCTGAAAAAGTCATTAATCCATGTTATATTTGGCCGTCCTGTTCTTCTCCTCATCCTCCTTCTTACTCTTCTTACATGTGGCACCAATTCTAGTTTGTTTTTCTTGGGAATCTGTCTTGTGTTATTCATTTTACTTGACCATACATTTTAATTGGTTGTTTAAGAATTCCACAATTAAAATTTCAACATTCATATTTTATTAATCATACTATTTCGTATTTTATCTCTTCTAGAAATTCCAGCTGAACGGCTATAAAAATCCATTTCTGCAGATATTTAATTTGTTTTGTTCTTGATTTTGATTCTCAAGTTTGTGCACCGTATGTCATTGTACTCCTTAATTTTGTATTTAAAATATTTTATTTTATTTTAGAACTTACATTCTGATCCCTTAAAACACTATTTAATTTTCATGTCGCAGATTTTCCCACATTTAACCACTCATTAATGTCAGGATTATAACTTCCATCTGCATTGATTAATCTCCTATCGCCATACATTTAATTTTGTCCAAATTTATCTTTAATCCCTATTTTTCGTATTCCTATTTCAGGTATATTGTCATATCCTTTTAATCATCACCATTAGCAATTAGCAACGAATAAAGTGTATTTTCTCCTACCTTTATTCCCATAGCTGGACATAGTTTTTCAAAACTGTTAAGGTTTTTTAGATATATTTTGAACAAGGTCGGTGATAAATAATATTTCTGCCTTAAACATTTAGTAACTCAAAAACTAGACGTAATATTTTTATCTACCGCTCCCTGCTGTATATAATATTTAGGCCTAAATATTGCCAAAAACACCAAGATTCAAATGCTGGACAAATTTAATAAAATATATAATTGCTCTTATTATAATTACTATTATAACAATTACAGTTATTATAAAAATACAATTAAAGCTCATGTCGACAGAAGTTGATTGTTTTTACGTTGATGAGATGTTCAGAATTTTAAAAACAAAGTTAAAAATAATGTAATTAGAAGGAAAATGAATTTTAAGAATTGGATTACGTCAGATATTTCCAATTCAATTAGTATGGGCAATTAAGAAGAATGCAAAAAGGGATGGGTCAACATTCATATATAACATTTCTTCTTGAAAATGTGACCGCCTGGGAAAAGGAAGAAAGAAAGATCTCGCAATTCAAGCAAAAAAAAATACAATTGATTCATAGAGGGGTGGAAGAAAAAAATAAGACTTGAGGCACAGAAAAATATTTAAATGTAAATTATTATCATCATCATCAACATTGTTATTATTGTTAATATTATTATTATTATTATTATTATTATTATTATTATTATGTTTATAACTAATATATTTAAGAAAATAATGTAAAGTCGAGCATGCCATGGAAGTCTTGTGTAAGGTTTAGGAATTTCCTTGCAATTTGGAAATTAGTAAATTTACTTATTATTATTATTATTATTATTATTATTATTATTATTATTATTATTATTATTAAATTTATAATTTGTACTACATTTCTTTTTTATACTAAATGTTCCGTCTTAATTGAATTTTTAACTACAATTACACATGAAAAAGACCTGATGTCGAAATTGTCTCGTCGAGCTGTTTATCAGACTTTTATCTCTCTACATTGACAACTCAAAGTTGTTATAAATTAGGTTATCTAGTTTATGTCAACAAGAAACCTAATTGCTTGGAACATCTATCTCAAATCTTTATAAAAAGAAAGGCACTTACTATAGCGTATACATTCATTAACAATGAAGAGCGGTCCTCAGTGGACGCGTGGCTAACGCGCGCGGCTGCCCCGAGTGGATCTCAGATTCGAATTCTGGTGGTTTCGGAGGTATTTTGGTGGTGAGCTTACACCGTAGGATTTTTTTTTTTTTGGGTTCCTCCGTTTACCGAATTTCATCCCACTAACAAAATCCACTCCTCTTCCTTCCCCCTTCATGTCATTTCGTTCATACATTTCACCTTTCATCTCATCTCATGTTAGGTAAAAATAGCCTGGTTTAACCCACACATTTTTAAAATATGTAGTTATGATGATCTAATGGGGCACGCTCATGTATTTCCTAATGACTCCTAGTCCAAATAATGGCAGTATGAGTCACGTATGTGAACGCTTGAATATCACTGTAGAGTAGATTTCATCTCTTGTATTCAACAAAGTAAATATGGGCATACACAAGTAACCTAAGATAAGGTTGCCGTTTTAGGATCTTAAACTCCGTTCCCATCTCTACTAAGTTAATATAACATTGAAGACTAATTATTATTTTGCACAACGTTATTCTGAAATGGATGTTGTTAATACTGTACTTAAAAATATATATTATTGTACATGTAAAGTAAGTCAACATCTTACAGCTTGAAAATATAAGACAATCGTTCAGTAATTTCTTCAAATGCTTTAATTTTTTTATTTAGGTGAACATAAAAATATAAAATATGCTATTCAACCTTAAAGTTCTTCCAGTTGAATAAAAAAACTTTACACGTTTTGAAACTAGGTTAAGAACTTTATGACTAAATACGAAGTTGTATAAACTTAATGAAATCTATTTTGCAATGTTTTCACCTTGTATAGTTCCTATAACCATTTCATCAGGAACACAAGCAAATTAAAGTATACCGATTTTATACTGTAAGAATTTTTAACTTTGTAAAAATACTTCTTACTACAAGTATACCAAATGAGCTGACTCCAATGGTTGGAACCTCTGCCATTGCACAGAGATTCCACGACTAAAACCCCTTTTCTCGCCGCACAACTTCGAAAGTAGTTGTAGCCTAGGTTCAAGAGTATCCTGGCATGCAATGAAAATGCGCTCAGGCGCGTGTGCGTAGATTTAAATGTTATTATATATGTATTCACGGATCTTCTTCAAGATCATCGTTATTATATATGTTTATTGTTTAAATTATAATGTTATTTACCCGATCTGACTTTCTCATATATTTCCTTTTATGTGATGAACTAAATTAGTGGCACTATCGAACCAGTAGTTTCATGGCTGCTCGGACATAAGCTCTTCATACATTACTAACCTGAGATAATATTTTCCGATCATCCCCTGTATACTCTATTTCCCTCAAACCATGGTTAAAGTTTGTCCCACTTCTTTGTTGTCCTACCTGCTGGATGTTTTCCTTCTGATTTTCCTATTTTCCATTCCCTCTCTTATTCCCCATTCGTACCACATGTCCTGCCCATCGTATTCTATGATACATAACTTTTCTTATTCTATATGGTTTCCCATAAAAAGCATAGCTCGCTGCCATGTAGTAAACGCAATTCGCTTGTCTGTTCATATATTCTTTGATATGATAAAAATTACGTATAAAGAAAAAATCATCAACTGTGTTCAGTATTAGGTAAAGTGATCCCACTACATATCTTAGGAGGCCCTTGTGGTAGTCGAGAATTAAACTTCCCAACTTTATAAATAATTGGCTAGAGATGTCAGCCCTGGGTGACGGTCCAGTTCGGATTGTATTGTGTAATAATAATAATAATAATAATAATAATAATAATAATAATAATAATATTAATAATAATAATAATAATAATATTGATGCATTACGATAAATTGTAGTACAATAGCTGTTTTTAAGAGGATAGGCTAATCGTATCAAAGAAGTGCAGCTATAATTACCCAAATGAGCAAATTCTGTTTCATCTGAACAGTAATATATTATCTATTCAACATTTTAGATAACCTGCATAACTTTTTTATAATATAATCATTAATTCCTAATAATCTTCCGTATTATTTATATTTTCATGATATGTATCACAAACAAATAATTTATTTGTGAAAGAATCAATCAAAATTTAAATTGTTTTTAATTGAAAACAAAATTTATATGGAGTCATAGAAAGAAAGTATCTAAAAATTGTATATAGAAAGTAACGCAATATTTATGGAATTATATATATAAGTATGTTCTTGTTTAACTAATCCAGATGATATATACATTTTGGACACAATTGCTTATAAAAATTATATTTCTTATAGTTTATTTTGAGCCGGATGAGTGGATATACGCTAGCCAAAAAAAAACTCTATTTCCATTGGAAGAAAATGTTAGTATAGTGTTCAAATTCGCGAAATAAACAGTTGAAAAAGGGAGAAAGAAAGAAAAGGCGAACTTAAAAGTTAACAAAAAGAGGCGAGAAGAAACGGAGATGTTACAGGACTATTCTAAAATAAGTGCATGGTTCAAGTTCGTAATATCCAATTTGACACAACTACTGCTAGGTATACAATCTGTCGAATTCTGATTGACGATTTAATGTTAATGGCCACGAGGTTGGAACTTGAAACCGGTAATTTTAATTGGTAATTAGTCCCTCAGAAGCAAACCGACTATTAATTAAGTTATGCTATAGGGTTCCACTGTATGGACTTAGATCTTGTTTTTTAGCTTGGACTCACAAAAGGCATTTTTCTTTTTGTTCTTTACAAAAGGAGATGGATCACGAGCCATTGTCTTGGTTGTCCGGTACGGGTCTGGTGTAATTAGGTAATGACCGAACGGGAGCTAATTGTAGTGGCTGTGGGAGGACTCAGGCACGTCGTGGAGGCCATTCAGGTGACCGGGTACTCTCTTCGCGTCAACAACAATCTAAGTGCCCATTTCTTCTCATATTTATGACAAGTAATGTGATCATAATTTTATGAATCAGCATTATCTCTTTTATCTTTCTTGTATATGCTACTACATAAGCCGTTCCATAAATACTTTTCCCACTTCATTCTTCTCCTTTATTTTTATTCATAGCTTTTGTCCTTTTATGAATCCGTACCCATTTAAAATATAACTTAAAATCATTATTTTTATCCGAGAAAAAGCTTTTGGACAATATCTACATTAAAATGATGACATTGTCCCCATCTTCAATTTTTAAAAGGAATTTTTAACGTACTATATTTAAGTTGCCATTCTCAATCGACAGAAGCTCTTTCTTAATGTTTCAATGAGTTACTGCGATATTGTGAACCAGATTATACCTTTTTTATTCAGCTTATAACTAGGGCTGAAAAAAAGTAGCGGTATCAGGATAGTAACTAATTTCTATACACATTGTTAATAAAAAGCGTGTCTTTGCCGAGCGTCTCCACTGCCTGCTCGGAGCGGAGAGTGTGCATATTCGACTCTCCTCAGTAATAGACCTGTTTACGTGATGTGTGGTTGTATTAGAATGCCGAAACAAAAATTGTGCAAAGATGAGTCCATTCCTACACAAAGCGGACTGTACCAGAAGTCTGTCCAGAGTAGCGAGTGTCAACTTGCAAGTTTGTAAACATAGCGGCCTATAAGTACGATGCAGCCTAGCCTACAACCAATACTTTTTTTCGGCCTTACGAACATTATTGATGACAAAAATGACGATTATTTTTTAAGGTTGTTTGATATTTGTCAGTAATTCTGAAAAGCTTCAAACTGTAAATTCAATCTGAATACGATACGAACCTCGCCCGTTGCGTGAGAGGCAACGTAGTTACTTTCTATTCCCATAGGTAGTCTCCCTTTTCTTATAGTTTAGCTTTCTTTTTAATTTACGATTATTTCTAATGTTTAATCCCTATGTGTCTTCTGAATTTTCCTTTTTCCAAGGTGTGGTCTCGAGTACTGTTATTGTTTGTGCCATTAAACAGAAATAGACACTTAGAAGAATTATAAATATTATATTGGGCTAAATCTTATTAATTAATTTATACTCATAGTACTCTTGTAAGTTAATCTTGATATATAACTACATAACGTAACCGGATCTTCGCCTACCAACCGGCTGCTGGTCTCACGTCCACATGTGCTAATCACAGAAGTGAACGATCAACCACTCAATATTGAGGTTATATGTGGTCAGCATGTCGGATAACCCAGCCGTTATTACTGTTTCCTCAACCTGAAGCCGCTACTCATTGTAGATATCCAATTTCTCACGATGTAGAGTGGGCACCGATTCCATACTGGCCGAAATTCCATGAGAAAATGTCTTCCCCAATGAGGATATCAACCAGCGCACGTAAGGTAGCTTTGCATCAAGGCATCATGCCTGAAACCACTCGACTGCGACGCGAATTCCTATATATATATATATATATATATATATATATGAGCGTTTAGAGACATATTGTTCAGTTTGGCGTATGTTAGCAGTGTTTACTGATCAGTTAATATTCGTAATTTGCATTTCTATACTTTTACAATAAATACGTCTGATAATAATAATAATTATAAAATGATAATAATAACAATAAATGAATATATTGAAAATCTTGAAAAAAGATTTTTGCCTTTTTTCTTTTTTTTTTTCGATGCTTGTTTAACCGAGAAACATATATCGATAATGAAAGCACTTTGCCTCAAGTAGAAAATACTGACAATTCTGTAAAGAAAATTTATACCTAAACGATAAAAAAATCCTGTTGCTGATGTAAATCTGAACATGAGTCTGAAATGGTAAAAAAATATTAATTGGAAGTCCTTGACCTATCAACCGATTGGCCGGCCTCACATCCACTTGTGTTAATCACAGAAGGGGACGAACAACCACTCAGTATAGGAGTGAAATGTGGTCAGTATGTCGGGTACCCCAGCAGTTATAATCTGATTTTCTCAACTTGGAACCACTACTTATTGTGGCTATTCAAATTCCTCACGGTGCGGTGCTGGGTGGGCTCCGGTCCCATATTGCGCGAAATATCAGGATGAAATTTATTTTCCCATGGGGTTTCGAAAAGCGCAAGTCCCGTACTTCTGAACCGAAACATCATGTCTTAAAAAGCTCAGCTACGGTAAGGGACACTCTTAATTATATTGGTCTAAATTTTAAATGGGTCTATTTATTTATATGGATATGATGTAATAAACATAATAATACTCATTACCAAGAGACTGTAGTTTATATATGACAATCGTTAAATACTATAATGGATGCAAATAAAGAGAAATGATGATGTTTAATAATATAAACTCTGTGACTTATATCATTATTGCACTGAAATATTAAGGTCGCTCTAGTAGCAATTAACTCGTCTTGTAAACCGTGACCAATCAGAAGCAGTGGGTCTTCAAGTTAACTTACAATATACAATACCAAATACTGTTCAACTTCTTTGCACCTAACTCTTTAACAATTATTATCGACCGCTTACTTGAATTGTCAATTAGTATTATATATTTTCACAGGTGTTGTTCTAAAAAAGTGGTCAAACTGTTTTCTTCAACAGATGTTGAGATATTTACTTAGGTTATTTGTGGAATGCGACCAGTTTAATGAAGGTTTAGAAGAAGACTCAAGGTGGATAAGAGACAAATGAAGTATCCAACATCGTGTTATATTGTCAATATCAATTTGTCAATGCAAACATGGCCTGCTTTCAAATACGGTGTACGTGATCTAAATTTAATGAGGGATATTTTGTATTTCTATATTTTAGGGAAATTGTCTAATTTCCCCAGCAGTGAAGCATAAAAGTGACCCTTCTTGACAGTCCACAAGATTTATGTTAATGCAGTTTTTTAGAACTGTAATTTTTATTTTATATAGCCTATGATTTAAATGCAATTTGAATATTACTTTCGCATATTCTATTAAATCTCTCCTCAATATTTTTTTTACCTATTACCGGTATACCAAAACACTGCAGATCTGTATTGCATGCTTATGACATTTTAAAATGTATTTTATCCTTTTCTTTATTAAATTTAGAACCCATTAAAATATATACGGCAAAGGAGGTATTTTATGGAGATTGAAACGTTATCTGTGAACTTATGAAAAAATAACCGAAGAAGTAATATTGAAATTAATATACAAGATCTCCAGCATTACGCCCTGATACTCAAATCCCGGTTCAGCAGAAATGTTTATTTTCAGTTGTATAAACTTCCGCAAGCGAATGGGTTGCCTGAATGTATTAATTTCAATATTACGTTCGTAATCAGCTGATATGGCCGGAATAAATTTCATCAAAATATATTGTTAGCAGAAGACATCCTGTTGTAATGTGAATATAAGTGCACTACTATGGTAACACGGGGATTTCAAAGGGAGAAAAATTGTGTCTGCTTCTGGATTGCTTGAGTGGTTCAGGTTATAAAATACCAGCGCGTAAATCTGGAGATCTTGGGTTCAATTCCCTTTTCAGGTATAAATTATTCTGTTTGTTGTAGGCCTATTAACTAAAGAAATATTGTTATATTCTGAAATGAACAACCCCCTGTAGGGGAGGGAACGAACGAAAACAAACCAGGTGGGAGAGCTGGTACAGCTGCAGGGAAGAAATCATATAAATTAATCCAGAATCTTTGACCTTAAAGCTGACACCTCCGTTCTTACTGTTTTGAATAATGTAAAAAGTAGTATGTTTTGAAAATGCACAGTACTTCTGCCTGAACACGTTCATCCGATACCTGAAGTCACTGCAACAATACAGCGGGCTATTAAGCTCAGCATATGACACTATGTAATGGAGGGTTTTGCTTGGAATGTGGTACTATACGGATAAGTGAAATTTAGACGCGATGAGCAGAGAAGACTGGGAGGATTAGAAATGTGGATATTGAGGAGAAAGAAGCACGTCAAATGAAACTATTAAATTAAGTTGTACTAAGGTCAGTGGGTGAATGAACATTAATGATGGAAATCACAAAGAAGAGGAAAAAATGACTGGACAAAGATGAAATTGAAGGAATGGTTGACGGAATAAGTGGCCGGGAAAGAATAAATTATAAAATGATAAGACCGTGCAAACAAGAAGAGAATCTCAGAACAGAGAAGAGTGTGGAGAATATTGGATTCACAGTGCAGGACCTGCTTCTGGACAGAAAACTATTAAAGAATTAACTACATTCTCCATGTCGCTACAAACAAAAAAGAAACTCGTTACCAATGACGTGCGGCTCCGTGCCTCAAGTGCTTAGATACTTGCCTTCCACTTCTGGGTCCCGTGTTCGTGTCTCAGTCGCTCCATATAGGGTTCTAGGTAGACGAATCGGATAATGATCGTTTTTTCTCAGGAATTTTCCCATTTGCCCAGCTAAAACTTTATTCCACCACCTCTTCATTCTCATGTCATTAATTTCGTTTCATTTCATTTCATTTCATATGCTCCTATGATGGTCTGATAGGCCAGGTCAATCGGTATCCTTACACATCACAGATAAGGGGTTTCATCTCATCTCATCACTCGATCTGCCATTGCGTCGTACACGTATAGATGGTTCACCAATAAAGTATATTTATATTAAGAATTTTAAAAATAACAATATGTCTGCTATTCTAGTTTTATATTTGTTCTGCTTCGTTGCCACTCTACTTTTAAAGCTCGTTCCTTATGCATTTTGAAGTGATTCTTATCGGTTCAGAAACTACATCCCTTCCATTTACATATCACAGAATATAAGCTCTACTCCCAAATGCTTCGAACGCTCACTCAGAAATTAAATATCTGATTATCTTGTATGTATCGACCTGTATACGCAGAGCTCTGCTGTTTTCCAGATATATGTGTATTTCCCTTGCTTGGATATTCTACAAATAAATTCTACTCAGAATTCTCTTTGCAAATATCATTCTTCTCATCCCTAGGCTGTTTTTCTTTACTCTTATTTATCACTAAGTTCATATCTCTTCTAAAATCTGGTTTTATTCAGTAGACTCTGTATGTTATTTAATGTGTATAATGTTCATGGTGAAATGGGTCCTTATAATAAAATTCCGCCCAACATTTTCTTAAACTGAGTAAACGTAGGAAAAGTATCCGTCAAAGTGAGGGGCACGGATAAGCCTACTTGAATAAATAACAAATATTGCATAGGTCTAAATTGAGTTTCATGTTTCTCTACGTCCGATTACTAAGAAATCAATTTATATATTTAAACTTTGTTTTTTGTCCCGGTCCCAGTACGCCTCTCGTTCCGAGGTGTATGGGTTCAAATCCGACCGGTGTCGAAAAATTTTCAAGGGCTTCCCTTCAGAAGGGAAGTAAAATCGGCTGCATTAAAATATATTTACGACAGCTAAAATAACCTGGAATAAGATTCTCTAAGTAAAATTGGTCACCTCTTTCACGGCCAGATTACAATTGCGCCGCTAATGATTGGAGTTGTTAAAAGTGTCGTTAATAAATATTAACTAATCAATCAACAAATTATTTGACCTGCTATGTTCTAGTAAGTGCACCAAGATGTTTGTAAATTCCTATTTATTCTTGAATAACTAGATGTATAGCTTTTTCTCTAATATCATCCTGTTCTAAAACATCTATTTGAACGTTGGTCCTTAATTGCCACATGCTTAATATATAAAAATTGCACTCTTGTCAAAAAAATATCTATGTTTTATACATAGAGAAAATAAAATGAATGAAATTATTATTCTGGAGGAAACGTTGATGAAGGTGAAAGAAGAAGAAGGAGATGAAGGATATATTAAGAACAAAAATAACAAAGAGGAGAAGGCAAATTTCTGATATGGCCTTCTACTTCGAGGTTAATTGTCACGCCAGGGAATGAGTTCTTACGCGTCGGAATCATATAAGGGAATATGTTACTCACAAACAGTAAAAGGGAGGTTTTAATTTCGTTTTAGAATTTTTCATAACTGAGACATTCAATAAATTACAGCCTGAGGTGAATTCGCAAACTACGCTCGGAGTATGGCGCTATTTCTTTGTACCAACAAACTTCAGGAAGAATGGCATATACTTACTTTGTCTCTGGACGATCACGATATGCGAATATGTCCAATGTGCGGGAGCTTTGAAGACTAGATACATATATTAGGAAAATGTAACGATTTAGAATATTGGAGGCGTCAGTTATTACAGGAAAGATTTCTAAATTCAAATTGTGAAAGACTAGCATGCTACAAGTTAATGGTAAATCCAGAAGATTGGATAAACGTGGGTGAATTTAGGGTAAAAAACGCGGAAAATAAGAACAACACTCATTCATGAATAAATACATGTTATCAAAATGCAATACCATAAATACTTAATAATTCTACATAACTTAATTAATGTATAATGTTATTGTACTATTATTGTGTTCTCTTTATGTAATTGTAATATTATTGTTTTCTTTTTGTTTTTCTTTATACTATTATCAAATATTACTTTATTTTAACGGACTGTCAACAGCACGTACGGCTTACTGCCCGTGCTACCCTTATTTGTAAATAACATTGTATATATCTAACTTTTAGTCTAATTAAGTCCTATTACTACTTACTCACTGGCACTATCAAACCCATAGATTCATGGCCGCGCGGACATAAGCTCTCCATACATCCATATCCTGAGCTAATGCTTTCTAATCATTCACTGTATAATCTACTTCCTTCAAATCACAGTTAATGTTATTCTCCCATCTCATTCTTGATCTACCAACTGGGCTTATAAGCGAGGATAACTAACTCTCTGGCACTCTGGAACACGGAGGATTATCGTCGCGTTGACATGTGCTCTCCACACATCCCCATCCAGAGCTAATGCTTTCTAATAATTAACTGTATAATTCACCTGTCTCAAATCATGGTTAATTTAATTCTCTCATCTCATTCGTGTCCTACCTACTGGGCGCTTTACCTCTAGTTTTCGTGAATGAAGCTTCCTTACTCTCTTCCCTCCACATTAGTGTTGCATGTCCTGCACATCGCAGTCTACGAAATCTAATGTTTCTTACTAGATCATGTAGCTCAATGTTATGTAGTCTTCTCCATTTATCTATCTGTTCATCTCTCAATGAGCAAAAAAATCCTTATCATCTTTTCTCCTACTTCAAAATAATTTTTATTATCATCATCACCATCATCAAAGTCATGGATTAGGCCATTGGTCTGTTCCGCTTCAGGATAGAAATTGATCCCTCCATCTCTTCTTAGTTGTTCCTGTGTCTCTTCGCCCTGTGGATCTATAGTTCAATAGCTGCCGAGGTAGTCTATTGTTTGCGCTTCTAAGAAGGTGTTCATGCCAATTATTTTGGTATCTTTGAATGGTTTCAGTTATGGCTAGTATGTTGAGAGCTTTGAGGATATCTTCATTACGCATGTGGTCATAAAGCGTATAACTTGCTAAAGGTCATAATAACTTCATTTCCGCAGCTATTATCCTATTTAATTTACCTGTAGTAAAAGTCTAGTTTTCAGAGCCATAAAGTAGAGTTGGAAGAGCCATTGTTTTATAAAATTTTAGAATTGTATCTGGGCGTACTATTCGGAAAAGAGTTTGTTCCTATACGTTTTTGGAATTTAATCAATTTTATGTCTATATCTTTACATGTGTCGTAGGAAAGTTGCAGCCAAGATAACTTGTTCTATTATATTGTTTGTTAATAACAATTTTAGTTCATATCGGCATTTTCCCTTGAAATGCCATAGTTTTTGTCTTACCGAAATTTGTAAATTATAATTTTAGGTTATATTTGACAATCTATGTAGTAGGTGATAAATTGACATAGTAGTGATTCCAGAAACTAAGCTACGGGAGTACTCCCAAACAGAAAAGTAGGCAAATTCAGGGTAGCAACCCCACCACTGAACTTTCTCAGCATAGGTTGGTAACCCATTATGAGGAGATCTATATATACTCAGAATCTACAGGAAATATATGACCGGACTGATTTCGCTAAGACGACACATGCAAAGAAAAGGAATAACGACATGAAAATCGGTGTATGGAATTCCAGAGGTCTATGTAATAAAGAAACTGTATTAATTAAAGAGTTAGAAGCAGCCACATAGCAGTGATTCCAACATAAGTTTTGTTATACTTTTAATTCGGCGTTTTTGGGGTGAAAAGAATCCCTTAAAATGATATATAGGAACAAAATAAGAAGAAGGCATGGATTTAAAATGGATAAACAAAAAATAACGTAAGGAAAGGAAAGTTTAAAGGTACTGGTACTTTAATCTCAATATCGCGGCGGTAGAATTAACCAAGATTACAAAGCAGATAATAGGTTATTTCAAGGAAGGCATAAAATAAGATAAATTCTGATTCCGTTCGTAGAGGAAAAATGACAGTTGAAACAGAAGAAGAAATACCGTTGCTTGTAATAGAATCACGGGAAAATTCCAAGAACCGTAACGAAGAGCACCAATTTTGTCCATGACGCAAAGAGAGGAAGACAAATAAACCTCCCACTCAATCGTTCTGGTCATTGATGCAAATAATAAATAACCATATATATAGTTAAAAGGACGTCATTTTTTCCAAAATTATGTAGACCTCAGCAGATAGCGGATATGCGGTTGTCTTGCTTCAATTGTCTCCCAATTTGAGCTCATTGTTAAGTAGTTACAAGAGTATCATCAAGATGTCAGTCTTTTCCATCAATTCAATAGCAAACATAATCATAATAGTAAGTAGTTAAAATGATCCAAACAATAGAACGACTTTCGATAAAATAACATAGTATCTTCTTATTGATATACTTAAAAGTTCATGGCTCAGTATACAGACAATAAGAATTTTACCTTAATTGATACAATGCATGGGATTTCAAGAGGATATCAAGACTTGTATAATTCATAAAAATTATCCCTTATTCAGTCTCATTTGGAACAGAATGATAAATTACAAGATTATAAGTTCTTTTGTTGTATTGATGTTTCCAAGAATTCACATGACACACAAAAATGTATCATCATAGAGAGATCATGCATTTCAGTTACCGAGGCCTTCACAAATCTCAATCTTGTACATGTAACCAACAGTTCTAGATGAATAAAAACTTTGGAATAAGCATTTATGTTAATAAATATAATCTTAATTATTTTATTAGTCAATAAAAATAATACTTAAATTTAAATTGATAAATTCTGATTTTAAAAATTAAAACTAAAATTAAACAATTGTTAAAATGAAACAATGATTAAACCTGTACTAACTTATGGATCTGAGACATGGATCCTATGCAGAAATGTTGAAAAACGAAAAGGAAAATTGTTTACAAAATGGAAATTATGAGAGTTGTTTGGTCGGATAAACATTGATGGAGAATGGTGTATTAGATATAATAAGGAGCTATAAAAATGTGAACATTGTCTTATCAAAATACAGAGACCTCGGGTGTGTGATCGGGCTTAATGTCACAGCCACCTCAGAGACATCACGACCATTTAAGACAAGACACATCATTCACTTAACATATTCATGCTAAACAAGACTTTAATATAGATGATTATATGTCCAGATCATGTTCGGGGATCATTTGGGTCTTAAACTTTCTTGACATTTCTCTTACAGGCGAGGAAAAACCCAAAAAAAAACTATATCCAGGATTTTTTTGATCAGGAATCGATCATGGGCCCCTGCGACATTACCTCGAGATCACAGCGGTGGACATGTAGAAAAATAAAAATAAAAGCAAGAAATTGAAATTGATCAATATAATATTATAATCGACATGAATAGTCCGAGTGGCCGAGTGGCATGGGGCATGTAAAAGTATATATATATATATAGGCTAATAAATAAAACGGTTTGTATTAATAATTGACATAGCTTAAATTCATCTATGCATTGAATGTACTTCATTGCATATATTTCGATTCATTTGATACATTTCGGTAACTGCATTAATTTGGCAATTATTTTGTAACTGTTGTATTATTGTTCGTGGCATTTTGACTATTGCGCAAATGGGCATAAAGCACGACTTTTTTTTCAAGTGACAACCATCATGAGAGATGGACGTGATTTGCAGTTCCGCCTGGAATGAGCTTGTTTTGTTTGTAAATGCGTAGTACACGTTTAATAAACATTGTTCACTTAATGATCTTGAAGAAGATTTTCGGGCTGTAGGCCGTGGTCGTGAGGCTTGTAGTTCCCCAACATTTCGCCAAAGACTGCGTCTGGCATCCTCAAGGGTTGTCTTGAGACTGGCAATTCTGTCCGCTGTCTGTCCTATTTATACGTTCATAGAAGAAATGTAAGGGACGAGAGCAGTCATGCCTTATTCTTGCGCAGTTTCTCGAATCGTCTTATATATTTGTGTATTTCCTCCCCGTAGAGGTGACTAATGTATTCACGTAGACTTTCACGGCCGGAGTTGCTATGACAACCCTTGAGGATGCCAGACGCAGTCTTTGACGAAACGTCGGGGAACTACAAGCCTCACGACCACGGCCTACAGCCCGAAAATCTTCATCAAGATCATCATAGCAACTCCGGCCGTGAAAGTCTACGTGAATACATTGTTAACTTAAGTTTTTTTTTTTTTTCTTACATCGAATCTGGGACCACTCGACTCATGGAAACCTGCCAGGAAGTTTTAATATACATGTATAAATGTATGACTTAATTTCGTTTTCCCAGTGGCAACCGTCATTAGAGATGGACGTGCTTTGAAGCTCCGCCGTGAAGGAGCTTATTTTGTTTGCAAATGTATAGTGCGCGTATAATATATATTTTTGACGTAAGTTTTTGTGTTCTTAACTCGAAGCTACGATCACTTGACCTACCAGGAGGTTTCAATATATACAGTCCGCTTTCAGGCATTCATAATTGTGGCGAATGCCGTCTTGACCTGGATGTTATGATGGACTCTTATGAGAATAAATTAACCATGATTTAAGTGATGTAAATTATGTAGAGGATGATTGGAAAACATTTGCTCAGGACAGAGATGTATGGAGAGCTTGTGTCCACGCGATCATGAATCTTCGGATTCGATAGCGCCAGTGAGTTAGAATTAGTTATAATAGACCTTATAGATAACTGCATTTTCAAATTCCTGTTTAACGTTTTCTTTTTAATTCCACTATGAAGTAGCGGCAGGCATAAGGACAACATTAGTAAAGTACAGAGTTACATTTTGTTTTATGTGTATTGTAATGAAAAAAGTAATATTACCTTATAAACATTTCATTCATCAGAACCAGCTAATATTAAGTATTGGTAATAGTTTGTTTCGCGAGAAGTTATGCATTTAATATTATGTTACTATTCCGGATATAAACATCTGCCTGCCAAATAAAGTTCAAAACATACCTATAGTTTTAATAAATACAGGAACTAATGTAGTGGCCTCATGGAGAGATCATTATCACAATTAAACTAGCCGTTTCTATGACTGTGACTGCAATGTAGGCTATTCATACACTTTTTTATTATCCTGATTCATTATTTAAAGAATATAGTCCTGTTTCCTGATTAGTGGGTACGGGTTCGATATCTGGCGAGATTAGAAACTTGTAAAGTTATCAATATCGTTCCTGGGAGGTGTGGTTACGTACAATTTTTAGTCACAAGATTGTGCACCACATGCCTGGATTAAATTCTAAACCCCACTGCAGAACATATAATGAGAAGACGTCCGACACTGTAATGGTCAGAAAAAGCACTGATAATCCTATTAGTGCTTTTCGACAGGAGTAGACTACGTGGTATCACTGGATTTCACTTCTCTCTTCTTTTCATCATCATCCCTCATACAACATATTTTCTCTATACAGTAAAGGTACTTAAAAACACACTCTCATTCTATACTCCTGTCTAAACACAATACAAGTAAACATCATCTACGTAAAGAGGTCTAGAGAAGTATTTATACGTAAATTAACAATAGATCACAGTAACGCCATCTAGCTACTTATATATGAAGCACCAATGCATAATAGGTGTCATTGAAATACACACACATTATGAATCTCGTTCTTATTCTGCAGCACTTAAGATGCAAGGTCATATCCACGTGCAGAATGCAGCACTTAAGATGCAAGGTCATATCCACGTGCAGAATGCAGCACTTAAGATGCAAGGTCATATCCATGTGCAGAATGCTTTTATTCTATCCAGTTGACTGAATTTTCTATGGTCGCGTTTGTCATGTGTTTTCTGTAGATGTTCACTGAATTTAAATTATGATATAATAATTTTTATCAATTGCTTTCAAATCTCATAAATAGCCTCGGACAAACCGGGAACGGAAATTCCTCCTTTATGAGATAGTTACTTACTTAGGCCTACTTACTCACTGGCACTATCGAACCCGTAGGTTCATGACCGCGCGGACATAAGCTCTCCATACATCCCTATCCTGAGCTAATGCCTTCCAATCATTCCCTGTATAATCTACTTCCCTCAAATCATTGTTAATGTTATTCTCCCACCTCATTCTTGGTCTACCAACTGGGCGTTTTCCCTCTGGCTTTCCTACAAGAAGCTTCCATGCAAGTCTTTCATTCCCCATACGTGCAACATGTCCTGCCCATCGCAGTCTACGAGACTTAACTGTTCTTATTATATCCGGCTTCCTATACAGACCATGTAGTTCATTGTTATGTAGTCTTCTCCATTCACCTGTTTGTTCATCTCTCTTTGGTCCAAAAATTTTCCTAAGTACTTTATTCTCAAATACTTGTAATCTCCTTTCCTCCCTTAAAGTAAGAGTCCATGTTTCGCATCCATATAATATAACTGGTAGAATAATAGTTTATATATTTTCAGTTTAACGTTTTTTGAAAGGAGTTGGGACATCAAGAGTCTCTGCAATGCATAATAGCACGCATTTCCAGAATTGAGCCTATGTTTAATTTCTTTGTGCATCTCATTCCTATTTGTGATTATTGTTCCTAGGTATTTGAATTCAGCCACTTCCTCAAAATTTCCCTCATTTGTCATTAGCTGTCCATTTCCATTATTTAATGAATTTCTACGTGTGACCATATATTTAGTTTTATTGATATTTACTTCCAGTCCTAATTTCTTAGTGTTACTCAATAGTGTGTGCGTGTTGTCCTTTAGTATCTCCTCGCTATCGGCCAATAGTACTACATCATCAGCATAAACTAACAGCTTATTAATACCATTCAGTTGTAAGCCTTCCTCATTCTCTAAAGATTTAATGGCATGCTCTAGTACAAAATTAAATAGTAGATGAGATAGTGCATCTCCTTGCTTCAACCCATTCTGGATTTCAAAAGTGTCCGAAGACTGTTTGCCTACACGCACCCTACTCTTTGTGCCATTTAGACACATTCGTATAAGTCTAACTAACTTTTTAGGAATTCCGAACTCCAGCAGGATACTATATAACTTCTCCCTCTTAATTGAATCATATTTTATGAGATCGTTACAGGCTACATTTCCTAACACTTGTATGGATGATGTTGAAGATGGTAATGAAATTTCAGCACAGAATTTGCCTTTATGGCTGAAATGTAGCCTACTACTACATGTCGCGCTAAGCGTAGAATGCTATTTGCCTTCCAGTCTGATGCTGGCCTTCCAGCTTGATGCTGTTCATAAGTGATTACATAAATAGATCCAATCAGTATTAGGGAGTGACATGTGCTCAGAAATTTAGGTCCCTCATCAGCCTTTATAGTTGGCATTTTTCACTTAGAACCGTTACTTATTGTAACTAGCCAAATTACTCACAATATTGGGTGAACATCGGTCTCATACTGACCGAAATTCCACGTGAAAATTTCTTTCCCATCGGTGCTAAAACCAGCGCAAGACCTGCAGCTCTACGTGAAACCATTGTCCATTAGACTTATCGGCTAGCCGCAGAATGACTCAATTTTAATCACGAATGACAGGAAAAAACGCTTGTCAGGTGGTCGGCCGCATGGTTTGAAATTCGAACGTCCCATATGCAAATTAAAAAAAAAATATAGTCTGAACCAACTACTATGCAAGTTAAAAAATGTCTCACCCTCTAACACTATTTCTTCAAACTTTAGTGTGTGAATAGCTCTTTTCTTGGATTGTAATCAGGTTCATTTGGCTAAATAGCCCATTATCTTGAAATTTTATAGCATCTCAAATATGGATTTCTGACCTTTGGTTTTATCTAAAATAATTTGGTCCAGTTTTATTCATAGTACAATATTCATTATACAGTCTTCTTTCAAAAAATCTAACTAAAAATTGGACATAAACAAATTCCACATTATTTACTACAACAATAAAAAAATAATTCAAATCAACTCATTTTATTGTTGCACTTGTTTACTTGCACTTTTTATTGAACCTGGTTATGAACACTTAACTGATATCAGTTCAGCAGCCTATTTAATAGCATGCTAACTTTTATGTTCATTCTAAATTGTATACATGTATGCATAGCCCTATACAAAACACATATTATATTTATATTAATTCATATTACTTTTCTTGCAACTAATTTCATTGATTCATTTCATATCTAATTGCGTGGTTCATATATCTCATCATTTTTTACTTTTAATTTTATTTGTCTGAATGAAACTCGAAATATAGCAATAAATTAAAGAAAGTAAAGTCGAGTTCGTTAATCCACATTAGGAGGAGAGGGGTTGATCTGACGTGAAAATTTAAAAATCGCTCAGCACCGCAAATTTCGATTTCTCGATACGAAACTCGGTATATACCAATTCAATAAACAAGAAAGCAATTCTAAAGACATCAACGACTTCCGACCATTAGTAACGGGGGTTTAGCTGAAGTAGTAATTTAGCAATCGTTCTATTGACCGTCTTGCTAAATAATTAGCTTACTTTAAGCTGTTCCTGCGTGACGAACTATTAATGTATAGTGTTATTGCGTTCATGTTTGTAACTCCAACAGGTTAAACCATTAAATGTTAAAGACTAATTTTGACGTTAAATGTTTGAGACTCCTTGTATATAGACAGATATATATTTTTGTTGTTCTAGTTGAAAGACAGTATAAGTTATGAGGGTAAAAGAGGTGAACACCTTTTTAATTAGATGTAAACGCAGTCATTTTCATTTACCAGGAAGCACAAGTAAAAGTCACAATTAGCAGAACCGGTCTTCTGCACTACGTAGCCTAAGTGACTCATTGCGAGTTCAACAGAGTAACAATTCTCTGTGAACAAATAATAACCAGCTCTTTGACAAAAAAAAATAACCTTTAATACACTTGTGCATTAAGCACCATCATTTTTAACTGACCCTTGTAATAGATCAGAGTCGTGTCCAGGTTCTCATGAGACTTTATTCTGACCTCGAATAGAATATTGAAGACTCTTTCCTCATCATATAACAATAGAACTTCCAAATTATTGCAATTGCTGAACAGCAATAGATAATTCAGAACATTAGTTATAGCCATGATTTGAGCAGACAATGAAAGAGGGAAGAAATTATCTAAATGACAACTTGTTTCAAAAAGTGTTCCCAAGTTGAGTTATTTGTTCACATGGCCTTTTCATGTGTGCTAGAGGTCACGAGTGAATCACATTCATTACTTAACATCAGTACAGAAATCAGTATGCTCTGAATCACCGGATACAGTTGTTGGTGGATGTATTTATTGCTTTGGCAACAACTAGTTTTATTTTAGATCCCTAACGTAACTCGGTCTCAAGACTGGCTCAATTTGTCATCCTTGCAATTAGGATTTAAACCTGTAGAGCTAATTTTTCACAGGTACTAAGATTAATACAGATTTTGTGAAAACATACAGCCTGTTAATAAACTTCACATAAATGAGGCTTAAAACGCAATTCAGAAAAATAACAATTGTAAGGTTAACTCTATCAAGTGACAAGGTTAGAAGATCGAAAGGTTATTGACCTTATTGACCTCACAGCCAGATATGTCAAAGACAGAGATGTTACATCATTCGATAGAATGTGATCAGCACGTTGGCTCCTCAGCCGTTAATTTTTTTTAATCTGCAGTTGTTACTTATAGGAAGTAACCAAATTCCTCACGATATTGAGTGGGTAGCGACTCCTTATACCGGCAGAAATTCCATGAGAAAATTACTTCCCTAAGCTTAATGCCTTATTCTACTCGGACATAAGGACGTTTATCATACATTAAGATAAATATAGAAAAGTTATTAGCAACAATAGAGTTGTGTCTAAGTGGAGGCAATAAATTAAATCAGAGACCTATGAAATTCTATTTTTTCTTTACCCCTAATTCCACACAATGAACATTTATGATACAAGTAATTAACGGTAGTTATTATACACGAATAAAATATTTAGTTCACGAGGTGAAATCGAGTAGCATGAATCTAATTAATCGCTAGTGTAACTTATACGACACGTTCTAATATTTTTACAGAACATATAATATTTTTAAATAATTATCATTTGACGTTTAGCTTTATTGCTAGATTCTGCAAACAAGCTCCTCTTTTATTAGTAATTCGATGTAAAAAATTGTCGGTCCTGGTGGAATAGTAATTATCATGATTAGTCTGAAGTTCACTAGTTCCAACCTGTTCAGGATCGATGGAATTTTACATTCATAAAAGTCTTGAGCATAGCTTCCTCCGGATGGGAAGTAAATTCATGGTTCCCTGTCTTAGAATTTCGGAAATTAAAAGTACCTGAGTCCCGAACCGTAAGCCGAGCGGCTTAATGCATGACGCCTTGGTGCAGAGTTCTTGTCTCGGTGTGGGTAGAAATTTTCTCGTTTAAAATACCTGAAGCTTGAAATAAGAGACTCTGAGGAATATTTCGCGGTCCTTACACTGCAAGATTTGAATTAGGATGCCAATGACCTGGTATTAAAGAGCACAGTTAAATAAGAATTTCGAACCCACTCACTTGTCTCAATGACAAATGTACTCACGCGTTGCTTATAGAAATGTAACAAAATAGTATAAACTATCATCATCATCGATATCAAAGGCTTAGGCCCTCTGGCTCGTTCCGATTTCAAGAGATTTGGTCTCTCCATCTAGCAAATGGTCTTCCTTGACTTCTATATCCTGCAGGGTTGTAGTTTAAAATCTTTTAGGAGGTCTATCATCTGATATTCTTGGTAGATGTTCGTACCAATGTCTTTGTTCGTCAATTTAAAAATATTTAATTGATCTCTTATCTCTGAACTTCTTTTCTGATCCAGTGAACCCAATTTGTTCTTCCATATCTTTGTATTCTCTATCTAATCTATGTCTCATGACGCGAGTGAATATTTTCATAATTGAGTTATTCCCTCTATTATTAACATTTACTAAGTAAATACTGATGCATATCAAATATTATAAAATACTTGAAAATTAAAATTTGGTAGGTCTAAGTATAATACATCAATTAAAATTATTATCTCTCTGTTACGAGTCGAGTTACTATGGAACTTGTTTTTAACTGATGAAAATTCTCATGATAGTGTTTCGATCATTCTCACCTCAATCTCCGTAATTACAGGTTTAATTTCCCTTAATTCGAACAACACAAGTAATTTAACTTCAATTATGGCTGCAGATTTCACAGTTGCATCACTATAAAGAAACAAACTCTAAGCTACATTTTATATTAACAATTTACAATAGCTTTCTTCCTTTTTCTTTGTTTAATCTTTCAATTTGTAAGCCCTTTTACAAGACCCACGCCTCTCAGAAGAGGCTTTTATTTCTGAATTATCTGGATGACATTTTTGACTATACAAGTACATGGAAAGCCTCTCTGGATGTGTGATCGTTTAAATGCTAGGAACATTTGAAGACAAGTCACACCATTTACTCATACAATCACCGTAACAATTATAATATGATAATTATGATTATGATGTCCAATTCATGATTGGAGACAATTTGGGGCTTAAAATTTCCTGACATATGTCATAAGTAACAAGGAATCTGGAATATCCTACATTGTGATCCTAATTATCATCAGGCCATATACTTGTATGGAATATGGCAAAGATGATGATGATGATACATTGCCATCTTGTCATCTTTGTAATCATATCAATAAATAAAGGATCCTCGCCGGATGAGTTATTAGCTTAATATCACTTCCGGTACAAAACGAACATAGGTGACAAAAATTACGAAATATCGATCACACAAGAAACTTGTCTCGAACTAAGATCGAAAGCGGACCTGCCTGCACCCACATGTCCACAGCATGTTAGGTTTATGCACAAAATTAAAAAAAAAGTAGAATAACATTTTAATCGTCGTTTATGGTTATTTCTCACACCTATTAGTTTTGTTCTGCAAGTAACGTTCAATTAATGTCTTCTTCGGACGTTCAAAGATTTTTTTTCATGCGGACGGAGGTGAAGCGTGGCTTTTGGAATTCTATTTATGGTCATACGTTGTACAGGCAGGAGATTTCCAAACGCATTCGTAATACTATAACGTTCCCGCCATGTAATTGAAAATCCCGTGTCGAAGGCTGCATTAGATCGTTTAAAAATATGAACTCTCCAATATTTTACTTTCATAGATCAAACTTATTAAAATCATAATGTAACTATTAGCAGTTAAAGATACTTCAATGTTTTTATGCTCTCAGTGGGATAATAAAATCAAAATGCTCTTCAAGAAATTATAAACTGAACATAAATAGAAAAAATAATCCGACTAACAATGTAGTCAAATCTGCTTCCAAAACAGGATCTAAAACTGAGAAATTATGATTGCAGCATGAAAATGGAGAATTTTTGGCCCAGTTATTGAAATTAATGCTTCGAAAACATGATAAAACAAATATGTTGAATAATTGTAGGATGAACCAAATATCATAACACAAATTAAAAACGGGCATTCAGAATGATAGATAATAATAGAATCGTGAAAAGCTTTTCAGTGGCAAATCATATCATAAAAGGACTGCAGGGAGACCAAGGCTTAATGCTTAGATGATGTGGTGGAAAACTTAAGAACAATAAATATTACAAGATGTAGATTTGATGTAATTACTGGAAAGCGATGAATGGAATGCCACTGCATGAGAAACTAAGGCCTTGGAGTCTAACGACAGGTATTAATAATAGTAGACCTGGCAGTGGTGGTAATCATAATAAACTAACTAACTAACTAGCACTATCGAACCCATAGGTTCATAGCCGCGCGGAATTAAGTTCTCCATACATCCCTGTTTTAGGTTAAAGTTTCCAATTATCCCCATATAAAATATCATGGATAATGTTATTCTACCACCTGATTCTAGGACTACGTACTTGGTACAATCTCTGTGGTTTACCTATAAGGAGTTAATGACCCTCTTTCATTCCCCATTCGTGCCACATATCCTATCCATCACAGTACTAACTAACTCACTGGCACTATCGAACTCGTAGGTTCATGGTCACGCGAACATAAGCTCTCCATATGTCCCTATCCTGAGTCTATGTTTTCTAGTCATCCCCTGTATAATCTATTTTCCTCAAATCATAGTTAATGTTATTCTCCCACCTCATTCTTGGTTTACCAACTGGGCGTTTTCCCTCTGGTTTTCCTACAAGAAACTTCCATGCACGTCTTTCTTTCCCCATTCGTGCCACATGTCCTGCCCATCGCAGTCTACGAGACTTAACTGTTCTCATTATATATCCATCACAGTACAAGAGACTTAATTGCTCTTATTTTGTTTCGTTTACCATAAATATCAAGTAACTCAATGTTATGTAATCTTCTCCATTCGTCTGTTCGGTAATTTTATTTTGGTTCTAAAACTATCCTAAGAACTTTGTTCTCAAACACTCGTAATATTTTCTCCTCCCTTAAAATAAGAGTCCATGTTTCGAATCCATATATTTTAATTGGGTGAATAGGATTTTTTATATTTTCAGTTTAACGCATTTTGAATGAAGTTGGGACGACAAGAATCCCTGTAATACAGATAGACATGCATTTTCAGAATAGAGCATATATTAAATTCCTTTGTTCACTTCATTTCTGTTTGTAATTATTTTTCCTAGGTATTTGAACTCAGCCAATTCTTAAAAGTTTTCCTCGTTTGTCATTAACTGTCCATTTCTATTATTTAATGTATATATATATATATATATATATATATTTATTTATTTATTTATTAATGTTTATTTCCAACCCCAATCTCTTAGTGTTACTCAATAGAGTGTCCATTTTGGCCCTAGTATATGCTCGTTATCGCCTTATAATACTACACAATCAGCACAAACTAACAGCTTATTAACACAATTGAGATGTAGGCTTTTTCATCCTCTAAAGATTTGATGGCATGCTCTAGTACAAAATGTAATAGTAGAGGAGTTTGTGCATCTCCTTGCTCTAGCCCATTGTGAATTTCTTAAGTATCTGAAAACTTTTTGGCTACATGCAACTTACTCTTTGTGCTATTTAGACACATTCAAAATAAGTTTAACTGAATTTCAAGGAATTCCGAACTTCAGCAGGATACTATATAAATTTTGTTTCTTAATTAAACCGGATGCCCTTTCAAGTGGATATTATAGTTGATTCTCGATATTTGTATTAATAGCAATACTATTAGTAGTAGTAGTAATAGCATAGCTGTAGTTAAATTGACTATAGCCTAAATAATTAGACTCTAATGTACAGACATAATAAATTAATTCACAAATAAATAATAGTTTAAAAAACTAAAACAACACGCTTTATCAGAAAACCGAACTAAAAAATGAAAAATAATTTTAATTTCCAACAACGCTTGGTAATAAAATTAAAGTGGCCAACAAAAATCATCTCTAACACATCTAGAATAATACTAGAGTTATCTACAAAAAAATAATTTTACCATCAACAGCGTGGGGTGCGTTTTATGGTTTTTACGTTTTCTTCTTAGATACTTTACTTTATTGTAGATGTGTTGGAGATGATTTTTTTGTTGACCACTTTAATTTTATCCCAAGCGCGTTGGAAATTAAAATTATGTTTCATGATTTAGTTCAGTGTTCTAATAAAGCGTGTTGTTTTAGTTTTTTAAACTATTTTTTATTTTTTAGTTTAATTGATTGTCATAAACCGGAATCCCATCAAAGTTAAATTGCTTACGATATTTTTAGTGTCTAGGCATGAATATAATTATATTTTTTTAAAATTATTATCTAACATTATTATAATATTTTTGAATATTTTAATATAGATAAATAGTTACAATTAATCGTATCCTTCTCATATTTTCTGGATAAATTACAATGTGTTAAGTTTACAAAATTGTCATTAATATTTTACAGAATAAGATAAAAAATGTAAATATCTTTAAATTCGATACTATTATAGTTTGAGCTAAAAGTAATACTCTTCTAAAAAAATCCTCCGGGCCGGATTTGAACCAGAGACCTATGGATTACTGAATTATATACCACTACAGTCCACCGCTCTACCAACTGTGCTACCAGAGGATATAATATTAATTAACTACAACGATGAACTAAAAAGTCGATACGTCCGCAACCTATTATACCGGTATTTATATTTTTGATATCCTGATGATCCTGGCCAGGATCTTAGAAAACATTTATGAAATTATTGTATTGTCATTGGTCCTTAACAAGTATACAAAGTTTCTAGTCGATCCAATGTTCTTAAGTGGGCGAATATCGTGTCGAAAGATTCCGTTACATAGATAGACAGATACAGGTCAAGCTAATATAAAGCGTGTAAAAAAATACATATTTACTTTGAATTGGATATTTTCAGGGAATAAAAACATGATTTTACTGAAATTTGTATTTACTAAAAATTATTTATCCAGAGAATAAGAAAAGAGACTTAATATAATGAAATTTTGGTTAGTAATGACTGATTTAATCTGAGAATGGTTTAGCAATTTCCACCCTCGACATCATGTAAAATAGAATGTTAATTCATCCACTCAGCTCGTCTAGTTTGATTTACTGTTCCCTTAACGTCCATTAGTATTATCTCACAACTAATCATGCTGTTTCAACGATAACTCCATGTTGAAATGCAGTACTCCACCCTGGTTTTCGAACCTGTGCTCCCACCAAGAAGTATTCATATAACATTACATTTAGATAATTAAACTTCAATGTAAGTAGGACCGTAGAAAACACATTTTTTGAAAACGGCCGAACACTATGATTATTTTATGATAAAATTATATTAGTTCAATGTCATTAGCGCTTATTTAAGAATACGATAATTATATCCGTATTTTAGGTGAAATTTGAATTATCAAATTTTTAGAAAATAATGTACTTTTAAGTACATTTTACTAGAATAAATTGTGTTTGTATGATTAGACAAATTAGCTTTGGAAGTTTCATTCACTTCCATTTATTTTCATAGCAGAAAAACAAGATATTTCGAAAAACATTTTAATAAATTGGTTTACATTCAGTTTTTTACTGTTGCAGTTTCGATTAAATTGTGATGTTATTGGAATGTTTTAATGATCTATATTTTCATTGTTTAACAAAGCATTGTTTATTTCCCTAATTAAATGTTATAAAACTTATTTTCGAGATATTCTTAAGATATTTTCGAGATATTTACATACTAGGTGTTTCTAAATGAATAATAATAATAATAATAATAATAATAATAATAATAATAATAATAATAATAATAATAATAATAATTTATTTTAGCTGGCAGAGTTAAGGCCATAAGCCCCTCTCTTCCACTCAACC
This sequence comes from Diploptera punctata, assembly GCA_030220185.1. Classification (NCBI taxonomy): domain Eukaryota; kingdom Metazoa; phylum Arthropoda; class Insecta; order Blattodea; family Blaberidae; genus Diploptera; species Diploptera punctata. The sequence goes on from JASPKZ010000004.1 coordinate 2,447,602, forward strand.
AGCGAATAGTAAAATTATACAATAATTACGTACATATTACAATTTTAAGATATTAAAATACAGACTAAACAAAATACAATCATGATGTTATCTAATACTAGCTAATACTAACAAAACATAGAATATAATAGAATTAAAATGATATAAAATAAAGTAAGTAGCTTCCTACATGATTATTAATGGAATGCTCTATATAGTTGTCAGGCAGTTAATGTTTTCGTTGCGTCGAACTTAAGATATCAGTTAATTTGGATTTAAATAATGATAGCGATTGACAGTCCCTGACATGACTGGGAAGTGAGTTCCATGCTCTAGCCATAGATATTGTGTAAGATTCAGAGTACAGACAGGTCCTGTGTTGTGATGAGCCGATAAATGTTGAAAACGTGTTGTTAAATAAGTTGGTAAATATGTGTGCAGAATTTGGAATAGTAAGGTATGTGAATGTAAAGTTCTTCTGTCATTTAGGCGTAACCATGATAGCCATGATAATGGGGTTTTCAGGCTTTGTAGTATATAGTAAATTTAATGTTCAGTTAAAAATAATACATCAAAAGGAAAAGCACCTCATAAAGTTGTGTACACACGCATGCGCATGCAGTGTTTCCCTGTCTACCCTTAGAAACCGCTAGTAACAAAGATGGCGACTAGTAAGTAAAAATATTTTTGTGTTTTATATTTTGCAAAGACTGGATCTATAGTGCAACGAGCTTTCCATATTAAGTTCAATTACAGTCCACCAAGTGATAATAACATCTGTCTGTGCAAAGGGAAGAGACCGGGACGACGAGGAGTCACTGAAGAATGTGTTGTACGAGCGAGAGAAAGGGGCGAATGACAGTACTGTTTCGCATGGCCTCCACGTTCACCAGATCTTACGCCATGCGATTTTTACCTTTGGGGATTCATAAAGGATCATGTGTAGGCTATGTGCCTCCGCTACCAGCTGACCTATCCGACTTAAGACAGAGAATTGAAGCAGTTGTTGCAACAATTACTCCAGACACATTGATCAAGGTTTGGGAAGAACTCGCTTATCGACTCGAAGTGTGCTCTGTGAAGAATGGTGCTCACATTGAACACTTGTAGCAAAAACTGTTTCTGTTGTTCTTTCATTTGCTGTATTATTTATAATTGTACTTTAAATGTACTAAATACTACAAAGCCTTAAAACCACGATATTCTTTTAGAAACGCCCGTTATAACGATATCATTTGAAATGTATACTGAAATTCCAACCAATGAGAGAGGTAATTTTCGATGTTCCTTCTTTTTTAATTATGTGATAACCCGAAAAAAGTTGAATGCTGTCTCCTTTTCTATTTGAAGAATACAATTAAAACAAAAAAATAATAAAAAGAAAAATATACAAGTTATCTGCAATTTAAAATATGATTTTAATTCTTGTTTTCATATCTAACGCAGAGAAATTCTAAGCTTTTTATCTAGAGGATACAATGAATAACTCTTTTCAGAGCATATGAGGATATGAAAGAGGGTGAAGAATTAAGTGCGTAAGATTTTGCGGATAATATGGCTATGAGAGTAGAAGGTGGGTCACATCACCTAACATACCAATGAAGCTAAATTTATGATCAATATAAGAAGATAGAATTTATGGTTATTACAAGGAAGTAGAAGAAAATATACATCCAATTTCAAGGTGAGACTTGGTGAATAACTAGTTCTTTTCATACAGACCTACCTGGGATGTAGGCTACTATAAACAAATAAAGATTAGCATCTCCTGAAGAAATTTTAAAAGAAAAATAATTCCTATGGACTTCTGAAAAAAAAAAAGAAAAAAAAAAAGGAAGACTAGTGAAGTATTTTGATTGGATTGTGGCAATGTATGGAGAGATAGTCCAGACATTATTATGTAATGAGGAGAGAGCACTTGTAACATGGATATGGATATGGAACGTCTAAAATGGTAAGCAAAATGAGAAACGAATTTGCCCAAGAACAGTAGAAGATTGATAAAAGAAGTTATAAAAAAGAGGAATAGAAATTGATTGAACCGCTAAGAAGAAATTCCTCGTTAAAGAATTCACTTGAAATAATGGTGGATACAATAAATTCTTGCGTAAAAAGAATATAATTGAAATATGATAGACAAAATGAAAGTAAATGAACTTATGCAGACACAAATAGAAAATAAGAAGAGAGAGAAATGTGAACAACACTGAGTTCAAAGTGAAGATACTACCTTTAGCCAGGAAATTATGAATGAATGACAAATAAAACAGTTTTTGGATGAAATGAAACTGAAACCGTACGTTGACATTGTGTTTTGTAATTACCACACATTTTGAAATAAAGATAAAAATAATTAATACTGCTTAATTTTGTAATATAATCTGTTTTCATCCATAATAAGACATTAAATTATTCGAGTTAAGAGAATGAATAGAGATTAATTAAAAAGCGAATATTGGGTTTTTATTAAATTTTAATCATTTGAAAAGTAAAAAAGAAAATAACATTCTTGTTTAAATTTAAATACTTGACAATTGCAATATTACGTCTATTTGCACGATTTTGCACAAATTAAGTGTGGATTCATACTTTGTGCATGAATGTACCAGAGTTGTAAAATGTCACGATAAATTTGTGTGGGAAAAAAGTTGCATTGAAAAACAAAGTGTTGTCATTGATGAATAATAAGTGCATTTTATGTGTGAAGTAATGTTGGATCTTATCAAATAGCCTTACAACAAACAACATTGCTCTTAGATCACAAAATAATCGCTATAAGTTATAAATGAAATACAATGTTACAAGAAATCTATAATCTGGAATGCTGAAATTTCTTACTTGAGTCAACAATTAGTACACATTCTCGAGTGTTAAGAATAACGTATTTTGCGATGTGAGTAGATATTAGCATTCATTGATTTTTGGGACAGATCACATGAAAACAAAAATAATTATAAACCATGAAACATACGAACAAGTCCATGAATTTAGTTACCATGGATGCAAAAGTCATACCAAATTTCAAATAATTTAGAGTGTAAATTACTAAATTTCTCCAATTAATTAGTGTAACTGAACTGTATTAAGAAAAGTGAGCTAGGACAGTATATTGAAACTATACAAAACTTTAGTTCTAGCTGCAAATTGATACGGATCAAAACACTGGATTCTAACCATGGCGCAGAGAATGCAGAGATGAAATTATTTAGATCTCTGGCAGAATACACTCTCCTTAATCACAAAACAAATAAATATATTCGTCGATTAAACATATAAAATATATTAGAAATAATTGACGAATACAGTCATAATTTGTATTTGAATGTACTACGGACGAAACCAAGACGAATTCCAATGTAATCATTCCGGTACACGCCACAGAGTAAGATAAGAATTGGAAGACCAAAAGCATTGGCGAAAGAAGATATAAATTCTGGAGATGGAATGTATAAAATGATACAATCTATGGTGATGATGACAACATTTATTATGTTATTATTATTATAAAGGCTGCTTCACCGTTTGATTTGTTTTTATCTGAAAGGACCAATATATTTCTTACGTATTTCTCTTCTAATCTTTATCCTTAAATTGACAATATATCTTATAAGATACATTGGTTTAATTTATTTAATATTTTTAATAAAAGCATTGAAAAACGAATGAGTAGGAATTATTTAAATTGTGTAATATTATACAACAATATGCAATAATAACTTACGGTTATGTATGATTTGTTTTCACTACAATCCGACATATTTAAATAAGCTGGCATAAGAAATATATTTCACCAATACAAGGGTTAAAGGGTCACTTTTTGTTTCTCTAACATCTGAACCTAATTACTCTATATTACACACCAACTCCATTTACAATAAGTTATAGTTGTACAAATCAGAGTACAGCAGATAGAATCATAAATTCAAAAATTGCAAATTAAATTACTAATATAAACACAGGTGATATGATATATAATGAAAATACACAAAATCTTCCAATAGGTATTAATTATTATTGATTCTACAATAACTAAATGATAGATTATTATTGGTTAAAACATTACTTTTTAAAATAATATATATCAGGAAGTATAATACTGCCAAGAAATAAACAAATTGGAACATGGTTGATTCTCAGGAAGATATTTTATTTGAACTAAATAAGTATGTAGCTAATTCGAACCCATAAGTTTTAGGGAAAATAAATCAATGGTGACAGTATAATAATTTAAAGGCGTTTTTCCTATTTTTTTGTTATCGTGCAGACATAAACTCTCCATGCACCCTTATATTGAGCTAATGTTTTTCAATCATTACGTGTATAATTTACCTCCCTCAAATAATGATAATATTATTCTCCTTCCTAACTATTGGCCTACCTTCTGAACGCTTTCCCTCTGGTTTTTCTATTCTACTGGATGTCTTCCTTCCGGCTTTTCTATAAAAATGTCTATGTCCCTTATGTGTCTGTTTCATCGCAAGTCAATGAGATTTAACTGTTCTTATTATGTCTAGATTCCCAGAGGGATCGTTCACATTGCTTTGTAGTTTTATCCATCCACCTGCATTTAATTTCGCGTTAGTCCAAAATTTTATTCTCAAATACTCATAATAATTTCTCCTCTCTTGAAGTAAGAGACCATGGTTTCACATTCTTGTAGTACAACGGGTAGAATAATAGTTTTACATTTTTGTTTGACTTTTTAGAGGATTTGGGATGACAAGAATTCCTTGCAGTACATAATAGCATATGTTTTTAGACTTATGCTTATATTGGGCCTTAATGGGAACAAACAGAACCCTCAAAATATTAAAAAAGTGTGCGGCGAGAATGCCGACAGTAATGTAGAATTAAAATAATATTAACGTGTTTAAGTATGTTTCAGGGATTTTGTTTTTACAATTTGTAAAATAAAAGTTATTGCAGTAAATACTTATACGTTCGTCGAAAATAACTAGTTTCAGCCTTTCCAGGCAGGATTTGATCCAGCAATACTCGAAATCAAGACTGACAACCAAAATGTGTAGCATTACGACCTCTGTAGCACAGAGACGACCAATCGATTGAATTGCTCATCATAATTTCTTTCACAATAAGCTGAATTACTTACACTCGAAGAAAATTGTCATGTGTTGGCTGTTTATTGGTTCTGCTTTCAGCATGTCAGTAGGCCTGTAATGTGTAATTAAATGCATGTGCTTCATCATGGACTGACCTCCCTTCTCTGTTTTTCACCAGGTTTTAGTAGAAGTATGTTGTATATTTGATTAACGAAAATGCTTCGAATATTTTAACCGCTTTCACATCACAATTAATAAAAAATACAGTCTGATCGATAATGCCTCTATAATTTTACAAGATATTTTTACGGTATTAACTTTATACAAAAATATTACTTAAGCTTTACGATTTTTTGTTAACCTTCTATTTTAATAACCTGGCCTCGAAATTATAAAAGAAATAAATTTGAGTTTTAAAACGAAACAATACCGTATTAATAATTAATACCTAACAGTTCCTTTTTTAATTAATTTGTAGTATTTTATAAAACTTTAGAATCTGCCATCAAGTTTAACAGTTTGAGCATATTTTTTAATAAATCTATAATTAATGCGAAATCTTAATGGGCGGTTAGTCAATAGCAAAACGTTGTTATGTGGCCAGGTTTACTTGGAATAAACTTGAGCATGACATGGAAAATCTGTATTTTTTAGAAAATAACTAAAAAATATATGCTTTGTTTCAGGTATTTTAATCCTATTTATTCTATATATGACTGCTTGAGATGGCTACTTATTTGAAATGGAATGCCAGCATTTATATTTTATTATTATGAATCGTGAGGCGATGATTCCTAAGGGTTAAAATGTTGTAGTATTTTGCAATTAAGTATTTGTGCACAAACGACAATTGTGTAAAATTTCATAGCAGCAGATTATGTTCGTCTTAACTACAAAAGACTGCATGATTCCCATTCTTCCAAAAGGCAGTGAAGGCACACTTGTTCTAGTGGTACACGAATAATCTAGTCTTCATAAATGTATGAATTAATAAAAAAATCTTATCCGATTATTGTTATATTACTAATATTTTGAATTGTTTTAAGAATAATAAAATCGGCTTCGGATAAAGAATTACTTCTATGAACGTGTAGTTATATTGAGAGAGGATAATTTTGTTAAGGAACATAATTATTTACACTTGTTTGTTTCTTAACTGTGTGTGTTAGTTAATTTGAGCGTTATGGCCGGTCGTAGTTATATATTATTTTGTATCGTAAGCCTTCACTCTTCCTAACCAAAACTTCGGTTTGTTGTTGTGAGGATGACAATAAACATGGGTTGAGTTCTCATGATAAAGTGTGCGATGTAGCTAGAGGAAATGGAAGAAAGGTTCTTCTCATGTACGAGCAACGGCATCATAAAACAAACAAAACAATCACGTCAATATATTTTGTAGCAATTCGTCGACACATTCGAGATACGGGAAACTTTCGTCCTCATAATTTTGGTGGTGGAAAGCGTAATGTGAGGACAACGGGCGTTTGAAGATGAGATGGTCGAAGAATTAATCAAGCTCCTTTAATAAGAGTGAGCATGTTGCTCACGATATGGATGTGAGTCATCTGTACATTTGGAGAGTACAGAAGGAGTACATGCAACAAGTTTACCACCGTCAGAAGGTTCAGGCGCTAGGACTACGAGATATTGCACCTAACATGTAATTTGCACAGTGGTTTTATCATCGCTGTGCTAATGATGCTGCGATCCGCGCACATGTATTATTCACAAATCAGACCTACTTGACAGTTATTTTAACAAAATTAATAATCACATCTGGGACCATGAAATCTTCATACAATTCATATTCGAAATTACCAACAATGATTTTCCGTGAACGTCTGGGCTGTTGAACTTGTAATTCTACCAGTATTGTTAACTGTAGCAGCCTACAATACCTGTATCAGACCGCAATTCTGGGCCTGATTAGACAATGTACCGTTTGCTGTGAACTGGGGCACACTTCAGTATTGGGGACATTGCATTGGACGAGAGGGCCTGTAACGTTCCCAGTCTGTTCACTTGATTAACGCCCCCTGATATTTTATTTGTGCGCATGTCAAAAATATGGTTATTAAACTCGAGTTGTTACCAGAGCTCATCTGACTGCCGGAATTAATTATGCTTTTCTTGCATCAAACATAATCCCGCCACGTTCGCTAGAGTTGGACGGGCGTTGGTGAGAAGTTAACAAGCTTGTAGTGAAACGTATAGCATATTGTTGATAACACAATGTTAGAACGTGCCACGCAATAAAATATATTTATTCATTTTTTCTTCTTCTTAATGTTCGAACATTTTGGGCGAGTAATTTGAACGTGCGCAGAACTCATAAATGACGTGTGAGAGTAAATGTTCCTTAACAGGAAATTTCATGCATGTAAGATCCATCTTTCACAAACGCATATTATTGAGGTTCTGTAATACTCTTTGGAGTCTCTAGAGTAGTTAAAAAGTTATGACCAAAATTTTATTTTAAATTATTTAGATTAATTGCGGTAATGTAAAAAAGTTGATATATTTCTTATTAAAAGCATTTTTCTAAGTAATCGTGTCGTAATGTTCGATTTGAGAACGATTTTTACTACTTCAATTAATTATTTCGCCAAAATAAGTAGGCTTAAATGAAATATTGTTTTTTGATATTAAAATATAGGCCTAATAATGGTTTATTTAAAGAAAGTAAAAAGCTACCTTAAATGTAAAAAACAATAACTATTACCGGTATTATAAATTTGTACTTATGACTATACCCTAGACCATATGTATTTTTATTTTCAATATGTTTATTAATTTTAAACAAATACCATTAGGCCTTTCTTTAATTATTTTGCGCTTTGCATGTCTTCGACAACTTTCTACTTAATAAATAGATTTAGTAAATTTATTAATTATCGGAACTAAACAGTTCTTCACGCAGGAGCTGTGTAACTAAGCACGTTATTCAAAGAGTTGAATTCGTGAAGCTGATTGTAGAGCGATAGACATGAGAAGTTATATATTGAGTTTCAGAAATTGAGAAGAAGTAAGTCGTATATCTGCTACCATGAACCCACAATTTAAAGAAAAGTTGCCGCTAGAACAAATTTTCGAAATTTTTGGTTCCAGGTAAACCTCCATATCTGATGGTCCGATTTTGCTAGTTTACGGAATATGCATTTCTTCTTATAAGTAAATCGAATATACGAAGCTTCGTTGCTAGAAACGATTCTTGCCGTAAAACGTTGAATGTGTTCCCGTCAAAATATCAGCCATCTGGTTTACTTTCACTCCTAATATTCCGATTTCGCTGGTTACCGAATTCGATCTTGATTTTTATATACTAAATTTGTCAAGGAAAAAAGAAAAGAAACCGGTGCTAGAACGTTAAAATACGCACATGTATATATATATATATATATATATATATATATATATATATATATATATATATATATTTGTTTATTTATTATTGCATTTTTTATATTAGCGTGGTTTAAGGCATGATGAATGTGGAAAGCTGCAGTGAATATCGGATTCAAATTGGAAAAATCAGCTATAAAGGTAGGGGATCCGACATGCTGACCATATACCTCCCTTATACCGACTATATGACCATACGTTTCTATGATTAACACATGTGGATGTGAGGACAGTAGGTGGCTTATAGTTCAAGGGATTTCTAGTCATGTCACGCCATGGAATAAATAGTTGGATAAAGATTTGGAAAAAAATAGTTATAAGTTCAATGCGTACGTTCCTTCCAAATTCACTAGTTCTGACCTTTTTACTTAATTTGCTTTTTTATACATTTTAAAATCTAAGGTCATAACGCTTCTATCTTTAGAATGATAGGCTTTGTTATGAAATGGAGAATATAATGAAATTGGTCCTTTCAAGAAATTTCAATGCTAGTACAGACATTTGGTTCTAGAAAAAGAAGTTACCTGGAAAGTTTTCCGGGATTTTTGAAAATGGGCAATTTTATAGATTTCGATGTGCTCTTTCCGAATTTAAACTTTGCCACCTCGTATCTTTGCCGCTCGCGCCGCCATATTGGAAAAATGGCGCCTAAAAGCAGTTTTTTGATAATATCTCCTTTCCGACTAATTTCATGATAAAAACATCTATATACTAAATTAAACTAGAGAAAAGTTCCTACAATTCATGTAATAACCTTTTTTCGTAAAATCAATAGTTTCGGCGTATGAGCGCCGCAGAGTGTAGTTCAACATGCGTTTAGGCAAAAAAAAATCTCAATTCCACACCATCTTGAGGTCGAGTAAGCGGAGCGATTTTTATCGTGGTATCCCCAGTAGACCTAACCCACATGCAATTCACTATTCCAAAATTTAGTACATTTTCCTTCGCTTCGCTGTTCTTGACGGACCAGGTGTTGCGAGTTCATTGTCTTTAGTACCGATCGAAACGTCACAGACCGAACACAGACGCGGCAAAGATACGAACGAGGTGGCAAAGTTGAAATTCGGAAAGAGCACATCGAAATCTATAAAATTGCCCATTTTCAAAACACCCGGAAAACTTTCCAGGTAAAACTACCAAATGACTGTACTATGCAGCAATGCAGAAAAAAGCAGGACAAAACCTCGGTAAGATTGGTCTATATCGAGGTTCGAACTCGAAACCTCCCGAATATGAATCTCATGCGCTACCATTTGAGTCAACTCGTTCGGTAATCTGATATTATTTACACTTTTTACCTTTGAGCAAACAGTTGAAGATGGTGGAAGTGAGAATATCCCTTCGATAACAAATGAAGGTAGTCCATTTGCAAGGTCTGCTAGACATTGATAGAGTCGTTCGTAGCTGAACACAATCCATCTAAATAGCGTATATAATAAATACCGTGGTGGAAGCGACGCAGTGAGCCAGTCAGTCAGATAGTCAGTCGTCCGAGGGGATGGGAGATCGCTCTGTGATTGATCGGAGGGGAAGAAGGCCAGCTCTAAGTCACGCAACTACTGCCTAAGACAGCTCAGCGCCAGTAGTTGCGGCATTGTGACAAATCACCACCATCTCTCCTTATTCTTCTTATTCCTTCTTCTCAACAACTCGAATATAGAGACGTCACAATAGCGTGGCAAAAGGTGTAGGGATGGGGGGCTGATGGTGGATAAGTTACCCTGATATTCAGATAATCCTTTTCATTTCACTTTACAATTGGAGATATTTATAAGAGAACTTCTATACATAGATCAGTTTAATAGATCGCATCACTCACATATTTTTCTTAATATAATACAGACTGCTTATGTGGGCAAGGGACTATTTTTATTGTATTATTTTAAATGATTAATATTTTCTCATTTTAAATAAAAGGGGAAATTTAAAATGCATTTTGTAGAGAGTGATTTTGTATATGTATGCACTATGCAATAGGAAAATCATCAATGCCAATTCTTTTCACATAAGATGTTTCTTAAGAGATATTTGGGATACAAGTTACAAAAGTAAATCTTTAGTAACGAGTGGAATCAGATTAAAAGATTCCCTTCGGTCGTATTTCAAAACTGACGAGTTTCTCAAGTTTATTTTGTAACGTGTATCCTACAAAATTTTATCTACGTTTCGTGTATTTAACGTAAATTATTTAATAATTCAGGGAATAAATCTAATATATAAAAATGAATGTTTGTTTATTTGTATCTTTGTTCGTACTTTATGCGCGGTCATACCGTTGATCCGATTGTGATGGGGCTTTTTGCAAAATGTTCAGGAGATTCCCGGGATGAACATAGGCTATAAGAGAGTTGTTGATACTCAACTCTTACACCCTTAAAAATCGCCCTTTGTAGTGGAAAACGTGAAAAAAAGTAGCTTTTTGGACGCTTAAATGGCTTACGCTGCCTAAAACATAACAAATACACAAAATTAATGTACACAGAATTGAATATCCCAAAAGGCTCTACAAGAAAAGTCCGCGACAGCATATGTTTATCTCTTACGGATAACTCATAATAACCATTTTTGTCTTTCATTGATGCCAAGAAGATCGAGACAAGTACGTAGATTCCTGTGCAAGCATAGCAGCACATGGCGGGTATTCTTTTATGGATAATTCACTATAACGAATTTTGCCTTTTAGCTCATTTATGCCAAGCAGATCGAGATAAGTAGATTCCCGGGCAACGCCGGGTAATCAGTACGTGGAATCTTAAAATAATTACGATATACATATATAATTATTTTCCATTTTATTTATTCAACTAATCATAAGAAGTACATTCATTTTTTGTCTTTCAACTCATTTATGCCAAGAAAATCGTGATGAGTAGATTCCCGGGTAACGCCGGTTAATCAGCACGGGGCATCTAAACATTTAAATTTATAATTAGTTTTCCTTTTACTTATTCAACTAAACATAAAAGCACATTAATTTTCATTTATTTAGGCATAGCAGCCGCAGCGGGTATTAGTCAGTTTATTATAAATTGTAGTTTATTCGATTCGGCCAAGGCGTAATTAATGTTTTTTTTTACATGAATGAGGAATAGTTTTTTGGGTAACAAGAGAAATTATCAAACATAGTTAATGAGGCCTTCATTTTATATATCGTTTCAAAAAGTAAAAATAAAGGTAGAAGATGAATTTAACAGTCCAGCAGCAGCAAACATAAAAGCTGTCGAACATACCCTTTTTTCTTCAATGAAAATTACAAGAAATTCGACTGGTGTATGAGGAAAACAGTAAAATAAATTAATACGCTGTTTAACACATTTTTACGAGAAATCCAGGAAGTATTAACATTTAGTCTTTGGTCTGAATATTCTTTGGTTCAATCAACTCTTCCGATTAACAATAATGTTGATATAAGTTTTAAAAAAGCTGAAGTCATTCTTAAAGAGAAATTAATTGTAATACTGTCGATTGAGAAGAAAAAAATAATTATATTGTGTTACGTAGTTAATATAAAAAAACATTGTTAGATGATTTGTCTCCACATATTCAGAGTTGCAATAATTGCAACATTAAAGTAAGTTTCAGTTAACATGTGTGTTTTAAGTTTTATTAAATCTGTGTTTATGAGATCATAATAAATTTATAATTTTATTTGCATGCTAATTATTTTCATAACAATGGTAATTAAGAGATCTCGTCTTATTATGCTGATTAATAAGAATTGCTATAAAACATTTAATAAAAGGTGAATTGCCAATACTAATATGCAAAAGTGAACTGGACTGGACCAAACAACGAGATACGAGGTGCAGTACACGGTTATCACCATAAACTCTGCAAAATTTCAAAATATCATGATCCGTCAATGGACTGAGTATGTAAGCTCTGTGATACACCGTGTGCAAGATACCATTTCATTGTCAGTTTAAAGATAACAAAATCGTTGCTGGCATACAGCAGAGACCATATTCTAATGCACATTTGTGCGCGATTCTTCCTATTTTTATTAAAAGTGAAATGCATCGGGATTTCTCAAACTTTTCTATCCATGGAATCCTTTTAAACCCAAGATAAATATGTGGAACCCAGCGGAATATTAGTATATAGTTTACATACAAATATTAAATTAAGGGGGACCTACACCTTTAGCCACTAAAACTATGGCATATTTCAATTTTTTTCTCAGCAACAATGCTGGTTACAGAAATAAAATTTGGTATGTGAAATCTATATTACAATGTAAGTATGTTTGTGTACTTAAGTACAATCTAACTTCAGTCGTTATGGTTAATTAAATATTCAAAATAAAGCTGAAATTTTGGCATTGCCTTGCCGTTTCCCTGATAATTTTCCTAAATTTCAATATACTGAAAGATTCTTGTTTTATTTTACTCATTAATATTGTAGCTACAAAATATACTACAATTGTGTGTAAATATCTTATTTTTCATTTTAATTTGATGTATAATCTTCTTCTTCTTCCTCCTTCCAAGTATTAGGCCAAGGCCTGTTACGAACCTATAGCAAATTTTCCCTCCAGCGTTTCACATGACGGCCCAGTGATCTTCGTCCTCTTGGTATATAATTATAAATAGCTTTGGGGATTCGATTTGAACTCATTCTTTCAAGATGGTGTTTCCAATTTAGTTGGTATGTTTAATATATTCCAAAATTGGCGTAGTCTTCAATTCTTTTAAGATATCGGTGTTCCTTTTCCGATCCCATCTGGTGTCCATGCTTCACTACCATAGGTCAACACTGGTCTAGCCAAAGTGTTATACAAACGTAATCTGGTGCTTTTTTTGTACAAGAGATGGTTTCATAACTTGATTAATAATTCCTAAACTTTTATTATGACTAGTCATTTTTTCAGGGATAACCTTTTCATCCCAGATAGAGAGATAATATCCAAGATATTTAAATTGATTAGATCTTTCTAAAATTTTATTCTGGAGACAGATTTTACTTTGTATGGGGTCCTTCCCATGAAATGCCATAATTTTAGTTTTGTTAATTGATATTTCCATATTAAATTTGGCACCTATTTATTGTAAATTATAAATTGTTCGTTGCAAATTTATTTGATGTATATTCAATTTGTTAAAATATGCATTAAAAGTTTTTAAATAAAATGTAATAGGTACATAATTGTAGTATATTTTGTTCATCTCTGTAAACTACATGTACATGCAAAATTTCATCTCAGTATCTTGAAAACGTTGGGAGTTATCAGGGAAACCGTATTGAAAAAATTAAGTTACGGAAAACAAGCGACAAACTTACCGAAGAAGTATTAAAGGGCTCACTGAAGTGACAGCATTGCACATTTTTAAACATAACTCGAAAAGTAATAGAGATATCAAATAAAATATTTCACTAATTTAAAGACGAAGTTTCAATCTATATGGAAAAAAATTGAAAAATGACTTTTTTGATCCTCAAAGGTGTAGGTCCCTCCTTAACAAAGGTAACGCTGGCTTATTTCGATTATTAATAGATAATCATATTTTTTAACTCGCATATTTTATATATTTAAAATAATATTTTTTATAAATATATTTGCTAAAAAAATTCAGTAGACATATAACAAGCATACATTAAGTCCACTTGCATTTTGAAACTAATTGCAATTCACACTAAAATTCAAGTACTTATTCTTCTTAAAAAACCTGTTTGAAATACATCAATGGAACGAGCATTTTGATGTCCACATATACATATTTCTTCATATCGGATTTAATGTTGAAAAGCTCAAGTCTCATGTCTGGTTCTGCATCCGCTAATGTTTGGGTATTTAGTTTTAATAGACGTATATGCCGATAACTCAGTTCGCAGAGCTTAGTACTTTAAAAAATAAGTAGACTTGTAACAGCTTTCTTTGATAACACTGGGTCCTCTCTTCTCAGGTTGTGCAAAAATACATAATAGGGACATTCTTAATCTTGGATTGGAGGATTGAAATCGACGTCAATTCTAGTAATGCTTCCCATTGTTCAGAAGTGAGGGAAAATGTTTTCTTTGATGGCAAATGGAGTTTTCGCCCACAAAATTCCAGAACTGTTTTCACTTTGCTCTTCTGGAACATACGAATCTACAGTGTGGCGCATATCCTTCAAATGCTTTACAAATTCTTCTTTAATTTCATCAAGTTATCGGAAAATGTCTTCATTCTCCCGAAGGAAATTTTGACAGAAAGGAGTCTCTCAAATCCATGGCCGGCTACACTTCTCATCCCGAACAGCAATTTTCTGCAGTGAATATATTAGCATATTTGCCCAGTAGTGATATGTGTACTTTGTTCGTTTGATAAAATGTCAGCTAATTAAGTAAGTCTCAAGAACCATTCTTTGTCACTCAAACAATCACACAACTCAAAGTGGAGATTGATGAAGAAACCCATCACCTCAGCCCTAAGTTAAGAGACTCTACTTAAAGTGTTTTTCCACGAGATAGCTATCTCACTTCTGTAAGGCGAAGCAGAGATTTATGAAGGGTTTCCATATACTCGCAAAGGATTATGAGGTCTTGAATTTAGTGGTTTGTACTTGATAAAATTAACTATTTTTACTGGCTTCATTAAGTACATTTTTGAGGAGCAGTTGCATTTAATATGTGACTAAAGCCTTACGATGCAAAATATATTGGCTGCATTAAAAATGTTTTGTAACTGACTTTATGCGCGATACCGCACCAGCTGTTTCCCCTACCATCGCCTCTAAAATAATCGGTTCACACATTAACACATTTTCCCCAGGATATATAATTTTATACCAAATACTCACTAAGAATCTCAAAATTTCAGACTTCAATAGAATCTACGTAATGGGATCGACAAACACTATGACGAGTAGACCTATAACTGACAGATCAGCTGTATCACTTGGCGCGTCCATCTGTAGTGTACATTGATATGATCTGAGCCGAAGCTATGGTTTATTTCTTCCTTAACGAAAGCTGGCATGGATTGAATGCGACGGGCCAGTATGTCATTTGAAAGCGACACAGAAGGCATTTATTTAGCAGCCTTCTCATTGATCATGAAGATAACCAACCAAAATGTGTATTTTTAAATTTTCGTCCCTTATTTCAGAAGCATAAGTGAAGACAGATAGTTTTATCGAATCATAAATTCATAATTTAGTTTCTGTCAGTGCTATCTTCACATCGAAATGTGCCATTTCTGCCAGTGCTATCTTCACACCGAAATGTGCTACCAGAAAGGGGTGATATATGGTCAGCATGAAAGGCCTTCTAGCAGTTTCAGCTAGTTTTCTCAACCTAGGGCTATTAGTTATCATTGCTACTCTATTTTCCACACAATGCTTGGTTTCCATCACCCCCATATTGGCTGAAATTACATTAGTGTCTTTTATTACGGGGATGTCAAAAGTATGACATTCTAGACCACTCGGCAATTAAATATTTATAATTGTATTTCATCTTCCGACAAAAAAATGTTTATATTTATACTAGGCCTATATTAGTTTTCCTTCGCATCGAACGTAGGTGGTTTCAAATATAAGCATTGAATGAACCAAATCAGAATTTATAGTAACAGTATTTTATTCAATTTCCCTGAAGAAGTCCAAAAATTTGTATGGCGTGATAGAGCTAGACATTTCTTGTTCTACCAGCTTCTGGTGGCCTCACATCCACATGTGTTGATCATAGATATGAACGACCATACAGACACAAAATGGATGACATGTGGTCAGAATATCGGGTTCTGCAGCCGTTATACGAGGGCGATTTCAAAAGTTCTGCACACTGAAGATGAAATTGAACAAAATTAAAATATTTAATAAAATACCTCTACAGGCCTTCTATATAATCTCCATTGTTCTTTATGATAGATTCCCAAGGTTTTGGCAATTCTCATATTCCCGATAGGACACCTTCATTGTTGAGCTGTCTGATAATTCGGGTCACCTCATTGGAATCTTCGTCAATTGTATCAAAACCTTTTCCACGAAGTGGTTTATTCAATTTGGGAAACAAATTAAAGTCTGGTGGGCTCAAATCAGGACTGTTTGGTGAGTGGGGAAGAACTTCCCATCCATATTTCACTCACTGCTACGGAATATGCGGCCTTGCGTTATCATGCAAAATGAGGACACCAGCTGCAAGAATGTCGGGCCTTCTCTGGTGAATTTTCGGGCGTAAAATATTTTGCAGAAACATCTTGTAGTATGCACCTGTTACAACAGTCCCCTGGGACACTCTATTTGTGGCAATGACTCCATTAATGTCATAAACACAGGTCATCATCAGTTTCACCTTCGATTGTTGGCAGCGGTATTTTTTCGGGCACGGTGACTCTGAATGTTTCCATTGAGATGACTGAGACTTCAGTTCTGGCTCAAAATCTTGTATCCGGTTTCATCTAGTGCAACAATCCTTTTCAGAAACTGCTCTTCTTCTGTTCGGTAACATTGAAGCAATTCTTCTGTGACTCTTTTGCCTTCTGCTCTTCATTCAGATGATGAGGAACCCATCTGTCAGAAACTTTTCTCATCTTAAAATGTTCAGTAATGATTCTGTATACTGATGTGACAGACATTCTGGCTTCATGTGCAATTTCCTCACATGGTTTTCGTCGATCCTCTCTCAAAACGTCATTAACAATAACCTAAGAAGTATAGTATGTTGCCGTTAATAGCCTTCCACTTCTTGGGTTGTTCTCAGTACTTATTCGGCCTTCACGGAAACGAGCAGTCTGTCGTGATACTGTGATACGATCCACTACATTGTTTCCGCAAACCTCCCTCAAAGCATTGTGAATTTCAGTTGGATTCTTTCCACGTAAAGATTCAATTTTGATGTAGGACCACTGGTCACTACGTGTAATCCGACCTGACTCGGTTCTGAATTATTCACGACTCAGCCAAGTTAACCAGGACACACATATACAGACGTCAAGCCTGAAGTCTGATTAACAACTGACGCAAATTTCAATTCGATCATGCCACCGTAACGGTCACGCATGTGCCGTGTGCAGAACTTTTGAAATCGCCCTCGTAGCTGATTTTGTGAACCTGGAGCCGCTTTAGTCAAATTCCTCACCGATGAAGGGTAAGCTCTGGTCCCATACTGGGCAAAACTTTATGAGGAAATTTGTTCCCCATGGGACTCGATCTCGTGCAAGTCTCTTAGCTCTGTACAAAAGCCTTATAGATCTCGGCTTCGGCGTGGGACCCTCCCGAAGAAAACTTTTAAATCTTCTTTTAATGAAATTTGTTTTAATTTCATTTTTCTATTAATTTCGCATATGCTTTATTGGAATAACTTCCGGGATTTGTGGTTGGGATCTACAAATCTCAATATTCCAGGCGGAATATTTTGGACAACTCTCAAGCCTAAAAACTAAATAATCCATATTCTTATTCTTTCCAATTGCAATTTGGGCTTAAATACTGTTCTGTGACTACAATTAGAACTGATCAGTCCACCTGCGATGACTTTACTATATATCTGTGTCCACATGGATTGCAGTTGAGGATTTTAAAAAAGTAAACCATGGGCTGCATCCGTAGAACATTCTGTCTTCATGTTTTTGGTATTTATGAACCTAATCTTCATTTCTTCTGTCTTCCATTGATTCCTCAGGTCTTCGTTTCGAATGTGGTCTCAATACGTTTCAAAGCTTTAATATGACCATTGTTCCTCTGTCTCCCACACATCACACTGCTACTCCTGACACTCAATTGGACTTAATAGCGACTACACGTCCACAGAAAGTACAGATATGGATAACTTCCTGCTCCCGGCATATCTCTTCATGGCATTATATTCGTAGAATATGCACTCCAATGTCCTAAAAGACGCTCTAAATTGATTACGTACAGAAACTTACAAAAGATAAATGAGACTAAACTAAAATCAGACGCTTTAAAACTACCTTGGTACACAATACGGAATCTTCGATCAGTTGATGAAAACATAGAGACATTTAATTAACTAATACTACAACTATATGGCAGACATGCAGACGCCCCCCAGCTCCCTTGTAGAATGACTGAATACGTGAACTTATGTCGAAACGAGACAAAGCGTACCGCACATATACACTTCAATAACCTCTCATGTGTCCACCGCCGTGGTCTCGAGGTAGCGTGCTGCCTTATCACGCATCGGGCCCGGGTTCGATCCCCGGACGTGACAGTTTTTCTGGTTGAGGTTTTTATCGGGGCTTTACCTCACCTTTACGACAAATGTCAGGAAAACTTTAAGGCCCCAACGGTCCCCGAAATCATATGGTCATAACCGTCCTTATCATCCTTATCATCATCATCATCATCCTTCACCGGTGTGGAAAGCAACGGGAAGCTACCTCACCTACAATCCCCTAGTAAAGCTGCAAAGCATAGCATGAAAATGGATGGAACCTCTCATGACTTACTGACAGACGTAAATTGACTCTCTTTCACTTATTTTCAAGCTTCTGAATTCCTACACTCCTACAGTTACCTGGCGTCCAGATTTGAGAAGTTATTTTCTTACCATAATATTAACACTAGGTCTCAAGATGACAGTCTATTAATAATCCCTCTTCATAGCACTTCGTCTTATTCTACTTTTTTCAACAGTAGTCTCTGCCCACTCCTGGAATTTTCTTCTTCAGGATATCAGAGTTCCCGCACACTTGGCACTTTTAAGTCACGCTTATACAAATGTATGTTGTCAAATTATATGTTTTTCACGAAACTAAATTTATTCTGTCATTAATAGTTTTTTATCTGACTTTTCTATCTTATATATTTTATATTTCAATCGTTAAATATAGATTGAATCAAAGTATTTATGTTTATGGTAATTTATATGTAAGTAATTTTTTTGTATTTTTTAACCTGGTTGAGTGGTAGACAAGGCCTTAAGGCATTAACTCTGTCAGGTAAAATAAAGTATTATTATTATTATTATTATTATTATTATTATTATTATTGTTATTATTATTGTCATTATTATAAATAAATATAACATGGAAATTTCAGGAGAGAAAACAAAATGTATGGCAAATTGTGGAAAACATGTCATAAGGTAAAAAAAAAAGTATAGGCCTAAATAAATCATATATGATATCAGTATTGACATACAGATTCTCCTTTATTTATTTGATTGACCGGATTTGAATATCAGGGAATAATCGAGAGCACAAAAATGTCATATAATCGGAAATGTGAAGACGAATATCGGTGTTAACCGAACACACGAATTTTCTGAATCGATTAGCTGGGGAGGTAATAATTTTGCGAGACGTTGGACATGAGGAATCTCGCTTGGTTTGTCACGAAGTGTCCCTTTGCCTTACACCGCCTTGTACCGGAGACCTCCGCCTCCTCAACCCCTCCCATCCAAACTGTTAACATATTGCACTCTTAATTACCATTCCGCGATCGTGGATTCAGATAAAATGTGGGAGCTATGACACGCAACCTGGCTTCCGGTGCAAAACTTTAAAATCACAACACACTGCCATCATCTACCTTTTCGATCATCTACATTGCAAGCAACAATGGTCTTAAGTACGCTGCCTTGACATGAGTGCATTTTCTTCTATGTTATCACGTTTATACTTCCTGGAATAAAACGTCAAATTCAAGTCAGAAAAAACTTTTTAGCCTACTTTCTTCAGTCAATTTTTGTTATCGAATTCGAAAGAATGTAACTTTTGAAGTCGATTTCCTGAAAATATTTTTTTCAAAATTCTTACAAATCTTTATCGATCCTACTTAATAGACATCGAATATATGTATGTATATATGCACCGGTATTGAATTTAGTTGCGAAAAATTGAAATTTCGGCCGCTAAAACATTTTTTCAACTGTTAGCATCACGTGAATCTCCACGCCTAATGATCCGATTTTGTTGATAAATGAACTGAACCTTACTTTGATATGTTATATACCGAATTTTATTCCGAAAAATAAATAAAAGAACACACACACACATATATATATATATATGAGTTAATACTGCCCATAACTATTATTATGTAACATTAGTGTCAGATTGCAGTCGCTGGTTTGTTTATACAAGACTCCAACATTTAACCTTTTCCTCTATCATCGAGTAAAACCAATAAAAATCGGCATTACTAATGGATAATAATAAGCTTCTTATCCAGACTTGAAAGTTGTAGGTTTACAAATTAACCATCCTATGCGACCTTCATGGGTTATAATGTTTATCTTTATACAGGGGTTAGCAAACTGTACAATTTGTGCTCAACCTTACTTGTGCTAAGAATTACTAATGAAACCTATAATTTAAGAATCGACATTAATGGCATATGATAAAATAGAACATTTATTTTTAATAAATGCACTATATGTACAACCGTAGACATGAAATTTGACTGCCTTTAAAATCTTAAATCCTTCTTTTTGGTAGTTTTATGGATCGTAATACACATGTAAACAGATTTGGCATGTAGTGAAAATATTTTACCCAATTTCAATATTTCTCTCTGTCATATTCGTGTATATCAAGTCCTCACCTGATCAGATTCCTTATCCAGGACTGTATACAATGAGTAAGTTTACGTAATATTTTGAAACGTGAAAAAAATATCAAACTATTTTGTTAAGTTCTTTATATTTCACCTCGTTAATTTTTTTCTCTTGTTTCACATTTGTGAAGCTTACTTCCAAATTCTACGATTTTAATTTTAAAAGTTCAAATAGGTCTATAAATTAACAATTACGTACATTTCTAAAGAAAATTATTTTTAGAACGAAGCTAGAATAAATAAATTAAGAACTATCAGTCCCGCGCCGTAGCCGAGCGGTTAAGGTAGGAAGCCTTGGCGCAGAGTTACGGGACTTGCGCTGGTTCGAGTCTCCATGGGGGAAGAAATTTTCTCATGGTATTTCGGCCAGTATGGGACCGGTGTCCACCCAGCATCGTGAGGCAATTGGGTAGCTACAATAAGTAGCGGCTCCAGGTTGAGGAACCGGCTATAACGGCTGGGGGACTCGACATGCTAACCACATGTCACCCCTACACTGGCTGTTGATCATCTACCTTTGTGATTGACACATGTGGATGTGAAGGGCCAGCAGCCGGCTGGTAAAAGGGCAACCGCTGAAAAGTGGAAAGACCCTCAATCGGAAGAACTATCATAGTTCTACTGTTATATATAGTTTCATAAAGGAAAAATAAATGTTGTTCGTTCCATAACGAAATGGAAGTACTCAATCCCTTGATGTGGAAACAGATGAACGGTATAATTCCAGGAGATAAAGAAAAAGAAGTAAAGTTATATGTTGTTGGATAGAATATTGTAATTGAAATAAACTAATTAGAGGAATTAATTAATTGTAAATAGGCTATAATTGAGTAAGATTACTGTGACTTTATTAAACCAGGAATGTAAAGTTTTGAAATAAATCATTTATAATTATTTCAGGTCCGAAACATTAGCAATCATACACATAGGTGTTTTGAATTCAGATCCTCCTAATACAATTCAGGACTCCGTAAAAATGTTTGATATAATATATGAAGTTAATGTACTTAAGATCTCATAATTCAAAATACGATACTGATTTCTTGAGGTAAACATAATCAAAATGTCTATACCCATAAAATAGCAAAACACTAATTTATTCTGTAAGTTATTTGAATGCAGCGGACCGCAGTGAAAACGGAATCTTGTGTAACTGTTATTATTAGGAATATTGTATAATTAGACATACATTTAAGTGGTTTGTTTTTTACCGTTTTCTTCTGATTTATTTATAATATTAAATTAATTGAACCAACTGATGTATCCAAAAGGATACATAACGAATTTAAGGGTTATTTTATTTTTTATTTATTTAATGCAGGGCACTTGAAATACAGATCATTCACCCAAATGACAGACCTTATTAACATATTTGTAATAACTATACAAAATAGAAACAATAACATAAACACTATAAAAATATAAATAGAATAATCTTAAGTAGATTAGGGTGTTTGCTGTGAGATCATTTTCCCTCTTACCTCCCAGTAGCGTTGATGGAGTGTAGATGTTGTTAGTGCAGAACAGTGGAGTAGGTGGGCAGAATCCATACTGGCACCAGTCCTACACAGCATACAGAGAGGATTGTTCAATATTCCCAGACGATGAAGGTGGGTAGCGAGACAGTCAAGTCCTGTTGCAATCCGAAATTTTGCAACAGCTTCTTTTCGTGCCCAATCTGGTACTTCAGAAACAATTTTATTTCTCTATTGGCTTTCTTTGGTCCTTTCTAACAATTCCACATTGTATTCAGATTTTATCTAGGCGTGGATAGCAGTGGCAGATTAATGGTAAAGAATTTCTTTCATGGGTGCTTGTAGAATTTTGAAAGAAGATCTGCAGCTTCGTTTCCTGCGATCCTACAGTGTGATGGTATCCATTGTAGTCCAACTCGCTTTTGGAAGCAAATAAGGCTGTTGATGAATTTCCTGCACTCTACAACTTCTTTGCTATAAGCCGCTGTTAAATAGTTTGCAATTGCACTAATTGCTGCTTGTGAATCTGATAGGATAACAACATTAGAGAAGGATGTGAGGTGGAAAAGTGCTGTTCGAATGGCTTCTATCTCTCCATCAAAAGGGACACAATCTTTGCCAAGTGAAATATTTGTTGCGAACAGATCACTGTAGATTCCAGATCCTGTATTTCCATTTGAACTGATTTTGGATTCATCAATATAGACATGTAACCGACTGTCTGCTGGGTATCGGGTTGAGATGGTTTCTAGCGCAATGGAGCGTAGGATTTGAGGTGGTGTTTCTGACTTGTTAATAACTTGAGTTAATTCGAGATCGAATTCTATTTTAACAATTTCAAGTGAGTCAAACGGTAAACTCGCCTCCACGTGGTGCACCCTGGACAACGCTCCCTAAGCGGCAAAGTAGTTTACCAAATTTAGCAACTTAAAGAATGACGAATTTAAGGCTTATGTGTCACAAATATGCATAAGCGATTTTATCACAAAAAAGAAAAAAACAGAAGTTTTTGCACTTCCATTAATTACAATAATGTGATGAATTTTTCTTTTGGTATTTTCAAACCGGAAGGTGTCGTAGCGAAGTTGTTTAAGGCTATATGCTACAAGCCGGTAGGTCTCTGGTTCGAGTCCGGTTGAGATCAAGATTTTGAAACTGGCCCTAACATTCAGGTGGGTCCATGGTCCTGGAGTCAACTTGGACTCCAACAAATTACATGTTCTGGGGGTAAAGGCGACCGTCGTGCAGGTAACCCGGCAGTCAATTATATAAAAATCCAACTACGCCAAGGTATCCTATGGTATGCAATGGAATCACTTTATCTTTTATTTTTTATCTCACGGTAGGATTCAGTACACTTACATGAAATTAAAATACACAAAATAAAAGTTTTGAATTAATTATATCAGTTATGCAAGGAAAATTTATGTTATTGCAACCGCAAATTACTCATTTTATGCAATTAACTGCTCCACCCACAGGACCTAAAGTGATTGAGTGAAAATCGTGTAAATAATATCAACCAATATGTGTGTCAATCAGGTAAATACACGTCCTTCTTAATTTAAACCGAAATTAAGATTTCTTTCCGTAATTATGTATATTATGATGCATCCACTCTTTATCTTCTACATTTAAGGAATCATTTGTAGTTTATAAAATTCATCGTTTCAGCATTATTATTATTATTATTATTATTATTAAAATTAAGCACATAATTCACTGGCATTATCGAATCATTTGGTTCATAGCCGAGCGGACCTAAGCTCTCCATATATCCCTATCCTGAGAAAATGTTTTCCAATCATCTCCTGTAAAATCCATTTATCTCAAATCATGGTTACTGTTATTCTCCCACCTCTTTCTTGGTCTAACAACTGGGCGTTTTCCCTCTGATTTTCCTACAATAAGCTTCTAGGCTCCTCTTTCATTCTCCAATCGTGCCACATGTTCTGCCATCGCAGTCTACAAGACTTAACTGTTTTTATAACTTGTTTTCCTATAAAGATCATATAGCTCACTGTTATTCAGTCTTCTCCAATCACCTGTCTGATCATCTCTCTTTGGTCCAAAAATTTTCCTTAGAACTTCAAACACTCATAACATTTTCTCCTCCCTTAAAGTAATCGACCATGTTTCGATCCATGTAACTTAATATAATTGGAATAAGAGTTTTATATGTTTTAAATTTATCTTCTTTTGAGGGAAGTTGGGACGACAAGAGTCCCTGTAATACATAAAAGCATGTATTTCCAGATGATCCCGTGTTTAATTTCTTGTACATCTTATTGTTATTTGTATTTATTGTTCCTAGGCATTTAAATCAAACACTTCTTCAACATTTCCCTCATTTGTTATTAACTGAACAATTCCATTATATATCGTATTTGTAAATGTGGAAATATATTTAGTTTTATTGATGTTTACTTCCAGCCCCCATTACATTGTTTTACTCAATAGAGTATGCATGTTGGCCCTTTGTATCTCCTCGCTCTCTCCTAATAATACCGCATAATCGCATAATCTAACAGCTTATTAATGTCGTAGGTCGTATTCATCTTCTAAAGATTTGATGACATGCTTTAGTATAGAATGTAATAATACATTGTTTATTATTATTTTTTTTCATCAAAATTATTAGCAGTAGAAATAGTAGTAGTGTATGCCGAAAATAAAATGTTCATATCCAGGAATTGATTAGTGTAAAATAGGCCTCTACAAGACGATAATTATATCTTAAGATATGGGAAAAGAATACATAAATATAGAAATTTAAAACGTAACTGTACAGAAATATCATTCACATTGTTCTAGAAAAATTCGCAGTCAACTTTATTTTATTCGCGACTATCCATTCATTTGTCTTTCATGATGACTGCTTTTGCCGCTTGGTGGAGGGAAATGGCTTCCTGATGACTTGAACAAGATTATGGAGCACATTTTTCAACTTAACCGATAGCAATTAAAAATAAGATATAACCAACATTATTTTAAATATATGCAAGCACGCTTAAAATCCATAAAGCCGGACTTACATCATGTGGAAATAAAATATTCTTTAAGAACGAGTGAATGAAGCTAGTAGACATTTGTTTTTCTCTTTTTTTAAAAAAATACATTGCTGTATTTTATGATAATATGCACACATGAATAAACTGGAAAATATCCGAAAGTTAAGTACCGGTATTCCCTGTGTTAAAACTGAAACAGTGATAATATTTTATCACTCCCATAATATCGTATATTAATTTTATAACATTTAGTTGATTGCCTTGCTAGGATAAAAGAATCTTGTTTTTTGTCATTAGTTACATTTTAGGATCTGCCCATTTGATAATATATTTTTAGGTATTTTATGGAGAAATATTAAAATTAAAATTAAAATTTGATAATTAAATTAAACCCACATTACATAGATCTTCAAAACTGTATTTTTTATTTAAATTATAATTAACATTTGCTTTCATTTGTTGAAACCAGCCAAATTTCATTACGATTTGTCCATTTAATTAACTAAGTAATAAAACGTTGACATCCATTTTCAGGTGTAAATCGTGTTCTAATACTATAAGTTATGATATTATAGAGGCTAGATTTTAATAATAGTTTAAATTTTCTAAAAATATAAGACCGAAAAGAGGATATTTTTGGAAATGCTAAATTCCAAATTAGAAAATACTTGTCCTCCGCTGTGATCACGGAGTAATGTTGTTGCCTCGAGAGTTGGAGGTAAGATCTCCAGTGGGTGAACTTTTTTGGTTTTTCTTTTCACCTGTAAGGAATATGTCAGGAAACGAAGGGCATAATTGTCCCCGAAGATTATCTGGCCATCATAATGATCCATATCGTATTCTTCTACTTTAGTGTGAATGATAAGTGAATGGTGTACTTGTATTAAATGTTCTAGTTATCTCAGAGATGGTTTCGGGCATTAAAATTATTACTCATCTAAAGGGGACCTACAAGAAAGAAGTGTGTGATTCAGAATTAAAAATTCTCTACTGACAGGTTGTATCCCTGTAAGGTCCGCATGGTGTGGGGCTTTGAGAACTACCTATAAATTGAGAGGAGAGGTTAAACGAAGCCAAAGAGAGAGAGAGAGAGAGAGAGAGAGGAAATATCTAAATATCTATTATACTAGAGTATCAGCCTGGGCGGCTGCAGGCGGGGGTTAATCTTCTACTTTATACCCTGCTAGCGCCTTTGTTATATTTCTTACCTTATCTCTTTCTTTTGTTTTTTCTCTTTTATTTATAGGCCTATTTTGTTAATGTATACCTTATTGAAATAGTTGATTCACGCACTAGTGTTTCTGATCTCATTTTCGGTCATTTCCGGGAATAAAACAAATCTTAGAACTAGCCACCTGATGATCGACATTATTTCTTGAGTTCCTCAGACGTCGATGGAATTTTTAAATTTTAATTTAATTACCAGGACTCATTTAATCATAATTAACATTTCTTGGAAACTAAATAAGTGATATTTTCTCAAAACACGATAAATGTAATCAAATTTAGAGATTTAAACAAAGATTCTTGGCGCGATGTTTTCTTACATGTTAAAGCGTCTATAAAGAAGTTGGTGTTGTTCGCTCTCGGGCGTTGATAGTGTAAATTAAAAAAAAAGTTTTAAAAGTAAACATTCTTGAATTCTAGAGCGTGCAGAATGCTAAATGTGATGATTCAATTGATAATATCATTTAGCAGGCTATATGATAACTCATCCGTAGTTCAGATGAATTTTTTATACACTTTTCCATATTCGGGTGCACTTTGTTCTTGCGTTGATTTAACGATCCCTAAATCCTTCTGTAAGGGTAATTACGAAACCAAAGGGTGAGTTCCTATCAGCGAATGCACTTAAGTTACTCATAATTATTTAATATTGATTTAATTTTAGTTAGCCTATCCCATTTATATCGTTGGACTTCTGAATTAAAAATAATGTTTTTTAAATTAATAGTAATAGTAATAGTAATAATAATAATAATAATAATAATAATAATAATAATAATATAACAATAATAATAATAATAATAATAATACGGAGCACGTGTTTTACCAATACTTCAGAAATCTGGAAAAACTTGAATAGAATGGGGAGAAAAGACACACAGGTAGACAAATTACCTGTTTCCCTGGACACACTCAATAATCACTTCACAGGTATAACTACTACTCCAAAGGATAAAGAACAAACAATGAATGAATTATCACTGACAAATCAACCCGACAGAGAACGTTTCCACTTCTCATACGTTACAGACTACGACGTAAAGAAAGCCATCATGCGAATAAAAACCAAAGCAGAAGGAACTGACCGTATAAATATTACTTTACTGAATAAAATAATCGAAGCTATACTACCTACTATAACTCATATTTTTAACTCCTCACTACAAACTTCTACATATCCTTCATTGTGGAAACAAGCCCTTGTACGTCCACTGCCTAAAGTTAAAACGCCCTCAACCCCGAACGACTTTCGACCCATTAGCATTTTACCTACTCTTTCAAAAGCTCTGGAACGATTAGTCCATAAACAACTGACTCAATACCTAAATGATTACAACCTTCTAGATCAATTTCAGTCAGGCTTCAGGACAGGACACAATACAAATACTGCTCTACTAAATATTTGCGAAGACACGCGAAGCTGCTGATAATCGAAAACTTACCATTCTTACATTACTGGACTTTAGTAAAGCATTCGATTCGACACGGTAGACTTGGACTTATTGTTGCATAAACTTAAAAACCTCTTACTCTCTGATAGTGCCACGAAATGGTTCAATTCTATGCGCCAGCAATCTGTTATATGAAATCATGCATTATGTTCTTCTTGTCCTTCCGTAAAGCTGGGGTTCCACAGGGTTCGGTACTTGGACCTTTGCTTTTTTCAATCTACATAAATGACATATCTAACTCCCTAAAGCATTGCAAACATAATTTATTTGCAGACGACATGCAAATCTACATCCACACAGACAAATATTCACTAATGACGCTGTTGCCAAAATTAACGAGGATCTTGACTCACTAATGACTTGCACAGTTAAATATGGACTGCAATTAAATCCTACAAAGTCACAATCAATCATTATGGGTCATCAGAGACTATTATCTACAATTAACCTAAACACAGTTTCGCATGTGTCACTAAACGGAGTTCAAATCCCTTATAGTGAGACAGTAAAAATTCTAGGAGTATTTATTGACAAAAACTTAAATTGGAATACACAAATAAACCATACATGCAAAACAGTCTTCTCAATAATACATTCATAAATCGTGTACGAAATTGTTTGCCATTCGCCCTTAGGAAAATGTTAGTAGAAACACTTGCAATGCCCCATTTTGATTATTGTGACACTCTTTTTACAGACTTAAATATTATTTCCACTCAAAGACTTCAACGTGTTCATAATTCTTATGCACGTTTTATTTGTGGTATTCGCAAATTTGACCATGTTACACCGTCCCTGGAACAATTATCGTGGTTTCGTCTAAGAGATCGTAGAACTGTCCATTCCCTATCCCTTCTCTATAAAATACTTCACACATCATCGCCTAATTATTTATCACGCCGCTTCATCAGACTATCCGACACACATAATCTTGACACTCGATCCCATCAGCATATTGTCCTTTATATCCCGCCTCATCACACTGTATATTATTCATTATCTTTTACGGTGTCACTTACCAAAACATGGAATTCCCTTCCACCCTATGTCAGAGACTGTCAAACTATAACATCCTTCAAAAACAAACTAAAGAATTATTTAATAACAAACTAACTTATACACCTCACTGATAGTATTCTTTTAGCAATATTAATATATTAATTATTTATGTAAATAATATTAAGAATAACAAATATTTTTATTTGTTTTGTTTTAAATATTGTATAATCGTAAAATTAGTTTTCTATATCTCATTATTTTCCTGTTTTTTATATACATTAACAGGGACAATTTAATATGTCTTGCTTGTATAATTTTATTATTAGTTTTAGTCTTAATTTTAACTAATATTAACTGGTTGTATTATAGATCGTAATATGTATATTAGATATTATCTTTTGATCAAATTTTTACTTAGTGTTTAATATTAGAGTTAATTAAGATTGTTATATTCTTATGTAATATATGTTTGTCCTGGTGAGTGGAAGAGAAGGCCACATGGCCTTAACTCCACCAGGCTAAATATACAATGATACAATGATATATTCTCGACGTTAATTACTGAATCTGGTGTATTCTTATGGTTACAATTTCGAATTAATTCTACTATATAAGGATTTTTTTGTAAATTTGTAATTTTTATTTACAAAAATTCACTACATAAGAATTTTTGGTAAACTTATGGTATTTTTTTAAATTGTCCCATTGAAGAAAAGTTTAAATTAGTTAATATTAAAATATTGTTCTCTCCAGAATTGTCTTCATTAGTTTACTGATCCATTTCGATTTCCCTCAACATTTCATTTATTATCATCATCATCATCCAGGGATTAGGCATGTTGGCTCGTTCCGGTTTCATGAAAACCAGAATTGTTACATTTGTTCAGACCATCTTCTGTGTGGGCGTGCAACATTTCTCCTTCCGTGCGGTTTATAATTTAGCAATAATTTTAGAAATATTTCTCCTGGCATTCTATTTCATTTATATCATACAAAACAGTGATTACCTGGAAGACGGAAAAGTGTGCCTTTTGCAGTATATATGGTATGACGAAAATAATCTAATCGCCTTAAAGACTGTTATTTTTGTAATACAAATATGGTAGGATTTCAAACAAAAAGTAATCATGTTGTCATATATCGCAAAGTTCAATCAGTAATAAGACCAGTTCTTCATAGTGAAGGTCTCCTAATTCCTCCAAAAGCATGGGTTCAAGAACAAGATGGAGTTTCTTCAGACCATAGTGCAGATGACAGAGGACCATCAGCATCACATACCAATCTGGGCATAGCAAAGAAGTGAAATTTTTATCCCAAGAAGAATTAAGTGACCTCATTTCTTTGTAGGTCCTTAACAATCCAGACACTGATAGTTCAAAATTGTTTTCTTTTTTTATTCTCTAAAAAGTCCTTAACCACTAATTTAAACGACTGTCATGCAGTTAATTCAGCACTAGAAGCATAGATTAAAAACACTGTCTCACGAGTAGTCTAATTTGACATAAAAATAATTTAGCCTTAGTTATCTTGGGAAATAAAGTTCTCTGATGCTCAAATGCACTTTCACTTTTGTAAAAAATATATGTTATGGGGTATTATTCTAACAAGCATTTTCGGAATCAAAAGGTTCACTTCCATAAAAATTGGCATAATTCGTCGGGGTTTATAAAATGTTTATTTATATTCCATGTAATAATAATAATCTAATAATAATAACAATAATAATATCATCATAACCTGTTCACAAATTTAGGCCATTTGTTGACCTGTTTCCGCCTCAATAGAAATACCACCCAGAAGTATTTTGAGTGGACATCCTGGTCTTCTTCTTCCTGCAGCTTGATAGCTTAACATTTCCTTGGGTATTCTGCGATCCTCCATTCGATGAATATGTTGTATCCATTTTGAGTTATAGTCAGAAATTCTGTTTTTCAAAGTTTCCATGTTTAATTCATCTAACATGTCTTCTTTCTTTTTATGATCTAGTAGTGTGTATTTAGCAGTCCTCCGAAAATATCTCATTTCAGCAGATCTAAGTCTCTGTATATCCTTCTGTTTCAATGTCCATACTTCGCTACCATACAAAAGAGTTGAAAGAGCCAATGATTTATACACTTTTATTCTTGAATGTTTTTAGACTAATATTGTGACTTAAATATAGCATTTATTAAACCTAAAATAGTTAGAAATGTTATTTTTATATAATAATAATAATGATGATGATAATAATAATAATAATAATAATAAAACTTTTATAAATCACAAAATGCGTGTACTATAATTCGAATAATGAATTTCCACTTAGTTAAACCCTTTATCATTATTAGTGCTCCAATTGTTTTAGCCAAATATGTGTTTTACATTATAAATTATATGTTCTACATACAACGTGTTTTAACTTCCTTTCCGGAGTTAAGCCACGTTTCCGAAGATTTATCATCCGGAAAATTCAATCGACATCGACTGAACTTAAACTTCCATGCGCTCCTCATGAGAATGACAAACTTTTCTAAACACAGTAATTTGACGTTAAAAATTCATGGAAAGAGCTTTCAAATAATGCTAAATGTTGGGAAAATGTTTAATAAAAATAGAAAAGATTCTATGTGGTCTTCAGTTAGTAATGAGTAATGAGAAAGAACCAGCAGATTATTAACATTTTTAATTTTTGTCAAAATTGAATTAATTACTGGAAGTTGAGATAAGAGCGTTTTTGTTGTTATTTAATCTGCTCAAAGTAATGTTAAAACAAAACAAATTACATCACGTGTATTTGTTTCTAATTAGTTTAATGTTCAGAAAATTAATTTTCATAAAATCTTCAAGTACGTAATGGAGATGAGGTAAATTGGTGTCATTTGTAAATCCCTTTTAGCACTTCTGGTTTAATTAAATTTCATTTAATATTACATATGAAACATATTTTTTCATTAATGACAGATTGGATACGAGGGACTCTATATCCACCTGAAACAACTCATTTATTTTTTCATTAATGACAGATTGGATACGAGGGACTCTATATGAAACATATTTTTTCATTAATGACAGATTGGATACGAGGGACTCTATATGAAACATATTTTTCATTAATGACAGATTGGATACGAGGGACTTATATGAAAATATTTTTTCATTAATGACAGATTGGATACGAGGGACTCTATATGAAACATATTTTTTCATTAATGACAGATTGGATACGAGGGACTCTATATGAAACATATTTTTTCATTAATGACAGATTGGATACGAGGGACTCTATATGAAACATATTTTTTCATTAATGACAGATTGGATACGAGGGACTCTATATCCACCTGAAACAACTCATTTATTTGTTTATTTCAATGGAAGATAAATTCGTACAAAAATATCATTATTTTTGTTGGAACAACACACACGAATGCTAGTAAATACAAATCTAAATTGAAATAATAATTATTCATCTCAAATGTTTACGTATAATGTGCAAATAATGTATGGTTCAAGATTCAAATCTTCTTCCTATTTACCACCGACAAGACCGTGCATGTGGCAAGGAGAATCTTTCAAGCCAATAATAAGGTAATGTCCACCGCTGGAATATAATTTTTTAATATACCACAATTATTTGTTCACCAAACATAAAAAAAAAAGTATGGAATTGGCTAGTTGTTATTTTGTAGCGTATTTGGTTAAGGCAATACGCTACAAGATGGAAAGTCGAAGTTTCGAGTCCTGGTGGGGTCAGACGGCACAATAACTCTGGATCAACTAACGCATTGAGTACTAGACATTATGTTTTGATGGTGAAAGCGCAATAACGAAGGCATGACATCTCGTGCCGATTGTCTAACCTCCTACTACCCCATGGTCCTTCTAAGACCAGAAGTAAGATCACTTTACTTGATTTGCCTAGTACTCTAATCCAATAGTTTCGTATTTGGTGCAAAGGGACAATTCAATCTTGCACTATTTTAATTAAACAAAAGACCTCATTTACACTGATGCAATAACACGATTAAGACCATAAAGGAGTGGAAGTATACATTTTCTGATTTTAATGTTAAAATTTTAAGACTAAGAGTTTTTTTAGAAGGGTGCATGAGAATGGCTTGAAATTAAAATCAATAAATATTTATTATCGTTATTCGAAGTTACATTTAATAATGAGTATAGTAAGCTACTTGTAAAACTTCGGAAGCTATTAAAATCAAGTTCCATAGAATATAATCTAAAGGATGCAAATCTCGAATATCATAGCTATGAAACTATACGATATATCATCGAAACTATTGTAAGTTTGAAATCGAAGCGAGAACATTCAGCTGCAGCAGATATGGAAAAGAACAAAATCTATTAATAAGCGTTTCCCTAATATAAATATAGGCCTACATATCAATTTAAATATCTTGAAGTTTTAGGTTCTATGGTTGGAACGAGAAAAACAATATCACAGCTTTTGGTAGACTATCTGAAGAAATTTGGATTCAGTGCCAAATGTTTACAAATATAGGCCTTTAATATTTGAAAAGCTCTATACATATTTTGAAAAAAAAATAGTTACACAGTAATCAGTACAAAGAAAACTAATTATGAATTCTGAAACAATTTTAATGTTTATTATTTAAGTATACTTACAGTTGTTTTTCTCTTATTCTTTGTCTGAGGACAACCTCTGTTTGTAGAGGAAGAACTTAATAAAATAAATATTTGGAACAATATGCAGAAAAGGTAAATATAATTAATTTGAGAGATTTTCAATTTCTTACAGTAAGTAAATGATGCGACAAACTAACATCATCATCATCTTCAAGGTATGGGTCTATTGACCTGTACCGCTCCCAGCTGCACAATATGCTGCAGGTCGTCCTTCCAACGTCGTTTCGGTCTTCAGGTCTATAATAAAGTATCTGTTTTGATAAGCGATTATTTAGAATTCTTTGTTCATGCATTTTATATTTATATTGTATACTTATAATTCATCTCTGATATCTTGGCTTATATTTTGATCTCTGTAAGATACACCTGCAACGGATCTCAGAAATCTAATTGTTATTGTCTCAATTTTATGTTTATCAGAGATCGTTAAAGACCAACTCTCAGTCCCGTATGTTAACGTAGGAACGACTACTATTTTGTTAAATTTTATATGAGTCTCTCTTGTGGTCCTATTTCTCAAATATCTTCTTGTTGAACCATATATCTGTTGAAATTTCCCTAATTTCTTCCCTAAATCCAAATTTTTCAGGTTCGTTATCATGCATCCCAGATATTTAAAACAAGTTACTTGTTCAATGATGTTTGCTCCAATTACAATTTTTGTCCTTTTATGCTGAGTTCCAATAAATGCCATGGACTTTGTTTTCTCTGTTGATATCTTCAAATTATAATATTTTATTAGATTCCATAATTTATAAACTGATTACTATCATGCATCGAATAAAACCAAAGAAAAATTCCTTTTTTGTTTTCGCCTCTAAGTTACAAGGTTCGCGGGTTCACACCCGGCAGGGATGGATGAAATTTAAAGTAGTTAAAACGTATGTAAGACTTCCTCTGGAAGATAAGTAAAGACGTCGGCCCAGTGTCGTAGATTTAGAGCATGTAAAAAAACATAAACCTGAAATAAGAGACTTTGGAGTAAAATTTGTCGACGCTGTCACGCCCTGATTTGATTTCGGACGCTAATGATTTAAAGGAGTTAAAAAGTATTGTTAAATAAAAAATACTATTTTCAATATAAAAAGACATTATGAACAAACAGATTTTTCAATAAATTCGCCACTATATTAAAATTTCAACAATTTTTCAGAATTAAAATAAGAAAAATGCAAGTTTTCATTTCAGACTTTTCTTACAACATATTAATTTAACATATAATGATAAAATAAACAATTGCTTTTATATTATAATATGTGCTTTATTTTCTATTGTATGAAAGCACAGCGCAAAATGTGTAACCTTAGATTATCATATCCTCAGAAACTAATATAAGATAAAATTATATCAACTAAAAGACAACAAAACTTATTTATTATGGAAAAAAATAGTTATATCAGATAATTTAAAATTATTGATACTAATAAATTTTCATTAATTCAATCGCAATTACACTGAAAAAATGGATGGTCAAGCGATATTGATCAAGAAAATGTAGCATGAACATCAGATTATAATAATTTAATAAATCATATTTTACACCTCACCTCATATATCTGTGTATTCTCTGGACCGGTTTCGAAATGTATCTCCTTCATTGTCGACTGGTGTATTATTCAAATCTCATAGTGTTACTTCCTAAATATAAATCACATCATAGCTTTAAGAAAGTAAATCTATTATTATAATTTTAATTTAGAATTCTATCTACATTTTTAAATAACATATGATAATAATGGTTTAATTTAATTTCTAGTATTGAACTTGAAGTGTTGAATAATTCAGGTGTAGTAATTAGGTGGTTTAAATTAGATATCGTTTCAATATTCGGCAGTATACGTACAAATGTTTAAACTAAGACACTTAAATGTAGATTATCGATTACTGCGTATCATCAAACTTTTAAAATGTTAAAATTATAAAATTTGAAGGACTACCTTAGAACTAATACGTCCTCAACTAAATAAAACTTCAGAAAAAAAAAGAACTTCGTTGTAGGCCTTTCGGAACATGATCCAACCTCATTTGTTAAAATATCACTTTTTTAAAATAGTAGAAGATGTAAATGTTCCGAAACACCTATTACAATATATATATTTTTTATATTTTAAATTGAAGATTTTACATTTTATAAGTTTCACCTTTTAATACAGAAACATAACGGCGGTTTAGAATTAATTTAAATTCATTAACAAACATTAAAAAAATAATGAAAGAATAACTGAATATGATCGGACAATAGTAAAGTAAAGTAAAGTGATCCCACAACAGGCCCGGAGGCCCTTGGGGTAGTAGGAGGTTAAGGCTCCCACTTTTTCTAGACAATCGGCACTTTATGTCAGCGGGGTTGTCAGCCCTGCGTGACGGCCGCCTTTACCCCTAGAACAAGCGTCTGGTACTCATTTCCGTTAGAGGCTGAGTCGACCCAAGGGCCATAGTGCCGCCAGAGGGTTTGGGTCAGTTTAAAAATCCTGACCCCAACGGGACTTGAACCCTCGACCCTCCGGCTTGTAGCTCAGTGCCTTAACCACTACGCTATATGTTTAATTCAGCACAGACCTATATATTTATGGTTTCAAAAGTAACAATTTAATAAATTAAAATAGATATATACCGTCCATAAAAATGGAAAACGTATCATAAGATGTTTTTTGAAATAGTTGAGTGAACACGTTTAGTTTTACTTTCAAAACTGTAGCATGAATTATAAACACAGTTTTTATATTTTTGTATTTATTTTAACTCATTTTGGAGACTGGAGAAACAATAAAATATTGTAGTGAGACCACATATTTATACATGAAGGAGAAACATCTACAACCAGGAGATTGGATAGACGACAAAATTGGCTATTGGGAATAGGACGATGTCAAAGGCATTAATCAACCATTGATCTATCTATTTTAACTCATTTGGATATTTCGAAAATACTGCTATGCCTATGGTTTTCAAAGAAAAGAAGTACTTTAAATAAATGAAATAGAATAATATCATAAACAATGCAAACTATCGAACTACAGTTGACCTTCAAATGATACACACACACACACACATATATAGATATATATATGCCTTGAAAAGAAAAATAAATGTCTGAACCGGGAATTGAACCCAGACCTCAGAATTGATATTTTAGTGCGTTACCGATTACGCTATCCAGACAATCCTAGCTACATATTCTCCATCATGAGAGGTAGCGAGAACTCAGTCTCACCGCCCTCTAGTTGCTACTATACAAGTTAACATGTCGGAAGAAGGTACAGTGTACCGAAACAGGTGTTACTAAATTATATCTTAATAAATATGAAAATCAAAGAAAACTGTAAGTTTTATTTTTATTTTATGAAATAAATTAAAGAGAGTTTTTTTATAGCAGTGACGCTTCTTTATTTAGATGTTATAATCAATTTTTTTTAATTGAACAATGCTGGCCTAATATGACATGAAAAGAAAAATAAATGTCTGAACCGGGATCTGAACCCAGATCTCTGAATTGATATTTCAATGCGCTACCGATTACGCTTTCCAGACAATCCTAGCACAAACATTTATTTATTTATATTAAATTAATGTTGGGAAGTAAACATTATGAGGTATAATCATTAAAATTCATCGGAGAACATATTGTTTAAACAACTCACCTCATAGGATTCTTGAGGTGAGTTGTTTAAACAATATGTTCTCCGATGAATTTTAATTAATTAATTAATTAATTTATTTATTATATATATATATATATATATATACAGTATTTAAGAGAAATAAATGTACGATCCATATGTAAAATTCTGTCTGTGATTCTGTCTTCAGAATGGCGAATAAATAAATAACAGTAATATATTAATTCTTCCTTTAAATCATAATGTAGTTCTAGCTTACAAAAGAGATATTCTAAGAGATAATAGAAACGTTTATTTTGCACTATTGGTTCTATAGTGAGTGCCTTCACTCTCTTGTTTTAAATTTTCCTCTCCAGCATTTTATGTGGTTTGTTACAACAGATGTTTCGATCTTGTATCTATAAAAAATAGATGATGAAATATTCAGTTTTACATTTCTTAATAATGATGTCTTTATAGAAACATAAGAAGTGGACTATAATGGTATATCGGTAGGGGTTCAAGAGGTCAGAAACCGAGTCGTCATAACAATGGGGTGAAGATGACACCCCAGGAGGGTGAAGATGTGTCTATAGTATAGCTTTATTCAACAATATGAATGATGACCAGTCATCTTTCAGGAGAAGACGTACGCGAATCAATCTTCGGCCTACAGAGGTTGAAGTTCATTACATCGACTAGTCTAAGCTTAATGGGATACACTGACATACATTTATAACTAGGAATGAATCTATTATACCACTATACGTTCATAAATTTAAACATTATCCCATCTTCGTCCTCATATATTAATAATATATAATGATGATGATAATAATAATAATAATAATAAGTATTATTATTAGGCCTATTATTATTATTATTATTATTATTATTATTATTATTATTATTATACTAAAATATTATTTGGAAAAAAACTATACTGATATGGAATTAGAGGAACAGTCAGGATTTAGAGCACGTCGTTCCACAACCGACAATTTATTTTGCATTACTCAGGTAATAGAAAAGAAAATGCAATATGGACAACCTTTGCACCTACTATTTGTAGATCTAGAGAAAGCACACGACAATGTCCCTATAGAGAAACTATGGATCGCTTTAAGACGTATGGGAATTAAAACTATAATAATGAAAGCTATACAAAATTTATATGACAATTGCATGTTTAAATTAAAATTGTCACATGGTTTTACGATAAATAAAGATCTTCGTCAAGGTTGTTGTCTATCACCGACTCTGTTTGAAATATATGTACATGAAATATTAAAGAATTGGAGGAGAAAAAATGTTCAAGCATGGGAATTCCTATTTCAAACAACAAAACTTTATACTACTTACTTTTGCAGACGATCAATTGTTAATTGCGCAAGATTATGAAGATTTAGAATGTATGACTAGAAAAGTAATAGAAGAATATGAAAAATGGGGTTAAAATTTAAACATGAAAAAAAAAACAAAATATTTATCAATTGGTGAACCAGAACAAAATTTAATTTTGGAGACTGGATAATCTATAAAATCTTGTAGTGAGATCACATATTTAGGAATTAAAATAAATAAAAATGGGAGTTATGAAGAGGAAATAAGAAATATAAATAATAAAGGAAAATTTGCAATTGCTTGCCTCAATGGAATATTGTGGGATAAAAATATAAGTAATAAAAATAAAATGAATATATATATCATACAATTGTTAAAAGCATCATTACTTATGGAGCAGAACTCTGGCCATTAACAACAAAAACAAATAAGTACCTTTTAGCAACGGAAATGGATTTTATACGAAGGGCCGCAAGAATTTCAAGAAGAGAAAAAATTAGGAACTCAGTTATAAGGGAGAAAATGAAGATTGAAGACACTATTTTAGACTATATTAAAACTCAGCAATTAAGATGATACGGACATGTCCAGCGAATGGAAGAGGATCGGCTACCAAAATCTGTTTTGAAATGGAAACCTGAGGGAAGACGAAGCAGAGGAAGACCTAAAACCTCCTGGAGTCAGGGAATATGTTTATATATGAAGGAGAAACATCTACAACCAGAAGATTGGATGGACCGACAAAATTGGCTATTAGGAATCGGACGATGTCAAAGACATTAATCAACCGATGATCTATCTATCTATCTATCTATCTATCTATCTATCTATCTATCTATCTATCTATCTATCTATCTATCTATCTATCATCTATCTATCTATCTACCTATCTATCTATATATCTATCTATCTATCTATCTATCTATCTATCTATCTATCTATCTATCTATCTATCTATCTATCTATCTATCTATCATCTATCTATCTATCTATCTATCTATCTATCTATCTATCTATCTATCTATCTATCTATCTATCTATCTATCTATCTATCTATCTATCTATCTATCTATTATTATTATTATTATTATTATTATTATTATTATTACGATCAGATAGTGATTGCTCAGAACCCGGATGATGCATCATGCATGATAAGGAAATTAATATTAGAATATAAAAATGGGAATTAAATTAATAAATATTGATGAAACCGAAAATCTTTCTGGGATACGTTAGAACATATATAGCGTCGATTAGAAATAATACGTAATTTTGAAAATGTTCAATATTTAGGTTCAATTTTAGATAAAAGTAGAAATCAAAAGAAGAATATTTGATGATAGAAAAGTCATTAGTATGCTGAACTCAGTATTCAGGAATATATTACACAGAACCAAGAAACATATATTTCAGAGTTTGTTACACATCTTTTTATTAAATGGATTCGAAACATTGGCAGGCAACAGAGTAGCTAACTGTTAGCAGTAGAAATGGATTTTTGGAGGCGATTGAACGCGAATTTCAAGACACGATAAAATAAAGAATACGAGTAGTATTGTTACGCGTCGTATAGCGATGTTTAAAATACACGAGCAAGGGAGAACATTGGTCTCGCATTAATCGGAGTGGATTTGCAAGTCCCCAATCGCGAGTCAAAAGGCCCTTCTTAAGTATCGAAATGTCTAGGCCCTCAGTCTAGACGTCTCTACCATAATCTCCCTCCCCTTTCGGTAAAGATTCGTGGCCAGAGACTTCTACGGTTCGATGTATCTCGAACCTAAGCCTGGAAATTTCCTCGCGCCTATAAAAGGAGCGAAGGCGAGACTTCAGTCAGTGCATCAGGATATTACTATAAAGAACTTCGTAGAAGAAAGACGTCTCTTATGGTAACAACAAGCTTGCATCGAGACTGTATGGGTGACCGGCAGTGACATCGAGCTTGGATCAAGCATTGATGGGTGACCATCAGTAAACGCCGTAGTGCTTTATTAACATTAAATTCAGTGCGGTTACTGGTAGTTCTGGGGCTCTGTGATTGGTTGTTATATAAAAAGTGATCGCTACACAACCAATCGGCGGTTAGAGCAGTTAATTCCAGACCGGGCTTACCGGCCCGGTCCAGTGTAAAGTGTTCTAGTGTTCTAGAAATTAGATAAATTTACGTGTGTAGTGTCTAAAGTTATAGTGTTGTGGTTCCTTCACTAATGTGCAGTGTAATTCTATCCTAGTGGCAAGTGGTTTTCTAACAAAGTTAAGTGAAGTAGTAGACTAAGACTTGGTATAACCAAGCATGGCTGCTGCATTTGATTTTACAGGGTCTATGGACCTGGATGCAAATAATGAGGACATCAGACCATTCACGTTGTGGGAAGCAGCCTCACAATTTTTCGAGACATATATTGCTAAGAAGAAAAGCGAGGATAATACTCGTTATCAAAGATATATACATGAGATACGCGGAGTATTCTTGCTCATTACTAATAATCTGGCTACTTTCCCCAGCAGTGAAAGATCTGATGCGGTGTGCGACATCACTTTGACTTGTATGGAGAAATTAGATAAGATATATGGCCAAGTATCGGAAAGTGTAACTATGTACTCGCTCATGTTGAAGGAAGTAAAAGCTGCTGCGCTTGAGCTCCAAGCACACAGCTTTCTCCCAGAACATGACGCGAGTTCGGAGACAGATTCAGAGCAACAAGTAAAACCTAAACCTAGTGTCAGGGACATATTTGATATACCCATGCCTACATTTCTGAAAACTGAATCTGAATCTCGAGAAACAACGACTCCCAAAAAGAGGAGAAACAAAAGTAAAAGTAAAGGAATAAAAGTATCCAAAACCTCAGAAAATATTTCTGAACAGAAAACTCAAAATTTACCCAAACAAGTCAAAGTGAAGTCTCCCGCTGTAGTATCAGGGGTTGAGACTTCTAATAAATTTGCAGCATTAGCTGTTACTGATATGGAAGCATCAACTTCTGGAACTTCCTCTACAGTGGTTCCACCTGTAATAGCTGGTCCATCGACCGATACGACAAAAACTACACCTTCTCGAAATGTTGACTCTGCGAAACAGAGGCCCCCGCCTATCACTGTCACTGGTCATGGGGATCTGTTTCGTATGAATAAAGAGATCAAGACACTCATAAGTGGACCACTTAAAGTTGTTAACATAAGAGAAGGTTTGCGTTATTACGCAACTACAATGGAGGACTTTTTAGTCCTGAGACAGTATTTTAATTCCATTCACAAGGAATACTATACTCATTTGACTAAAAAGGAACTTCCATTGAAGGTAGTGTTAAAACGGCT
This sequence comes from Diploptera punctata, assembly GCA_030220185.1. Taxonomy (NCBI): domain Eukaryota; kingdom Metazoa; phylum Arthropoda; class Insecta; order Blattodea; family Blaberidae; genus Diploptera; species Diploptera punctata. The sequence continues at coordinate 2,489,617 of JASPKZ010000004.1, forward strand.
GCCTTCAAATACTTCCATAGACGAAATAGAAGAGGAAATTAAGTCCTTGGGATTTCCTCTAAAAAGTACTAGGCAAATATTTGCCAAAAAAGATAATGTAGAGAAACCTCTCCCCATTTTCATACTTGAACTCGAGCGGACAGCAGAGGCTCTGAAAATTTATGATCTGAAGCGGCTGGTTTACTGCGTCGTATCGGTGGAATCTTATAGACCAAGGACTAGCCTTAAGCAATGCTTTAGGTGTCAATCATTTAACCATACTTTTTCCGCATGCTGCCGGAAGCCACGTTGCGTAATCTGTGCCGAGGCCCATGGACATAAGGACTGTCCAGTCAAGGCCTCTGCACAGAGAGATGCTAATTTGCTTAAGTGCGCAAATTGCGGGGCTAACGGACACCCAGCATCCTATCGTGGCTGCCCTGTTTTCCAGGCAGCGCTTGTGAGTTATAATAGGGCAGCTCAACCCAAACAACCTATATCTCACGGTGAAAGTCCAACCTAATGTTTCTTTTTCCCAATCCCTACAGAATGGCACCTCTTCACAAAACCAAAAGGTGAACAGCAATGTTCAAGGCCAGGGCCAGCAATTGCCTAAACTACAACTAGGGCAGCAGGTTGAGGAGTATCTCCAGGGTCTTCAGCCAATATTGGCTGAACTACCCTCTCCTATGGAGAGATTCCTTTTCCTGCACAGGATCTTTAACCTGTGTAACATAGGTTAAAGTAAAGTGAACCACAAACTAAATAGATTGTGCGAGTTGCTCGCATAGAATGTGATATCAGGTTGCACTACCCAGTGCGACTTGATGTCTATATACTGTGTGGACATATCCACAATTTATTATTCAGGTCCGTAGACCAAAAGAAACCATCTTGTCACAATGGCTAGGATTAAACGAACCACAATCCTAAAACGATAGCCACTACGGAATTAACTGCCAAGAATGCCCAGTGGGTAACAGTATGCAGAGCCCAGGACGGTGCCAAGTCACCGTCACTCAATTGTTGTTGTTCAGTCAGTCTTGCTTAGACGGTGATAGCAGTGTCATGTGTTATGTACGAGAAATTGTGGTGAATAGACCCATTAGTGACTGTGAAAATAATTGTGACTGAGATAAACATTTAAAGAAGATTAATTCTGAGTGAAAATCGTAATAAAAAGTTTACTAATAATTTGTGCAAGAAAATAAAGTTTTAAGTGAGATTTAAACAACATCAATATGTTCATTTTCGTCGAACTAAAAAAAAAAAAACACGAACCCGACCATCTCTGCCACAATGTAACTAACTAACTCACTGGCACTATCGGACCCGTAGGTTCATGGCCGCGCGAACATAAGCTCTCCATATCCTGAGCCAATGTTTTTCAATCATTCTCTGTATATTCTAATTCCCTCAAATTATGGTTAATGTTATTCTTCCACCTCATTCTTGGTATATCAACTGGACGTTTTCTCTCTGATTTTCCTACAAGAGGCTTCCATGCACGTCTTTCATTCCCCATTCGTGCCACGTGTCCTGCCCATCGCAATCTACAAGACTTAACTGTTCTCATTATATCTGGCTTCCTATGAAGTCCATGTAGTTCACTGTTATGTAGTCTTCTCCATTCACCTGTCTGTTCATCTCTCTTTGGTCCAAAAGTTTTCCTAATAACTTTATTCTGAAATACTCGTAATCTCCTTTCCTCCCTTAAAGTAAAAGTCCATGTTTCGCATCAATATAATATAACTGGTAGAATAACAGTTTTATATATTTTCAGTTTAACGTTTTTGAAAGGACTAGGGGTGTCTAGAGTCCCTATATTGCATAAGAGCACGCATTTCCAGAATTGAGCCTATGTTTAATTTCTTTGTGCATCTCATTCTTTTTGTGATTATTGTTCCTAGGTATTCGATTTCAGCCATTTCCTCAAAATTTCCCTCATTTCCACAGTACAATAGGAGAAAATATGAACGTCTAAAATAACATATTAGAAAAAATAGAAGAAAAGCGTTTGAGGTGGTATGGATACCTCATTCGAATGGAAGAGAATAGAATACCAAAATACATCCTAGAAGATGGAAGGGAAAGAGGTAGACCAAGAGAAGCATGGAAGCAAGGGTCTTAGGGAAGAGCATGAATTAAATAGAGATCTGCGGCGACAAATTACTTTGGGTTGAAGGAGACCACTATAATGTGGTATATTCCTATCGAAATATTATCTGGAATATTCCTAATAAAATATTATTATTATTATTATTATTATTATTATTATTATTATTATTATTATTATTATTATTATTATTATTATTATTATTATTATTATTCCTCTACGCATGAAAGCTGGTAACTTGTTGCGTGTTCATTCACTACAGGTTCGGGGTTTGGTGACGTCCTTCCATCGTAGTAGTGGTTTTCCTAAAGGCCTTTTCTGCTGAGGTGTCCCGTCACGTACTTTCTTCACTAGTCTACTGTTCTCCATTTTATCTATGTGATCGTTCCAATTTATTCTTCTATAATTCATCCAGAGGTATATAGGTTCAATTTCTTCTCTAATAACAGAGCTGCGAATTTTCTCTCTCAGCGATTTTCCTACGATTTTCCTTAAAACTTTCATTTTGGTTGTTTCATTGATTTGTTTTGTTTTTTTGAGTTTCTGTTCGGCATTCACAACCATATGTTAGAACTGGTTTTATGACAGATTTGTAAATTCCTACTTTTGTATCTATTCTTAAATTTTTATTTTTCCAAACAGTATTGTTTAAACGTCCCAATATTTTGTTTTCATTATTTGCTTGATGGAGGATTTCATCTGTTATTCTGTTGCTGCTATTAATTTCTATTCCTAGATGTTTGAATTTCATGACCTGTTCTATACTTTTCCCTTCTATTTCTAATTTAACACGTCGTGCGTCCTTAGATATTGTCATTGATTTGGTTTTATTTGTTGAGTTTTACATGTTATATTTTGCTGCAATGATTCTAAATTTGTGCAATAGCATTTGTAAATCATCTTCACTTTGTGCAATTAGAACTGTGTCACCAGCATAGTTTATTATCTTCAGCTCTTTGTTACCTATTTTAATCCCATTTCTAACTTCAACTTTTAGTTCTTTGATGATTTCATCCATTATTGGTGTGAACAATATGGGACTTACTGAGTCTCCTTGTCGTATTCCTTGCTGGACTAAAATATCTTTAGATTTACTATTTCTATATTTGATAGTTGTACCATTTACAGAATAACTTATTTGATGATTGCGATGAGGTTTTTAGAAACATTCTTGTTTTCTAATATGTTGAGTATATCATTTAATTTTACTCGATCAAATGTTTTTTTCCAGATCCACAAAACATAGGAAGACTGGGATGTTAAATTCGATAGCTTTTTCTGTAGTCTGTTTTAATATAAAAATGGTATCTGTGCATGATCTTCCTTTTCCAAATCCTTGTTGTTCATCTAGTAGTGGTAATGTATTCGATAAATGATCTGCTATAATTTTAGTGAAGAGTTTCAGTGTTGTGCATAATAGATTGATGCGTCTGTAGTTTTCTGGTTTGTTTTTATCTCCTTTTTTCAAAATTGGGATTGTTTAATTTCTCGCCTTTTAGGTACTTTTATGCCACACATCGCCCGCTCGTTACAGTAGCACGGTCTATGGGAGAGTAATTTTTAACTATGGATCACACATATACATTTTTGACCACACAAGGACATGGAGGGCCTCCTCCGAGACAACGCGACTTTAAGACCTACAATGGCGAACATGATATTAACGATTATGATGGCTAGAAGATGCTCGGGACCGTTTGGGCCTTAATGTTTCCTGACATTTGTCTTACAGGTGAGGAAAAAAAGCCAGAAATGATCACTCAGGAAACTTGTCTTGGTCTGGGATTGAACCCTCGCCTACTATACACGAGACAGTGACACTACCCCGAGACCACAACGGTGAACAATTTAACTAATCATTAAAAAAATGTATAATTTCACTTTCGTGGCATTTCTTATTTCGCGGGCAATTATTTCTGTGAGATTTTTGTATCATATTCAATTCGAACTATCGGTTTATTTTATTTTTTTATCTTCATTTAATTGTCTCGTAACGATTTTAAAAGTTGTTAATGGTGTTACAATAGAGTTATAATATTTAATTTGTATTTGATGTTTATTCATAGACGTTTACTGCATCGCGTCTATAAGTGTATAGTGTTATCAATGTATGCCTGATGTGTTTCTAACGTATTTCTGTAGAATTTTACTGATTTCATTATAATAACATTAATAAATGTTGATTGTGATTAAATTGGACCTGTCAATAAATTTCCAAAGCAGTATTTTTCCTGATGATTGAGAAAAAAGCAGAAAAATATTGTCGAGAAGCCAAGTCCCACGATTTCAAGCCTGGACGTTGTATTATTGTGGGTTTGCTCTCTTAAATTGTATTGCTTCTAGTAGGACAGGTACATTTATTACTATAGTATTAAACTCTAGATCTTCGTCTTGGCGTAACGTGTCGGCTGGAGTCCCCCAGGGCAGTGTTCTCGGATCTCTTCTTTTCTCAATCTACATAAATGATTTGCCAACTGTACTAAAGCACTGCCGTTATCACCTCTATGCTGATGATCTCCAAATTTACCTACATTCACCTCCTCATTCTCTCTATAACAGCTTGATGAAAATGAATGACGATCTCATATCCATCTTTAACTGGTCTTCAAGTATCGGTCTAAATCTTAATCCTAACAAGTCACAAGTAATTATAATGGGGCAACAAAAACTGCTTACAACCTTTGACATATCTACACTTCCAAACATTACTATAAATAATATAATTATCCCTTATTCTTCTTCAGTAATAGATCTTGGATTACATCTAGACGCAAATTTAACCTGGCAAACACAAGTGAAACACATATGTAAAAAGACTTTCTCCATCTTACATTATCTTAGACGTTTAAAGAATTTTCTCCCAGTTTCGTTAAAACAAATCCTAGTGCAGAATCTTGTGTTACCACACTTCGATTATTGTGACATTATATATAATGATCTAAACTATGCCTTGTCGCAGAGACTGCAGCGTGTTCATAATGCTTGCGTTCGATTAATTTTCAATATCCGCCGTTATGACCATATTTCCGAACACTTTAATAACCTCTCTTGGCTCCGTCTTACTGACAGACGTAAATTGCACTCTCTTTCACTACTTTTCAAGCTTCTGAATTCCTACATTCCTACTTACCTGGCGTCCAGATTTGAGAAGTTATCCTCCTACCACAATATTGACACTAGGTCACAAGATAGCAGTCTGCTAACAATTCCTCTTCATAGCACATCCTCCTATTCTACTTCCTTCACAGTAACCTCTGCCCGCTCCTGGAATCTGCTTCCTCAAGATATCAGGGGTTGCCGCACACTTGGCACCTTTAAGTCACGCTTATAGTTACCTGTTGTCTAATAATTAATTTTTCTCTATTTATTTAATTTTATACTATGTCATTAATCTTTTCCTCGTTTTTTATATATCTTGTACATATCATATATTTAATTCGTTAAATTTAAAGTAAATCAAAATACATTATAAATATTAATTGTATTGTATTCATAACTTGTAATCGTTTATATATATATATATATATATATATATATATATATATATATTGTAATTTAGATTTAAGACTTTTCTTTTGTATTTTTTAAACCTGGTTGAGTGGTAGACAAGGCCTTAAGGCCTTAACTCTGCCAGGTAAAATAAAGCTATTATTATTATTATTATTATTATTATTATTGTTATTGTTATTATTATTATTATTATTATTATTATTATTATTATTATTATTATTACTTCGTTAACACAAATTTGTGAAGTTTCGTCTTTTTGTATTTGTAACATATTTCAAACCTTGTTACTTCTTCAAAGTTTACTTCCATCTTTAACTTTCTAGATTATTTGCAAATTGCTATAGATTTTTCTTTCTTTTACTGAGTTTCCATGTTGTATTTTCTTCAAAATAAAAAGAATCGATGTAAATAAACTAAATGATTTTAAAATTAAGCTGAATATAATTACATAAAATATAATGGGATTGAAAGCATAAATGTGTAAAACAAAAATGAAAATTATTGAAGTTATTTTAAGTACCGTAATTTAAATGCAATGTTCTTTTTTATTCCATACGATTAATAATTCCTTCGATAAACTTTCAAATATAAAAATCACAACGCCCTACCATCTTGTTTTCTTTATTTTCACATCCTTTCCCTTGACATACCCTCACAAAGGAAAGGCTACAATATTGTATTCTACACCAAACAGAAATCACTTCGTGCTACCGAACACAAAACGGGACATCAACAGGTGGATTTGATCAATATCCTATGAACTACCCTTAACTTCCCCATGATTTTTTTCTTGGGGAATGTCAATTTTTATGTAAGTGGCCAAGGGGATAGATAGAAAACTAAGGGGAAAGAACAGGAAAGACTCCGAAGTTTAGAGGCAAATCTGCTTTCCAACCCCTCATATCATATTTCTCCCATTTTACGTGGGTGTTTTTTATTTATTCATTCATGTGCGAGATGGTTTTTGACCTCTATTGATAGAAACGATAGGGAGGGGAAAAATTGCGGATGATGCATCAAAGGAGATTTCTCAGACTAGAAAAACGGTCAACATAAAGGCTCTTACATGTTTCACCCTCGGCATATTAAAAAATAATAATAATAAATTCTAGGTTTTATGTATGGTTTACTTTTTTAGCATAAACACTGTTGGTTGCGGTTAATCTACAGTAGGTTATAGAATCCTTGAAAGAGAGTTTTTTTAGGAGGGTTAAGTCCAGGGGGATCCACCCTTCATTTGTTGTGATCCAAGCTTTTACAGCTTCTAATAGTTCGTAGATACGCTTGTCTTTTAACAAAAAAAAAACAATCCATCACTCGACATTAAAGATTGTGCAAGTAAAACTACTAGTTTTTTTTTTCAATGGTCTTAATTCGAAAAAGCATGCATTCATTGTAATGATAGCACTGAAGTTACCACACCATTACATTTATTCTGATTTCAATATTTACTTAAGTGAACTTTCAGTTTAGATATATATTGGAAGTCCATTCCTTCAACACAATTTACTTATACACTCGTATATCCATCAATTTTTTGGCACTCCTATGTAAGTTTTATATAATTAGTTTCATGAAAAATATTTCATAAATTTTGGCTGGGCTTAACTGTTGTGACGTAATGTACACTTCACATTTATTAGTAATTTGTAAAAGAATAGCTTTTTGGGTTATAGATGTTAATTGTGGAGGAGATAGGTCAATTCACAAATTAATAAAGAATGCCCAATACAAGGGGAGAATATATCGGGTGTAATAATTAATAGAGGTAGGTATTACATTTTATAGTATTTTAACGAAATTACTTAGCAAAAATCCAACGTCATGGAAATTCCAGTACACCTTACTATTTTCAATATTGTAAACTGGAATCAATTTCACGAAGTTTTACATTATTGTATAATATAATTATTTTGAACGTTTATCACGGAATGTCCAAGGATATTTACTGTAGAAACAATTTCAATATGCCTATCACTAGAGAATAAACTAAACATAAGTGAAAAGAACCGATTTCAGAAATAAATACTTTTTTTATTGGAACCAAAATTACAGAATTCTAAAACAGAATACTCATGGGATACATAGAGAAAAATAAAATAAAACATGAATACCGGCAAAAGAAAATAAATTAATAAAACATGGATTGTTATTTTTGGTCGTAAGGAAACGGTAGAATTTTGATCGATATTCAACATTATTTCCAAGTACTATAGGTTATTAATCTCTTGAAACATAATACGTGGGAGGGTATAATTGGAAACAAATTAATTGTTTAGGATTACAACAGTGGAACTATAAAGCTAAGGACAAAATATCAGATACAAGGAAATGTAAAGTTGTCTAAATTAGAGATGAAAAAACCCTCACACAAAAGCTCAATATCGTTATAGCATTTAGAAAAGGAAAGAAGAATTAAATATGCTTTCTGGAAATTGGAAGACAATGTTAGTTATTAGTGATTTATAACCATTCAACAAAGTATTGTTTTCAATACGAAAAATATTCAGCCATCATACAGTATCATGTTTAAATACGTAAGATATTTGCTACGTTTATCCATAGTAGTGAAATATCTGCGGAATAGAAGAACATAATAACAGTAATATAATTTACTGGATGATTAGCCGTCTCAGTTTGGATGAACTTCAATAAACAACTGGCTGAGATAGAAATTAAACAAGAGACCAAAATTAGCAATTACGTGTTACCAGGAATATTCATCCCGGTAAGGACCACGGTGTCTAACCATTTTCAATTCTATTGTTATTATTTTTCCTCTCGGCACAAAAGCACATCCCTTCAACTCATTTCTATATTGTCGTTATTTTTGTTTGTTTATAAATGGAGAAGTGGCGTTCCGTGAAAAAGAGGGAGGAAAAATGCTTTTTGAATATAAAAAAGAATAGTAGATGTTCACCCATCCGTTCATGTTGTACTATTATTTTTCAACAAACCCACAATGTCGACAACAATACCTGACCTCACCTCTCCCTCCCACTTCATTTCTTTTAGTCACCCCCTCCCTTCTCTCGCACCCTCTTCTGTTTTAAAAAGGTCCTCTGTGTATGTGTTACTCTGTATAAAACAATTGTTTCTCTTTCAGGGCAAAGGAGGGTGCAGAAACGGCACATTGTTGGTGGTCTTGTTCCGGCGACTGCTCGTCAATTCTATACCGCCTTAATATCAAACTAGCTTTTCCAGAGATGTATATATGTATAGGATTGTTCTAAATGTGTTCGTTCCCATCTCTTCTAAAAAATAATTCCATCATCATTTCCCTGTTTTAATAGCTTCACTTTTTTAAACCATATATAATAAAGTAAATCCTCCCCTTTCGTGTAACATACCTACCCTTCTCCCCAGTATATTACTATATTTTCAAAAATAAAAGAGAATCAGGATAGAAGGACAAGTGTAAAGGAAGAAGTGGGATATCCGTAGAAAGAAGTGTTTGAAGGGAAGTGGGGAAAAAATAATGAAATGGAAGGATTATAAGGTGCCAATTTTGGCAAGCGTTGTGGTGTGAACATGGATAACGCTTTTTCTCATTTTTATAAAACTCGGCCTTTATGTGGTGTTAATTAAAATACCAGATAGGCTTATTTATTAGAATTTCAAGAAATGAAAGTTCCTTTATAAGACTCATGTTATTGATCTATCTACAGAATAATAAATCAGTAAATTTTAATACACTATCAAACGATAATATATACATATACCATTTAATCTTATAAAATTTAATGTTTGATGAGACACTACTAAATAAAAAATGAAGGTTATTATACATGTCCATTAATAGGTTTAATTTACAATTTGTAAGTAACAACATTTCTAAATTTTCTATGTTCTAATTCTGTGCAGCAGGCCTTTAACCAGGTTCAGTATTGTTATTTTATAAAACTGTCCTTTCAATTTAATAGTGTACTCTGTAGCACATAAACGATTTCAATTATAACAGATGCTATTTACATATTACCACAGAACGTTATTTGTCCCCACGTTCCAATGGAACTACCTGATAACAGTTATTTGTCCCCACGTTCCAATGGAACTATCTGACAACAGTTATTTTAATAGGGTTCTAACCGAGGAGTTACAAATTCTGCATAAATAAACAAATCACGCAAGAAAAATCTGTATCAAACGCACTGTCATATTTTTAAAATGCAATTTTATCCAACTATTCGACCAAAACATACATTTTAGTAGAATATCAGTACATATATGAAAACACTAAAACAATATATGGCCATCGCAATCATCATCATTCATATTCATCTTAGGTTAAGCTTAGGATTAGGCACTCTCCTGGCGCACCATTATCATCATCATCATCATCATCATCACCCATCATATCATCGGGGCATCGTAACCCCGCCTTCCAGGCGCCCCAACCTCAGAAGTGGGTTACAAGTACGCCATGCCAGGAGAGATACCAGGAATGTCGAAAGACAAACCTGGGGCATTTGAAAAAAATATATATATTTGGAATTTGGAATTGTTGAAATGAATGAACATTACGATTGATGAGAAGGGAATACATTTATGAAATCCTTTCACAAGAATATCTTGATTTCAATACTAACTTATTTTTGTAAAATTACAGATTAAATAGGCAGCTCCGTGACGCCAGTGGTTCGGCACTCTCCTTAGACCAATGGGTTCCGAGTTCGCGCCTCGATCGATCATGTCCGGTGGTCGAACCGGTTTTTATCGTGATTTCTCCCTTTTTTCCCTGGAAAAAAAAAAAAACTTCATTTGGAGACTTCTCCATATTCATGTTAACCATATATTTTCATCTGTCCCTGTGATGGTGCGACAGACCCGATCAGAGGTCATCCTCTTATATATTAGGCATTCAATAATAGGAGTTTCATCTCATCTCAACCCTCGACCTGCATTACTCCGGACACGAGCAGGGATTTATATTTTTTCAGAATTAATAGCTGCTATAAAATGTGGAAATATCGGTTGTGCAAGCGCTCTGCGTAAGTTGAGAATAGAATGAATGCACTTTGTAAAACTTTTTGTAATAATTTTAACATAAACTACGGTCTATCGCTAAGGTACTAGATGATGTATCGGAAAGAGTTAGGCGCGACACGATTAAAAAAAGCACAGGGAGAGATTTTTTTTTAGTTAAACGAACTTTGTGTACGTTACTACCTTGTTGGTGATGTTGTTCTAGCGGATAATGCGAAATTAAAAATTCCCTCTTCCCCGCCCTCACCCAACATTCCCTCTTTCCTCTACTAATACCAACATCACCTCATTTCAAACTCTGTGACGCAAAAATATATGTATAAAACGATATCGGCTGCCTTTCTTTCCTTATTACCCACCCTCCCCTTGCTGTGGGATGGGATTTCATCACTTTTTGCCCTATATCACCATGAAAACCCGGCAGAAACCTCCCTTGTACTCTTTCAAAAGGTCTGCATACATAGTAACAGTAGAAACAAAGTTGAAGCAGATTATCGGTCGCACAGCATAGTCCGTGTATGGATATCGTGTAACTTCAAAACTAGCTTCATAACAGCCTTTTGAGTGGTGCCAAGTAAAACCTAATATTGCTTTCCCAGTTTATCAAACACTGAGGACCACTGTTTGTGTTCTGGGTTATTATAATGCAATACGTACATCTCTCTGAGGTGTCACTCCATTGTAATAGGACACACATCAGGAAATACTTCATGCAAATTTTCTTATTTTTTGTAAATAGACGATAAACTGAAACTTTAGTGCGTTGTTCAAATCTTGTTACAGCTGTAATAGCGTATAGCCTATTTATTGGTTCGGCTTAGAACTTATTTTAATTTTTGATTGAATACTTTTCTTTTAGTAATATTTCATATTGGTGCGAATTTTGAATACTGTTTAAACAGAATAATTGCGCTTTCCACTTTGAGACAATTCAAACGCTCCGGTATTTGCTCCTTATTCACTGGTATCTATTTTACGAAAGTGAGCCTTGCTGAAAAAATACTATTCAAAAATTCTGGAGGCCAGTAGAAAGGAAGTCAATCTATTTCTAAGATGACTTGATTGCATATAGGAGAGGATATAGATAAACTTGAGATGCAGAGAATGAAGGACTACATTAAGATACAACTAAAATATGCCCGGGTGGCAATTAATGGTTGAGTCAAGGCTCAGCAGAATGCGCTCTAATGTATAATGATAAGATTTGTTTGTTGACATGTATTTATTTTTTTTAATAAACATTTGTAAAAAAGGAAAAAAATCAATTTAATTTGTATCGACAGATTCTTTAAATTTATGACAATCCAATTTTCACCCAATAGCAATCTGTAAAATTTAATATCTCAATACTTCAACATGTTCCTAATGTATATTAATGAAACAGAAAACATGGGCCAACATTAAAAACATTATGAAATGTGCAATGATTGTTAGCATGGGAACACTAAAACATTAATATCATGTTATAAATTGGCGGCTTCCTGAGGTGAGTGGTTTTAAAACACACACACCCACCACCTCCTGGTCCCTGCGTCCTCGTCTAGATTCCCCCATCGTTGGGATCCATGATGGAGGATCTTAGCCAGGCGAACTTTTCCCATTTTGCCCTGCTAAATATTACATTACACCTTACTCATCTCGTTCATTTCATTATATTTAATTTAGGTACTATTACGGGACACAATCTGTTACCGGATCTGTTAATAATCATAGACCTATAATATTTGTATTTTGTTTTCTATTTAAAAATAAATACATTTTAGAAATATAAAATTATAAAAAAATACACCGTGTCAAAAAATATAGTATCTACTTCAAAACTACTACTACGTCGCTTTGGATAATCGTATCTAAATAAAATTGGTGACAATCAAAAGAAAAAAGAAAAAAAAATTGTGCAAGTTAACAATGGAGATAATGGACAACAATACAGAAAGTAAACTAAATCTAATCATTTTTTTGTAGTCGATATGGGTTCATTGTTGGATATTTAGCAGACAGGTTAAATGTGAATGTTTGCTGTGCTTTTGAAATTACGTTGTTATTTTTGAAATTATGAAATCAGTTTTAAGCAGTTATGGGGAACCCCCAAGAATGTAATTGGTGTGTTTTGGAATATCACACCACGCACAGTCCGGTTCTGGTCCAGCGTGCTTTAAGGCGGAGGTTTCAAAATCAGGCTCCTACACACAAGACAATTTTGAAGTGGTATCGTGATTTTGTGGATCGTGGCTGCATATGTATTCAAAGGAAATACCATCTGTCGATACAGGAATTGTGGATCAAGTGCGGGAGGCATTTGTGCGTAGTCCCAAGAAGTATTTCCGTAGAGCTAGTCAACAGTTAAGCATCCCTAAATCCACCGTATCTCAGATCCTACGTATACGACTGAAGTTCCACCCCTACAAACTCCAATTAGTGCATAAGTTGAAACCTGATGATCATGCAAAGCGATTAGATTTTTCTGAGCATTTCATGGCACTAATGGAGGATAATGAAGAACTGTCAGAAAAAATAATGTTCAGTGATGAGGTAACTTTACACGTTAATGGAAAAGTGAACAGGCATAATGTTAGGATTTGGGGGAGTGAGAATCCAAACACCATTGTGGAAGTTAAAAGAGACCCCTAAAATGAATTTTTTGTGCCGTATCGAAACGTAAAGTCTATGACCTATTTTTCTTTCTAAAGGCACTGTCAATTGTGCAAATTATCTTGATACGCTTACTGAATGGTTATTTTCACAATGAGAACAAGACGAAGGCAATTAATATCTTTTTCAGCAAGATGGAGCACCTCCTCATTGGCATTTGCATGTTAGGGAGCATCTGAATGACCGACTTCCAGGAAGATGGATTGGACGTGCCGGAGATGATGATAATGTTTTCTATAGGTGGCCGCCGAGGTCACCTGACTTGACGGTCTGTGACTTCTTTTTATGGGGTTACATAAAGGATCGTGTCTATGTACCCCCATTGCCTCAAAACCTGAAAGTAGTCCAACTTCGTATCATTGCTGCCATCCAGTCCATTTCTTCACATATGTGGAGCGTGTGTGGTGTGAATGGGAATATCGCCTCGATTTCCGAGCAGTCTCACTTGTAGGGGTCACATTCAATTTGTATGAGGTATAGCAAAAACCTTTTGAATTTCTCTTTTGATTGTCATCAATTTCATTTAGATACGATTATCCAAAGCGACGTAGTAGTAGTTTAAAATATGATACTATATTTGTGGACACGGTGTATATCAACAATGGGATTCCGTACAATAACACACATTTAAATAAATTATATATCACTGCAACCGCTATTATAATTAAATGTGATGTATGAAGGTTATACGTCTATTCGTCAAGTAGTTTTTTTTAGTTGAGTTTTAAAAATACGAAAAAAAAATGTGACTCCGATCACGGGCCGAGGGTTACTAAATATTTCCGAGCATCTCCGTTAAGTCACGATTGACAAGAAAGCAATAATATCTATATACGAGATACATAATTTGAGTGTTTCTTTGGTTTTTATTTGAAAGTGTATACGGTATTTAATTAATGCAAAGAATTGTTCTATAAAGTAGGGGATAATTTCAAAATATTAGCGTACTGCAGTATAATAAAATAAATACAAATATTTAGAACCAATTATGTGGGACGAGGGTTTACGCAGGCATTTATTTTTACACATATTTATTTGAAAAATTGCATAACAATATACGTCACCATAGCATTCCGAATCAATCGACTTAATTATATTTTAGTGTGAATAATATTGTTAAAAGGTAAGAGAGAACAGTAGAAAGCAAGTCAGTATGGAGCTTCAAATTTATTCTATCGAAAATGTATTCTATATAGACTATATCGACATCACTCTTCGAAAACATTCACGTGTTCATTGAATTTAATGTGAAGTACGGTAATCCCCCGCCAGTCTATGTGAAAATTCATGCTTTGAGCGCACATAGTTCGGTATGTGTGCAGTGCTGTGTGGGACATTTAAATTGTGTATGTTTTTACTACTTGTATACGCCTACTGTAAAGTGGATAATAATACAGTTCGAGAAATTGAAGATTTATTAGAAGAAAGTAGTAACGAATATAAATCCTATAATGACGTCTATTACCCTATTCCACCATAAGAAGACCAATGCGCACTACTGTCTCAGATACTGGGTCAAGATTTTGAGTGACGATAATAATAATAATAATAATAATAATAAACACATATGTGCCGAATCCAGGAAAGTAACTTAACATTAAACAATTCAGTTATCACGAATTTCAGGCATCTAAACATGCACACTCTCCAAATTCCTTTCCTATTCCAATCTATTCTCCATACAGTTTATGTTTTTATTGATAATATCGAGATTTTAAGAAGTAGTAGACCTACACCTACTGTCCATCACATGGTGAGTACTTAAGTATTTTATTCAAGGGTGTTCAAAAACAGAATTCTCATTGTATGAAGAAAAACCCTCATAAACAGATATAGATACAAGTATAATATTACTCACATATACTCTATTTGGGAGAGTATTTTTTTTTCTCTTCATCGAATTTACAGACGTCCTCATTGCTCTCTGTGCTTCACGAACACTAACATGGACAGAAACCACCTGCTACAATATCAGAAATTTCACTCGGCTACGCTGAAGGATATATACTGGGAAGCAAGAGCCAAACTTTCTGTTTTGCTATGATGTTTTATTGTTTTAATTTACTGTTATCAGTTAGTTGTTTACTCGTAATTATGGACAATTACTTCTCTAATTAGGAAGAATTATTTATGGTAAATTAGTTCAAAAAGTATTTTTGGTTTCATAATTTTCTTCTCTTTTATATATATATATATATATATATATGTGTGTGTGTGTGTGTGTGTGTGTGTACAGACATTTTTATTCTCTGGGATAGCAATTTATTTAAATAAAACTCGCATGACATTTCAGTTCTAAATCTTGTCTCATATCATGTTATTAAAAAGGTTTACCTAATTAAATCAATCATAAGAACAGGTTGAAACAATAGGTCAGTGTAATCAAAATTAACAATAAATAGGCCTACTAATTAATTATTTCTCCTCTCAGCAGACATTTCGCAAGTAATGTAAAGTAAAACTTCTTGAACAACCTAATCACTAATATTTATCACTCAAAACTTGCACTAAAACTAACTGAAATACTAAACGTGAATCATAGCTGTGTGTACACATTAGAACGTGTGAATCATGACTTCATAGGATCATCTGCTGTAATCAAAATGGCGGAGAGTGTTGATTTGAAAATCTAATATTTTTAAACGCCTTTTCTTGGTAATAAATTGAGGCGAAGTATGGACATTGAAACAGAAGGATATACAGAGACTTAGATCTGCTGAAATGAGATACCTTCGGAGGACTGCAGGATACACACTACTAGATCACAAAAAAATGAAGACATCTAAGAAGAATTACACATGGAACATTTACAAAACAAAATTTCTGATTATAAGTCAAGATGGGTGCAACGTGTTCGTCGAATGGAAGATCACAGGATACCCAAACAAATGTTAAGATATCAACCTACAGGAAGAAAATGACCAGGACGTCCACACAAAAGACTTTTGGATGGTGTTTGAGGCCGAAACAGGTCAACAAATGGCCTAAATTCATGAATGTACTATGATGATGATGATGATGATGATAATGATGATAAGTTGTCGAAGAAACTAAAGATTTATGCTACAATTCTTCTTTGTTTACGCTCTTTCAGGAAATATATATGTTTATTTTTAATAGAGAACCCCATTGAGTAGAATTCTCGAATATTCAAATGCGATATCGTGCTGGTCTTAAGTATTGATGTTGGCTTTAAATATTTGCTAAACAGAATCATTTGTTTGATTTAATTAATTTTAAGGAGATAGTAAATTGATTTGAAAACGTCTGAAATTAAATGTTGTTTGGGTTATACTACAAGATAAATAATTGCTCTGAAATGTTCACTTTTTTATGTTTTCATTCGAGTGGAACCTTTCAGGTATGGAAATGACGTAATCAGTCATAAACATGAAATATCTGTTCATAACTAATAGAGGGGGAAAATGGCTCACCATTGGAACTTCATCACTCCAACAAGATTTACTTGATATAGAAGTTTTATCTAAAGCCAACTTGGGACTATATAGTTTCGTTCTAGTATTTCCGAACCATAAAAAAAGTTTAGTCTTCCATCCATTTTCTTTTTGCTCTTAGAAAAAGGAAAAGAAACTCTTCTTCTTTAAGTGCTTACCTAAATCATTGGTTAGAATGGTTTTAAGTTTCCCAGACGTAGCGAAACTAAAGGGAAAAGTTGCAATTCATAATATTTCAAGTTTTGACTCCAGGGATGTAACGTATAATGTAAAAGAGATTCTTGATTGCGTCTGTGTGTGTAAGCGATATTTTTGGAATGTATGAGCAACGTTATACTCTTATTACAACTTGTGTGATAAAAGTGTTTGGCAGATTCCATTGGAATTTTGTTCAACATTGAAAAGAGGGAAGGGAACGAGGGGCAAAAAGGGGTATGGAACTGAAAAGAATTTCCTTTTACGGTATCGTACATCACCACTACACGCATATAATATCTACCCCCAACTCTTCCGTTCATTCGCGAATGTCTATCTGTCTTTCTGGCTGTCTGTACTTAAACTTCTCTTGACTGAATGGGTCTATATTTTATGGGGCTACATTACGTCAGACATCGTCCAAAACTTTTGTACAAGAAACATTCATTTGCCTTCTCCCCCCCAAACCACTTCGTTTTTCTTTATCCTTTGTATTCTCTCGGAAATAAATTTAATAATTTTATCCATTTTTTCCTTTATTTGATAGAAACAGTTAGGTTTAAATAATCAAATAAATACATTTCCTGTTCTCTTCAACTCGAAACGGAAGATGGAAATAAGCATTTACTGCAGATATTAGATTATAAATATAATTACAGAAAATCATATTAAAAGTAAAAAATATTTTTAATTGCCCACCTATATGGTCGTTGCCTCATATGCACCGGGTCCGGGTTCGAACCCGGTCATGGCAGCTTTCCTGAGTAATGGTTTCTTTGGAGTTTTCCTCATCTATATGACAATCGACAAAAAACGTTTAGGCCAAACGGTTCTCGAACATCATCTGACCATTATAATCATTATCATTTTCACGATTGTATGTTTAGTTTGAATGTGTGAGTGAACTATGTATTTCGTCTTAATGTTGTGTTCTATCGAAGAGGCCATGGAGTGGATTGATCATTCATTTGGAGAAGTCCTTCATATTCTTCTGGTGTGAAATAAGTATGTGTGTGATCCAAAAGTTTAAAACCCTCTCCCGGTATGTCGTGAACGGTTGCTGGCGCTGGCTGCTTGTGGCATGTAAAGAGAGGTTAAAGTACGATGGAGAAGAAAATTAATATTTTTAATTAAAGGACTGTACTTTTATTATTGATTAACTTGTCTCACAATCATAAATAAATTTAAAAAAATGTTTACTATAATTTTAAAATAAGTGCAATATTTGCTACTGGTACACATTAATAATTAGGCCTAATGATTTATTCAACATACCTTATATAACGGATGTATTCACTTATAATTATTAGACTACAATATAGATAATTGGAATTGCGTGAGGAAAAATCCTGCCAACGACTCATATGATTGAATACTTCATATGTTTTCCATTAGATGAAAATGCAAATATGTGATTGATTTCCATCTCATTGACACGTTTCTTTTCATATCATATCATTCTAATTGATTTTTTAAACAATTTATTGTAGACTTAGTAACACCTACTAGCCGCTTGCAAATAGTATAATGTCATACTTCGTAACTTTCAACCTTCAGAAATATGCGAATAGTAAGCCTGAGTGCATTAATTTTGATATAACGTTTGTAATTAGATTATATGGCACAGAATAAATTTCCATTATAATGTCTTCTTAGTTCAAGCGACCGTGCTGTAATGTGAATAGATGTTAACTAATAGGGCTACACGGGAATTTCAAATAGAGAAAGATTTGTGTCACTTCCTGGATCGCCTAAGTAGCACAATGGTTTAGTGCGTAAGGGTGATCCTGAATTCAAATTCCGGTTTAGGCAGACTGTTTTCCTTAGGCTTGTATCTTTATAAGGATATTTCAGATCAGTAATCGTTCACAAAATTTTAAGAGATACATCTACCTTCATATGTGTCCTGAAAATTCGAGGACGAGACAATTCGTCTTGTCAACTTTGATTGAGATTAGTGTGGTTGTGTAGGAATCCAAACATCTCAATAGCATTTATCAAGTATTTGTGAGTGTACTAGAATGACTACATACATTACAAACATAAGTATTTCAATAGATGTTCATTCTTAATATTTACCTAAGTTTACAAATTTTGCTATTTTATTATGTTAATCAAGCTTTCTCTGCTATGTATTATGCAAATCGATGTTCGAAGGGTGTATTCTAAACTTTGGCACGTTGTCATAGTAATTTATTTCCATTCTTTTTTAAGGTTCTTTAGTAGATCAAGAACAGATTAGGAGCAGATCGTGAGTAGATCACGGGCATTGTGATCTCGTTCTCAACATTCCATCTCATCCAAAATATAAGGTTAAAATCAATAATCTTGGCTACAAAACCAGTCCTTCAACTCTAGGTAATTGACGTAGACACTGCTTCGTATATACATAGTGTATTATCGTGTTCAAAAAGAAATATGTTATCTAGGAGTTTAATGAAGAATTGTTTAAAACTTTTCATATATAATTTTCTCTGCACAGAGACTAGACAGCCTGCTTCAAACCATGAAAAGCAGCCTCGTATCATAATGTATCTCCTCCAAATTTCGTAATACACATTCAAAAAGGCGCCCTTCATGTTCAGATATACTGGTCATATTGTGAAATAGTGAAGGGCAATCAGTTACTTCATACAAGTTAACTCCATTGCTGAGGAGACCCATGAGATCGTTCTTTACATGGTTTTCAACAAAGTCTGGGATTCATCTTGTCAATATAATTTTTGTATGGAGCCGCCTGAACATGGAGCTCTCAACGAACTGTTCCAGTACTAGCTACTGATGCACTTTCGAACTCACTGTGGAGCCTTCGAGCATGCAGGTTTGTTACACTACATACTTCAGCACTTGACGGTTCCATTGTATCATTCCATGTGGTCTGCACGTTATTTCATTGTGCTGTTGTTTCCCATTAATTCTTCCATTTTTGCAGTTGCATCATTTCGAGTTGATCGAAAAACATTAACAACAGTGCAATTTCCCGAACTGGATTACTGGAGAGGTGGCTGCCATGCTGAATGTCATTACGCCTGCCTTAAGTCTACTTCTCTTTCTGTGGCTAATACCCTGCTGCAAAAATTGCAAGACAGAATCAATGCTACGTTACCTTTACCTCTACTGTAGCAAAAGTTACCTTAAATATGTTGGTGTTAGGAAATATTTGGTCATGTATGTAGGGTAACTTCGTTCCTAAATTCTCCTCATATAACAACCAATTTTACTAAAGGCAATTTCACATCTTCAAACAATCTTTGCGCTCTATGGGTTTGTATTGACAAAATATTAGTATTGAAAATTGTTAGTATAAAAGATTACTAAACATTTAAAGGACTGACTAATTTTGTACTGAACATAATTTGATACAAGCTCAGTTAATACTACTACTACTACTTCAACTACTATTACTAGGTCCTACTAGTATTACTACTACTACTACTACTAATACTACTACTACTACTACTACTACTACTACTACTACTACTACTACTACTAATAATAATAATAATAATAATAATAATAATAATAATAAGTATATCATGGCACTATCGAACCCGTAGATTCATGGCAGAGCAGACATAAGCTCTCCACACATTCCTATCCTGAGCTAATGATTTCCCATCATCTCCTGTACCAACTAATTTCCTCAAGTCATGTTAATATAATTCTCCCACCTCATTCTTGGTCTACCAACTGGGCGTTTTCACTCTAGTTTTCCTACAATAAGCTTCCATGCCCCTCTTTATTTCCCAATCATGCCACATGTCCTGCCCATCGCAGATTACGAGACTTAACTTTTCTTATATATCTGGTTTCCTTATAAACATCATATAGCTCACTGTTATGTAGTCTTCTCCATTTGGTCTGTTGGTTTCTCTTTGGTCCAAAAATTTTCCTAAAAACTTTATTCTCAAATACTCGTAATTTTTCTCCCCCCTAAAAGTAAGAGTCAACTTTTCGCATCCATATAATTGGGAGAATAACAGTATATATTGAGAGAAGTTGGGACTACAGAGTCCCGTAATGTATAATGGCATGCATTACCAGAATTGAGCCTATGTTTAATTTATTTGTGCATCTCATTCCTATTTGTAATTATTGTTCCTAAAGTACTTGAATTCAGTCACTGCTTCAAAATTTCCCTCATTTGTCATTAGGTGTACATTTCCATTATATGATATATTTCTACGTGTGAACATATGCATATATTTAGTTTTATTGATGTTTACTTCCATGGACTCTTACTTTAAGGGAGGAAAGGAGATTACGAGTATTTGAGAATAAAGTTCTTAGGAAGATTTTTGGACCAAAGAGAGATGAACAGACAGGTGAATGGAGAAGACTACATAACAATGAACTACATGGTCTTTATAAGAAGCCAGATATAATAAGAACAGTCAAGTCTCGTAGACTGCGATTGGCAGGACATGTTGCACGTATGGGGAATGAAAGACGTGCATGGAAGCTTCTTGTAGGAAAGCCAGAGGGAAAACGCCCAATTGGTAGACCAAGAATGAGGTGGGAGAACAACATTAACTATGATTTGAGAGAAGGGAATGATTGGAAAGCATTAGCTCAGGATAGGGATGTATGGAGAGCTTATGTCCGCGCGGCCATGAACCTACGGGTTCGATAGTGCCAGTGAGTAAGTAAGTAAGTAAGTAAGTAAGATGTTTACTTCCAGTCCCAATTCCATAGTGTTACTCAATAGAGAGTGTGTTTTGGCCCTTCTTACAGTATTTCCTCGCTATTGCCTAATAATACATCATCAGCATAAACTAAAAACTTATTAATACCATTGGAGTATTGACATTTTTCCTTCGCTAAATATTTTATTGCATGCTCTACTACTAAATTAAATAGTGAAGGAGATAGTGTTTCTCCATGCTTTAACCCATTGTGAATTTTAAATGTAGGCCCGAAAACTGTTTGAATACACGTACACTACTCTTTGTATCATTTAGGAGTTCCAAACTCCAGCAGGATACTGTAAAATTTCTCCCTCTTAATTGAATCCTACGTCTTTTTGAAGTCTACATACAGTTGATACACAGTGCCATTAAATTCCCATTTCTTTTCTAACATCTATCTTATATTAAAGATCTGATCTGTTGTAGACCTATTTGTTTTAAATCCACGTTCATGACTTCCTATTATTGCAATCAATATACGAAGTAAGTCTGCTAACTATTATATTTGTTACAATTTTCTACGACGTTGACAGTAATAATAATAATAATAATAATAATAATAATAATAATAATAACAACAATTAGAATATTTGATGTGCATATTAAGTTTTATGCATATTATCTCAAAAACAAAACATAAAATTGCCTCTATTGGATTTAAATTATCATCATTCGCTCAATCTCAATGCCCTTCTACCTAATAAAGTTCATAAAATTTTTTTGAAGCTGTCAGTAAAAGTCTCTTTGGAAAATACTATATGTCCTCCTTTAGTTTCACGTCATTAACTGTATTTTACATTATTTTCGCATATTGTACTTAAAATAATAATAATAATAATAATAATAATAAATAATAATAATAATAATAATAATAATCATAATAATAATAATGCTATTACATATTAAATACAAACCAATGAATATAAAAAAAGAGCTATAAAAGATTACTATAAAAGTATACTGTGCCCGCAAAATCCGTAATCAGTAAGATGGACCAGATATAAAATCTAGCGAAAATATTTCAGTTGAGTCCTATGGGATATATTCCTCAGAGCAATAGGTCTCATACTGACGAGTCCTGCATTGAACTGGAACATTTTCTCTGTTGAATTACTATCATTTTTCTTGGCTCATTCATCTTTGCTAGCCTACAAACTCTCACACGAGCCTACGATTCATGATAAATTAATTTTGATTGTCTAATAAATAAAAAAAACATTATTTATATTTTAATGCCTTTTGTAAGAAATAAATGTATTAAAGGAAATTAAAATTTTGGTTTCTTATAATTATATATTTTCTACAAACAATGGTGTAATTTCAGTAGGCCTACAGTATTAATATACACTCAGAGAAATTGAACGTTGTTGGATTTGGCATTAATGTAGACTTGTAAAGACAGAAAAAAGAAGAAGAAGAAGAGCTTTTATACAGATATATCTCTGAGAATACTAACAATCTAGTCTACGTTGTTTAGTTCAACACAAGTTGTGAATGAAGTATCCTAATACAAAATCCGCATACGTTTGCTACGAATTTCATTGTTGTACAGCGAATTTACATTTATTTATATGAGATATAAATTTTACCAACAGTTCAATGTAAATACAAGCCAGAAACCAATTCGGAGAGTAGTTATTTCAAAGCTGCACCAAAGTAAAAGTACCTATAAACAGAAAAGTTGCCAATATACAAATCATAAATTTCTGTTCATTTTCTCAAGGAGTTTTAATGTCTCAGAATATACTAAAATAAGGTTACGACAATTATTAGGGCTATTAATAAATTATATTATTATTATCATCGTCATATGACTTAAAAGCAAGAACAATACACAAATTACATTCAACAGAAATGGAATTCTGGTGAGATTAGCGAGGATTTCGAGGAGAGAGAGAGCATTATAAATAATGTTATAAATGAAAAGATGAAAGTGGATTGAACCTCACTAGAAACTATCAAAACAAATTACGACGGTTCGGACATATGGAAAGGACGCGGGAATACTGATTACTGACGAAGCTTTGAGTTAAAGAGCAACTTTATATAAAATAATAAGGATAACTTTGTTATTCAACATTGATTTTTTTACCATTAAATTAAGAGTTTCTTTCAAAATAATGAAAATAGAGAATTTTTTATCATGGTAGTACCTGCAAAGTAACTGTTCGATTTGTATAGGAATTCTTGTCATGAGGATACTTAGTTGGCAACTAAAAAGGTATTTTTACACAACACGTTTATATTTTAAATATGGACATTTTTATGTCGACTTAAAAGCCTTTGGTATCTCAACACTAGCGGCATATACGTTGTATCTTAAAATATTATGTGGAGCATGATCACATGTTACTGAAAAATCCTGCCCTATAAAAATGTCATGAAATATGAAATATACGAGCCAATAGACCAATAATTAGATGGCAATAAAAATTTTACCCCACTTTTTTGTTAATCAATGTAAGCAGAAGGAAAAAAAAATACTTTTTATGCCGGTCATATAAAAGTTTCAAAGCGCGTACTGGAAGGGGTGAGAATTCTACGAATTTTAGCTGACAGTGTTGACGTCATTCATATGGATCGTTGAAGATATTTAAAATTTTATAACCGTGAACAAAATACTATTCTAAATTAAATGTTAGTATTGTTCTAATATAAAACTCTTCCATCCCATAAAATTAAAAAAAAAAATACTATTTTCAAATATTTAATGCGTGCATCATTATGAGCGACTACTGATTATAAGATGATCGAACTCCTTGGTCTATCAGCTGGTTACTGCTTAACATATTCCATTTACAGAGGCGGACGTTCATCCAACCACAGACGGATGACAAGTGATTAACATCTCAGATCTCCCAACCGTTATTATCATTATCATCATAGAGCATTCACGAATTTAGGCCATTTGTTGACCTGTTTCGGCCTCAATAGAAATACCACCCAGAAGTATTTTGGGTGGACATCCTGGTCTTCTTCTTCCTGCAGCTTGATAGCTTAACATCTCCTTGGGTATTCTGCAATCCTCCATTCGATGAATATGTTGCATCCATTTTGAGTTATAGTCAGAAATTCTGTTTTTCAAAGTTTCCATGTTTAATTCTTCTAAAATGTCTTCATTTTTTTGTGATCTAGTAGTGTGTATCCTGCAGTCCTCCGAAGGTATCTCATTTCAGCAGATCTAAGTCTCTGTATATCCTTCTGTTTCAACGTCCATACTTCGCTACCGTACAAAAGAGTTGGAAGAGCCAGTGTTTTATACACTTTTTGTCTTGAATGTTTTTGGACTAACTGTGGTTTAAAGACAGAATTTATGAACCCTGAAATTCTTTTAAAAAAATGATATTTTTGCATTTACATTCCTTTCCTCTTCAAATGAGATATTGCATCCTAGATATGTAATATTATTCTCCTGCTCTAAAATTGTATTGTCAAGTAGAATTTTTCTTCTGACAGGATCTACACCTTGAAATGCCATAATTTTTATTTTCTCTATATATACCTTCAATTCATATTCTTCTGTAATTCTGTTATTATAGCTAAATGTCTCAACCTGGAATCATTACTTACTATAGCTACCGACGTTTCACACATTTACTGACGTTCCGGCGAAATTATAGGTTCAGTTGCATTGTACCTAAAATATAATTAATAAAACAATTATGGAAGACAACCCCTCAGCCTATTTTACCTGTGGCTTTACTGTAGTATGACATGTAGGGAGAGGATTTTTACTATAGATCACACACATAACTTTTTTAATCACACAGGAACATGGAGAGCCTCCCAGAATGAGGGATTAAATTGATGTCACAACATTGAGACGGAACATGCCATTCACAATAAGGCCTGTTAAGTAAACATTCACTCTCGCTCGAATCTCGCTCCCCGAGATTCTCAGTCTCGTTTCTTCTACGGAGGCACTTGGAGTGGAAGGGGAATGTCCTTCATAAGCAAAATAATGTCTGCGAAAGCTAAACATTTAATAAATTATCCAACGGAACCTACAATACTCTTACGCTTTGAATATAAGTCTGCAAATTACATGCGAAAAAAATAATTAAATAGGCCTATGTACTTATGTTAGTAATGAAAATAGATTGTAGGCTATACCGACAAAACTAAACGTGTGTTTAGAATTTATATATATACATTTATTTTCCCGCGAAATTCTTAAGAAAATTATAAATTGTGAAGTTTATTTTCATCCAAATGAATACAAATATCAGACAATAGTTGGCCAGTACGAAATAACTTGTTATTATTTATTTACGTAGACCTAAAATTGTTAAAATGGTCAAAAGTACATTAATTGAATTGACATCGTTTAAAAAATGTTATAATACTAATTTACAAGTGATACTGCAAACATTTATATGTAATGTGTCTTTTAAGTTCAGGGAGTACCGTAAAACTTTGACATGTTTTTGAAGGTTTTTAAGGTCTAACTCGTATGATTTATGCCGAAAAAATTGAATGTATGATTATTGTACCAATTGAACCTTAGACTACAAATTCCATTTGATACTGTTCTCCTCAAATAAAAACTTAGTAGGACAACAACGAGTTTTGTTTAGGTCCGTTTTGCCCATATGCTGGGGCTACTTTGACATCACATTTGCTTTCACTATAATTCAAAGTAGACCCACTGTAGGTACTACTTTCATACTAATTGATCTTTTTATAAATATTTTATTGTAAACAACCTTACTACAAATGTTTTTATAACTGTAATTTGACAAAATAAACTTAAACTTCTTTATCAATTCTGACACGCAACAGAACACAAAAATTATATAATTATTGTAGTTAGACAATCAGGAATTAATTAGAAAACATGAATTTTTGAAACAACAGTAGAAAATAAAAAAAAAACAGATTTTCACATCTCATCTTAACATAGTTCACATTCATATTGAGAATTATTCGATCCTCTGTTACACATACCACAGACCCAGAGCTTGCATCTTACACAACAAATCCAGTCCTTACCCCTGTAAAACTGAAAATCACAATTTTAACCTTGCTGGAAATTCATTGTTGTTGAAAGTGACACAGATGTGTCTCCAACAATTAACATCCTCTTTTAAAACTACTTAATTATTCGTGCGCCTTCAAGGAAATGTCTACACCATTGAATTGTTGTCAAAATAGCCCAAAACACGCAAGAAATGTATAATGTCAAAGAAGCCCAATTCTGTCAAAGTTGCCCCTCGAGTCAAAGTAACCCCGTTTTACGGGAGTTACCGGTTCACTTGCAGACATTTATTTCAAACAAAAGGCTTCTTTTTAAAAAATATGATAAATTAACATATCTATTATTCTTTAATTACAATATATCAAATGAGACCTGAAATTAAGTTGTGGTTTTCAGTGCATCATAACGTTTCAATATATTGCAATTGTAAACTTTTGATGATGCGAGTTCAGTATTTATATAGGCTATATTGGTTGAAATGACCATTCAATGTTTATAGATTTATATTTCAGCTATAATAATAATAATAATAATAATAATAATAATAATAATAATAATAATAATATAATAATAATAATGATACTAATAATAATATTAGTAATAATAGTAGTAATAATAATAATATGTTCGTTCGGAAAAAAAGGAATTTCTTTGGCAATTCAAAACGTAAGGCTTCATGCATACAGTAAACATTTCTTATGTAGCCTGAATACTGCATGACTTCACCCTTCCTACGCACTGCGAGTATCTCAGAATTTCTCATTCTCGATCTTTTGTTACCGGTACAAGAGACTCCCGTAGCCGCACTCCTTTTCAGCCGTTCTCTGACGAGAGCCAGCGAGAGTAAATCAGAGTTTGACTGCTTTTCATTCTCACACACATTCATACTATAATGGCGAATTTGATAATGATGATTAGGATGGTCAGATAATGTTCGGGAATCATTTGGACTTTAAAGTTTCCTAATATTTGTCTTAAAGGTGAGGAAAAGCCCAGAAAAAAGCCATCACTTGGAAACTTGTCCCAACCGGATATCGAACCCCGGCCCGCTGAGTAGGAGGCTACCCAGAGACCATAGCGGTGGACACATGTAATTCAATAGGCTAAATTCCTATTAGGATCGGCCGCGGTGGTCTAGTGGTTAAGTTCCTTACCTCTAGTCCTGTGTGTCCCGGATTTAAATCCAAACGGAATCGACATTCCTTCAGGATGAAAAAATACAGTTCTCCGAGAGGGACTTTAAGCCATGAGTCTGGAGTCTGAATATTTTCTGGCTCGTAATAGAACCTATGCTTGAAAAAATGAGGCCTTAAGCAAAATTTACCGATCTTCATCATCCAATTAATTCTTAAGTTGCCTATTAGATGTCTAATTAGGTTTGTATGTCGACCACATGCCAATCATGACATCTGTAGGGTAACTAAATGTGCTTGGTCTAGGAACTCCTAACAAATGTGAAGCTATGGTTAGCCGTAAGTCAATAAGTAAGTAATTGGGCCTATGTAAATATAAAAAACAAGACATTTATATATTCTCGTGATAGATAATTTTCAAAGTTAGAATCAGTGTTGAGAGCACTAGTATCTCCAAATCTATTTTACAAAAATGGAATTACAGATTTAATACCTGAGGTATTAAAAAATACTAAAAAAAAACTATGGGGAAACAAATATTTTTCTTTGTAAGAACAATATATATATATATATATATATATATATATATATATGTATATATAATTTTCTTAGCTATATTGTTTTTTTTATTCGAGGGCACAGGTTAGATTCCCGGTCGGGACATCGGGATAGGCTCCTGGGTGAGGTTTTTTCGGGATATTTTCTCACCTGTAAGACAAATGTCAGGAAGCTTAGGGTCTAATAGTCCCCGAAAATCATCTGGCCATCATCATCATCCTTATCATTATCATCATCATCCTTGACATGTGTGGAAAGCAACAGGAAGCTACCACACCTATAATTCCCTAGTAAAGCTGCAAAGCATAGCAATGCAATTGCTATGATTGCAGTGAAAGACCTGCCCTCGGGCAGAATTACTATGGTTGGATGCATTGTTTATCTGTTTTAATCTTTGTTTTCCATTTTACACAAGCACAGGACATACACATTCAAGTCCTCCTCGGGAATCGAACTCGGGTCACCGGAGCGGAAGGTAACTTAACCAACAATGTCGTGGCTACCCACTACAAAATCTCGCTCAGAATGGTCGGCACCAGTTTTTGAACCCGACACCTCCCGAATGTGATTTTCAGACGCTATCGCCGTTGCAAAGCTTCAACGATTGGATTATATGCTTAGTTTTCGAAGATTCTTTCTGAAAACCTATTGCAAACAGCTGTTTAGTAATTAGTGAATAAATTTCGGTCGCTGTATAAGGCAATTACTTGTATAAGTTGAAATATATTTTAGCTCCAGATGACATGACATAATTTTAAGTCGTACAGGAATGTGGCCCTTACCTTTGTCCACCATGTAAAACTGCTGTCATAGTTCGAACTCTGATCTTAAAATTGATTAAATAAGTATACACATTGTGGTACCAGAACCCTGGAACACTCTGTATAAGGATATTAGCGAATTACGAAGTTTGTTCTCATGAAAATAATTGTTTGACTTTTTACAATTCTTCATGAAGCCTACTTAGTAGATACTCAAAACGATCATCAGATTATATATATAGGCCTATATGTATGTGTGTGATAATCTCTATTAACACTCTAGCTGCCTTAATTATTTTTAGAAACCTAACTCAATAAAGGCCCATAGCAATCAATTAACAACAGTACGTTTGATTCTCTTAACCAGCAAAACGAAACAATTAGGAGTGGTTCACCTAAAGTGGCAATTGAAAAATAATTCTTGCCCCCGAAATTTTCGAATATTCGCAAAGCAAGTCGATATGTGCCATTAAAATGAAACTAGAAAGCTAATTTTTAAGAAATCAGTGCAATCGAACTATTAGGAGTGAGGGTTTACCTGAAAGCCGTAATTTGAAAATAGCTCTAGTGACCTACATTTTTTATAACGCAACTAAATACATACATTTTTTATTATTAATTTCATACATTTCAATGATGGATAATCATATTTGAAGAGAAAAAATATACGCTCAGACTGGGGTACAAGCAGTCTGAGCGTATAATTTTTCTCTAGAAATATTTACAATTAAGTTAACAAGACAAAAATAATATATTATATTCTGCAAAGCAGCAAAATCGGACCATAAATTCAACTTCCCGTGGAATTTGCTTAGTTTACCCTGTTCGTGCGGGACGGATTTGTTTTATAGGGTAAACTCGGCTGAATCGGGACATAGCAGTGCACAGGGTGAATAGGGACACTTTTAAATGTTGTTCTCTCCACTGAATTCTAAGACTCCCGCGAAAGTGCTGATATCTGCCGACTGATCTCTGTACTTCATGTATCAAAACCAATTGTATGACATTTTGTTTCACGTTTGGTTTTATGAAGATTTCACAACAATGCATTGGTATTCGAGCTAAGTGGAAAAATAGCTTCGTACATTCAATATTTTCGTTTTATTGTTAAGTATGTCTTTTCTTAATGAATGGTCCAATTACGAAATAATTTTTTTTTAATTATGAAGTATTTATCCCCAAAGAGATTGAGATAATTTCCTTGTTTGTTGACAATATGTTGCAACCCATGAAAATTGAAACACTGTATTTCGAGTGAATAGGGATACTAATTTTCGGCTGAATAAGGTCAGGGTATTTCACTAATTTATTTGTAACTATTGCATTACAGATAGGTACTTATAAACAGAGTTGGAGAGAAGTTTATTTGCATAGAGCTATTAAAACATTCCGTCAGGGGAGGCACTTGTATCATCCGGCAGAGTTATTTGGGGTACCTCGTTTATGTCTTCACCCTCACCGTAACAGTGGAAGTGATGATCCGCTGAAAAAAATAATAATTTGATAGCCTAGAAAAACATTTTCAGTTTTCTGCATGTGGATTTGAATTACATTTCAACAATGTAAGAAAGACAGTTTTTGCTTCGCGGAGAAAAATGCAATTAGCATGAGGAGCCGCAAAAGAATAACACTATGTGTGGATTTTGTTTGTAAAGTATAGTTATATGATACGTGAATGATATCTTGAAAAGTTTGTTGGAGCTGAGGGAAGGAAACATTGTTTGTAGGCCTATACATAGAAATAAATCTGATCCTATGATAGTTTATACACACAATTATGTTATAAAATTGTTTATAAAATGTATTTGATTCGAAGAAAATATTCAAATCCCAAAAATTATACATAAATAAAAAGTATTAACATTAATAATATTAGTTCTAATAATTTAAATAAGATATTGGTCTTGTAAACCAAAAAATAAAATACCTTTTAGAACTTTAAAGAGGAAAATATAGGCTATATCTTCATAAGTCTCCAAAACTTATATTTTACATAAACTACTCCGTAAAACAAGTAAACACTTTACTGAAATAAGTAACTTTAAACTGCCCTGATTCACCAAATAAGACTGTCCTTATTCACCCTAACAAATTAGGATGAAGGAAGTGGAGTATAAATGCCAATATTTCCTTGTAAATTCGATTGATGAGACCGTAACTGGTACAAATTATTGATGAAAGTTTATGTTAAATCATGAAGCACAAAACATATATGTATTACCGATAATGAAACCAATTTTACAAATTTTCATATTTTTGTCCCGATTCACCCGATCTTAGAACAATTAGAATTATTTTGAAATAATCAGTTGCATTATTTTTCTCCAAGTCATCTCTAAAAATATATCCAAGGAATACATAGCGGACAACGATATTTAAGTTTTTTTTAATTTTCTTTTTTTTTTTTAATTTCGCAATATATCTTAGATCTCTTGATTGCATATTGACGTAATTTTAAAACATTCTAATATATCGTAAAGGAATGTGACGTGTTTGCCTTTGTCCACTATGTTTATTTATTTCCAAGTTATGTAGGCACGCATGAATCTCGACTAATAAATTACAATTCTACAAATCGCTATCAAAATATAACTGCCGTGAAATTTATCTACGCATCAAAATGTATTGCAACACTCTTTAACATAAGAATGCATAGCATTTATAATTCTGGTCGAATTCTATATAGGCATATATATATATATATATATATATTTCTCTCTCTCTCTCTCTCTCTCTCTCTCTCTCTCTCTCTCTCTCTCTCTCTCTCTCTCTCTCTCTCTCTCTCTCTCTCTCTCTCTCTCTCTCTCTCTCTAACTTCTTTCTTACATGGATTGTCAACAAATTCCACTCAGTATCGCATTTCGCATTTTTTTCCCTTTACATATCAGACATAATGTGGCTGAAAATGCGAACCCTTTTACTTGAACAAGCTCTCTTAGGAACCTCCCCCCCCCTCCCATTCTCGATACAGGCTTCTCTCTTTCTCTCTTGCTCCCATAATGTTTTCCCCAACTTGATTTATTTTATTGCTCCATAGCTACGTTAATGTTTATTTCTCTAAATTACAAGAAAGGGGTGCGCTGCCGTCCTTGTTGTTTCCCCCACCGCCCCTAGACACATAGCGGTTTAGAGCCTATCTTGAACCTAACAATGCCTTTGATATCAAAGGAATTCCAAAGTTTTATAAAATTATCTGTTCCCATCAAGTGTTTATACAAGCTAACTGATAAATTACAAATTGTAATCAAC
Source organism: Diploptera punctata (assembly GCA_030220185.1). Lineage (NCBI taxonomy): Eukaryota > Metazoa > Arthropoda > Insecta > Blattodea > Blaberidae > Diploptera > Diploptera punctata. Next base: position 2,521,877 of record JASPKZ010000004.1, read on the forward strand.
ATTACAATATTAAGATAATATAAATGTAAAGCAGCTTAACTTCATCATAAATATGTATTAATTCGTTTTTATTAAATACATTTTTTATTTTTAAATAAAATTATTTCATTGGACGTAAGATTTTAACAAAATAAAGTCAAATTTTGACAAATGTATAATTCGAAGACTCTCATACATAAGCTCACGTTTGATGGCTCATAATTTGATACAATGGACATAATTTTTTTTTGTTAAAGATTCCTCTATTTACCGCATATTGTTGCAGAGGCATTTTCTGGTGAATCGTCATAACTGCCGAATTTGGGGGACCGAAAATCTACGCAAAATCATTGAGTATGACAAAATTCACCCAAACTGAATTTTTAATGTGTCATGTCACATCGCAAACTGTATGGTCTATGTTTTCGAAGTCATGTCTTACTTTGACCTGCTCGAACTTTGGTTAATCCCACAATTGAATGAGGATTCAGATGATTATCTGTTCCAGAAAGATGGAACATCGTCTCACTGTCACTGTTGGATTGGCAACTATGTTGATCGATCAGGTACTTCCAGAAACTTGGGTAGGATGAGCAGTTGATCTTGGTCAATGCTCCCGATTTAAAACCCCATGTGATTTTTTCTTCTGCTACATTACCTACGTGAACTTCAAATGAGGGTTCAAGAAGCTCCAGCTACAGACACACCTTACTTATTGTTCAGAGACCGGCAAGTGTTGGAATACCGATTTGATCTTAGTCGCATTTCACATGCCGCCCAAATTGTAGCACTGTTATGTCATATCTCATAAAAAAAAACTTAATGTCCAGTGGATCATATGGAATCATCAATCGTCAGCCTAGTTATGAAAGTGTTAGAATAGTAAATGTATCAATAAATGTAACTTTCTTTAGAGACACGGTGTATTTATCCATATAGATTCATATTAAATATCTTTAGAAGGTTACAAAACTTAACATTACATTTCAATAGTTATTATGCTATACATGCTAGGCCTATATTAAATGTGGAATAATTAATATATATATATATATATATATATATATTACTCATAAAATTTTGATTGAACTAAATGCATTTAAAATTGTAACCTTGTTATTAAATACATATTATTCATGGGAGAAGATGCTTAACTTCGGAATACATAAAACATGTTAGGCTTATTCAATGTGTCTAAATGGAACAAAGAATAGGGTGCGGTTAGGGGAACAGTCTTCAGAAACTTTTTAAACTCACAATGGGTTAAAGCAAAGAGATGCACTAGAGCATGCTTTGAGGATGAAGAAGGTGTACAACTTAAGGGTATTAAAAGCTATTAGTTTATGCTGATGATGTAGTACGTATTATCAGGTGTTAGTGAGGAAATACTAAGGACCAACACACGCTTTCTATTGAGTAACATTAAGGAATTGGGACTGAGAGTAAACATCAATAAAAACAGATATATGGACATACATAATAATTCGTCATATAATTAAAATACAGAGTTAATTTAAAATGAGGGAAATTTTGAAGAAAATACCCAAGGAACAAACAATTATAAACATGACTGAGGTGCGTAAAGAAATTAAACATAGGCACAATTCTGGAAATGCATGTTTTTACGATCAACCCAACTTCTCTAAAAAAACGTTAAACTGAAAATGTATAAAACTGTTATTTTTCCAGTTATATTATATGAATGCAAAACATGGACTTTTACTTTAAGGCGGAGTACTTCAGAATAAAGTTCTTATGTGAAATTTTGGACCAAATAGGTAGGCCATGAATGAGGTGAGAGAATAACAATAATCTTCATTTCATGGAGATGGATTATACAGGGGAAGATTGGAAAAGAGTAGCTCCCGATAGGGTTTGTAAAGAGCTTATGTCCATGCGGATTCGATATTCGTTACAATTAATTGTATTGTAACTAAAACCCTAACATACCTGATGGTGAAATAGGGTTCATATTATTGGAGATTCAAAAAAAATATATAGGCTAAGTGATTTTTATAAATGATTGTTAAAATATTATAGAACAGATTGACAAGTTATTTCTTAAACACTTTTCTCCTACCTCACTGACACTATCGAATCCGCATGGACATAAGCTCTTTACAAACCCTATCGGGAGCCACTCTTTTCCAATCATCCCCTGTATAATTCATCTCCATGAAATGAAGGTTATTGTTATTCTCTCACCTCATTAATGTCCTACCTATTTGGTCCAATATTATAACATGATGTAGAGAGGTAAGTCTGAAACACACATAAATTCCGAGAAAGTTTAAATCCTAAAGTAAACTTTTGACACAATTCTCATTTACATATTCATGCTATCCTTGCAGCTTTACTAGGGAATTGTAGGTGTGGTAGCTTCCCGTTGCTTTCCACACCGGTGAAGGATGGTGATGATGATGATAACGATAAGGATGGTGATGATGGCATATGATTTTTGGGCCTTAAAGTTTTCCTGACATTTGTCTTACAGGTGAGGAAAAACCCAGATAAAAACGTCACCCAGAAAAAATGCCCCTACCGGGATCGAACCCGGGCCCGCTGCGTGACAAGGCAGAACGCTACCTCGAGACCACAGCGGTGGACACATATTTATATAATATTTATGTAATTTATCTTTTATTTTTTGTTGGCTGCCAGATAGTACAAATCCTATCAAAAAATATTTTTTCTGTTTTCGACCCGGAGTTAAATAGAACAGTAGATAAAGAATTATTGATATAGGCTACGGTAGTTTATTTTACAAATATGTTTTAATATATCCAATTCGGACAATCTCGCAATTTATTAACATTACATAGATTTCAGATGTGCTGACCACATGTCACTCGCCAACATACGTAGAGAAATAAGGTACCTAAATTTGTTTGGTCAAGGGGAACACCCACATCTACTCGCGCGACTTACGGAGGTAGACCACTGCTACTAGGCCTACATAGGTTTCAAGATGAATGGATACACCCTTGTTCGATATTTAAATGATACCAAAATCAGGGATTAAAAAATAAATATGACGAGATGAGTTAGCTGATACTGTAGCTATTATGTGACACACTTTGCTTTCAGAGTGAGATATAATATGGAGCCGATGGCGCGGTAGGTGAAATGCCTTCCTTACACTTAGGCTACCCAGGTTCGATAATAATCGATATGTATAGTAGATTTAAATCTCCATCTTGCATCACGGATTATTAGCATTCTCTTGTGCAGTCCTGTGTTGTCTTCGCGATGTTGATCACAGTTCCAGGGAGTTCCGCACTGTGTAATGGTGATTCAGAATTCATATTCCAAGAGAGCAGTGCAGTCAGCTTGTATACATTGTATTGTTGTTGTACACAATGAAGGAATATATAGGCCTCTATGTGTGTGTGTGTGTGTGTGTGCCCCCTACCTCCTCTGATCGAATCTTTACAATGTTCGTAATGGAGGGGCTTGCATGCTTAAATAGCTTTGCGGCCAGTCGAGGTCGATGGTTTATTTAGGATGGAAAAAGTCAATCCTCCTAGAGGGACTTTAAGTCGCGGGTCCCGAGTCTGAAGATTCTCAGTCTCATAAAAGATCATTAAGCCTGACCAAAGAGGCCTCTAAGCAAAATTTACCGATCTCAAACATCGCAGTAACACCTTAGTTGCCTGCTAGATGTCTCATTGAGTCGGTATGATGACCGCATGCTACTCATGACATCTTTGGACAAATAAGGTAACTAAAAATGAACTTCGTCTATAAACTCCTGATAAAGGAGAGGCTGTGACTCATCAATGGGCTACGCCATAAATCAATACTTATGGTGGTGCAGCGAGATCTGAAGGAAGCTTTTAATCCCATGGAGGATCCTCTCAAATATCACAGATGTTTGGTTTGTTAGCAATAGGATAATATACGTTATTATGAAGAGTCGATTAAATATTTTAAAAGTAATAGCAATGATGTCGAGAAGTTTTCTGCATCAGGAACTAGGAACTTGCCAGCGGCTCATTCCTTCTGCACCTTTATTGTACGTTTAGAATCTTAAAGATCAAAGTGAATTATATCACAAGAATGTAAACATTTGTTATCTAAACAGTTTGAGGTAGATATGGAATTCTTTCTTGTTCAATATTCTTAAGAGTCAAGTCCGTGATCAATATCAACATTTAATTAATCTTATGACCTAATCGCATGATATATTTTAGAGAACATCTAACTTCCTTGTTATTGCATGTTTTGTAATTACATTACATTACTTCTATGGAAACCTATAAATGCCATCAAGCAATGAGAAGTACACTGTATTCTAAAAGTCAGTGTACCGTATTAAAGGAGCCGCTACATTTATATACGATAAATAAATCTTCAACAATCTAACGGGCTCTTATAAGAATAGATCATATGATTTATGAGTAAAGGCTACACTCTTCAAAAGTTATTTTCTAATCTGAGTGATCACTCAGAACATAAATGCACATCTCTCTTCAACACATTCTGTCATTAATCTCACCCTTAATAATTCAACTATTTAATGTAAACGTTTAGTTTGCAAAGGTAAGACCATGTTACACTATGGAAGATTTTGATCAAAATGTATTCAAAAATATTTTGGCAGTACGGTCACAGACGACAGTTTTAACTCATAATTTTCTTTCTTTCTTTTCCTTAGTTTAATCTCTCCCTTTACTAGGCACTTTTCACATGCCTACGCCATCCGGTCCTTACTGGTTTACGACTTCCGGGAAAGGATTTTAAACTCTAGATTTAATATTTTTGCCACACAAGACATTGGGGCTTCCCTGGATGATTGATCAACTCATTGCCAGAGCCACTTCCGAATCAAAGTCATAATTTTGATCAATTTTTTTAATTCCTTTGATCATAAGATCTGAGAGTATAATAATGGTCTAAAAGCCCATTTAAAATTAGAATTTAACGCGATTCCAACGCAATCACAAAGTCTTGAACCTATGTTCTTAAATAATTTATGTCACTAATAATTGATCAAGTAAGCGTAAATACAAATATGAACACAATAAGTTAAGGATAATATTTTGTAAAGTTGACAATAGACCAATTTATTGCAGTAAAACCAATGTGTATATTGAAAGGAAAACTGAAGACTCAAGAGAAAAGACAATAATGGAGAACAGTAGTTAAAAGTAACGTTAAGTTACCATTGTGAAGCGTATCCCATTGCTTAACAATCTTATATATCTATGTCATTACTTTAATGTTAATAATTTTCATTATGAACTGAGCATAACAATACAAATAGATGATTCGCTCACTTTGCGAGCTTCTTTCTTAGGTATTCCTTAGGCGGAACTGCAGCGACGCGATGGGACATAGATCATTATTGATGTCAGAGAAAGCGAGACATATCAATAGATCAGATTATCCGCACCGCGTTGTTGCCTAGTCGAGACCTCACAACACGCAACTTTACATTTTTTTTTTACTTGTGATCGGAAAACCCGTTTAAAGTTGATTTTCAACTTTCTCATTTTACCGTCATAAATGTGAAATATTAATATTTTAGGTGTCAAAACATTTATATATCTGGGAATAAAATAACGGCTCCTTTATGCTGACATTAAGAATACAGTAGAGGTCCCTATATTTATCATTGTTTGAAGGCAGGTAATGTAAATAATTAGAAAAAAATGTATAACATGGAAGTTAGATATCAATTTCCATTAACTTAGTTTAACCTCTCACCTTATAGGTACTTTTTTTTACATTCCACTCACTATCCGGCCCTTACACGGGACATGTTGGGAGAGGGATTTTAAACTATGGATCACACATACTTGTTTGGCCATACAGGGATATGGAAGGCCTCCCCAACGAGTAGACCAAATGAACTCATTGTCAGGGCCTCCTTCGAGACAACACAACAAAGAAGCGAAACACACCATTCTTATACACACTCATACTAAATATATTAATTTATTGATACGGACTGTCAATAGCACGCACGGCTTGCTGTCAGTGCGATCCATATTTGTAAATATCATTGTATGTATCTTACTTTTAGTCTAATAAAGCCCTACTACTACTACTACTATCAAACATACAGAATGCAATAATGATTATTATGATGACCAGATTAAGTTTCGGGAACCGTTTCGTCTTACAGATGAGGGGAAATCCCGAAAAAAAATCATCAAGAAACATAATCCGACCGGGATCGAACTCGGGCCCAGTATATACGAGGTACCGACGCTACCCCAAGACCATAGCGGTGGAACGGAAATTAGATATCATCTAAAATATATTATGCTGATAGATCATAAGGTATTATGATTACATTTTATTGCTAATTAAATGCAAGAGGATTATACGGTAACAGAGGGTTAATATGAAGATAGTATCATATAAATTTACTATAAAATCAAAAATATTTAAATACAAAATAAATCTGTATATAGAATGGTTGAGTTTAGATGGTAAACTGAATGATATGGAGGTGCATGCCAATAGCTCGAACTTTTAAGATTGCTAGTGACCCACCTCACACGAAATAATCCTTTAATATAGACAAACTACCCATCGTCATCAGCATCCCTGATAAAACAAATACACACCTCTCTGCACACAATACAAGTATATACCGACTACGTAAAAGAGCCTGGCGAAGTGTCGCATAAATTTAAAATTGACACATTAAGGCCATCTATTTCTCACACGGAACTCGAAGCACGAATAGTGCAGTGGGTGGCATTAGAAAGCATAGGGATTGAAAGGAGAATTTATTTGAGTCTTGTTACTTGTATCCAAGCATAGGTTCTTGGTCGACATTCTGGATACTTTTTCTGACGTTATTAAACGCCCATAGTAGTGTATAATACGTGTGCTTTTTATAGTCCCTGAACTTTCTATGCTTTGAGTTCCGCTCTGGAGGGGATGGGGTAGACGGGTTAATTTGGTCTTTTTTTAATAAATGAACCACTTCGATAGACCACACTACCTATTGAAATATATTATTATAGTGAAAGGAGTGCATGATGAATGTATTTATAAGTATTTGTGCAATGTAAGTATGTTTTCTGAGAAGACGGAAGGTGTAGGCCTAACCTAGTCCTGTCGAAAGTACCAATAAGGACGCCAGTGTAAATGTTCCCATCGGACGCACGGATCGCTATATACAATACCACATGCCTTCTCAACATATGTACTGCAGAATCATCTGGTACAACATTTAATGATTAAAATAGTACATCATCATCCCTCCTTGCCCCGATAATGAAATTTCACAAATAAAAATTCCCCGGGACAGCAAATCAGGAAGCTACGAAGTGAGTCATCGGGCTGACTGTACTTTAATGTTGATTGCAATGTTTTACAACTGATAATAAGCGACTTTGCTTTTACATAAAGTTCAAAGAATGTTTCCAGATCATTACTCAGTCTTTCAGTTAAATAAGACATAGAAATGTAATTTATAATTATGTACAAGCATATGTCAAATTGCATAAGTACATTCGTCAAAACAAATGCTGGCACTTCTCCACAGATGGTAGATTGTGTCGAAAGGCAGTTCTTAACTCCGACATTTTTACAAGGTTATTTCTGGCGCATAAGTCACTCAAGCAAGTTGGTAGTTCTGCAAACGTCTAATATATCTCATTAAAGTACCTACATCCAACAATAAAAACAATTCACTACTGGATATGTGTAAATCGATATACCGGTATTTCAACTAAATTTTAGGCCTTTTGTTAAAATATGCAATACTTAATGTTTTAATTTTAATTATAACTCAATTTTAAGGAAAGAAGGAGGTCAATTTATCCTCTCATATTACCCATACAGTAGCAGTAATAAGGCATGTCGGAGGATTATTTGTAAATAAAAGTAGTAAATTAAACATTAGATTGAATTCATTTTAAATACCTATAATTGCAAGTAAGAATACGCTGCACAAAGAAATTAAAGATAGGCTCAAATCCGGACACGCATGCTATTATGCATTACAGGGACTCTTGTCACCCAAATTCCTCTCTAAAACTTTAAAATAAAAATATTAAAAAATAATATTCTTTGAATTATATTATATGGATGCGGAAAATGGTCTCTTACTTAAACGGAGGAGAAAGGATTACGAGTATTTCAGAATAAAGTTCCTACGTGAGTTTTTGGATCAAAAATACACGAACGGATAGGTTAATGGAAAATACTATAAGAACAGTGAGCTACATGATCTTATGGGAAACCTGGTGTGAAAAGAGGAATTAAGTTTCGTAGACTGTGGCACGAATGGGAAATTAAATGCAGGCATAGAAACTACTTGTAGGTAAACTAAAGGGAAAGTACCCAATAGATAGGTAAATAATGAGGTGAGAGAATAACTATAACCCTGATTGGAGCGGATGATTGGAAAACATTAGTCAGGATAGGGATTGTGAAGAACTTATGTCCGCGTGGCAATAAACCTATGGGTTCGATAGTGTCAGTAAAATAGTTTGTTAAGTCTACTTAGCATTAAATGTTTAAGTTTTATTTATAACTGTTTGTTAAAGAAAGCGAAGTTCATTAATGTATCCTCTCATGTTGCAGAATATTATAGCAATAATAAGGCTTGTCGAATAACGAATAATAAATAAATGTAGGTTACGTAAATTAAATAATGTCCTGAAATCATCCTGCTATAAAAATTAAAGCCTTATTAATGGAATCAAGATATGTTAAAAATCTATGACACAAGGGTGATTGAAATTATTCCTGTTACGGATTAACGGATGACTATGTGATAAACGTGTTCTCAAATCTTAATTTCACAACCTGCTTCGCCACCTCTTATTTATAATAGTCATATAATTGTCTTTAAAACCCGTTTCCATGAATCGACTCAATTCCACAGATTCTTAATCTCCATAATATAGAGTATTTGAAAAAAGATACATTAAATGGTTAAAAGAACACATGATACAGAAATAAAAATAGAGATTAGTAGGTATTCAGACTACGTAGGCTATATCTAATCGTACCGCGTCGTAGCCGAGAGGTCTAAGTCATCAACTCATCATGCGTTGGCGCACAGCTACGGAAATTGCACATGTTCTCGTTCACATAGGGCAAACAATCTCTCATGTTATTTCGCTTAGTATCTTACCGGTGCCTTCCAGAACCATAAGGAACTAGCTTAATTACAATAAGTAGCCCTCAATGTTTAGCTATAACGACTGGGAAACCGATATGCTGACCATATTATCATCTCTATACTTCCTGCATGATCATACACTTCTGTACCTGGTTGAGTGGTAGACAAGGCCTTAAGGCCTTAACTCTGCCAGGTAAAATAAAGCTATTATTATTATTATTATTATTATTATTATTATTAAATGGTACACGGCTTCTATGTCAAGTGTCTTTATGCCTATTAGGCATATTGAAACGTGAGCTCCCTTGTGAAGTTACAGTTACTTAACCAAGCTAGTTCAGATTCCTACAGATGTCACCGAGTGACAATCGTCTTAAAGAGACACCTAGTAACAAATTGAGTTATTGTTTGGATGGAAAAACCCGATTAAATTTTGCTCAGATGTTTTAATATAGGCTTGAAGTTCTTCTAGGAACCTGAAAATCTTCGGACTCTTGATTCACAACTTAAATTCTCTCCCGCAGGATTTTTTCATTCTAAAAATCTACCGATCCTGTCCGGGTTTGAACCGGCGACCCTCATGATCAGAGGCAAGGAGCTTATCCCTTAAACCACCGAGGCCGATTGGAGTTATATATAATTAATCTCATAATAAATGATTAGATTTAGAAAAAAATATTTAGATACAGAATAAGGTATTAATTAATTATTTCATTCATTAAATAAATTTTGAGAGAAAGTCTAAAAAATACATCCTAATTTGAATATACAGCGATTTATTTAAATGAACTCTTCGGTATGGAAATAAATCTGCGTACTCCTAAAAGAGTATAGAGAATAGTATAAGATTTTCATATGGGACTCATTGAGAAAGACATGCAAGTAGTAAAGAAATAGACCTTTAATAAGACATACGCATATGTTTGATGCCTATAACTGAAATCTAATTATTTAAATACAAATTAAGGTCTATCTGTATATGAAGAATAAAAACAGCAGAAATTATTCTGGCTTCGGAGGCGTTACAGACAAACAATCTCCAGAGACAAAATATGGTTAAAATCAATTACATTGACTATTTAACTCATGCCCCAAATGAGACTCAATGGCCAATCACGTTTCAATGATTTCTGTTTTACAACCAATCAGAGTCGTGTTTCACAAAATAGTTATCAGTGTTATAATTACCATATTAAAGAAAGCTCCTCCTTTTTAATATTCTGAACAGGTCTGACCATTATTTTGCAGTGACTGAGCCCATGAGAAATACGGCTACCAGATTGTATATATAGTGCATGAATGTCAACACATGCCGCATGCGGGAGTTAATATAAAAACATTGGTAGCAATTGATTATACCACCAAAAAAAGAAACCACTGTTTGCACTTTCTTAAATGTATTTTTTCCCAGGTAATAATCCGGAAAAATATAATTGTCATATTTACATCATACGACATCAGAAATGAATTAATATACAGTTTGATGTGTTTCATTTTTCTCCACTAGAGAGCATTCTTACAATATTGCGTTCCTTTGGCAATAAATAGTATGATCTAGTTGTAGTGATAGACAAAAGAAGCAGATGAAGCGTACCTATCGCTTCTCATTTGTTTTCAAACATCGCCGTTTACATTAAATATATAAATATTTTAAAATAACTATATTTAAATAATGATTTGTGATTAAACAGATTAATTTTATTCGTTAAATAGTCCTAACAAATGTCACTCTTGATTTCCAAATTCTCTAGATAAATTCACTCCTCACTTCGTGAGTCGTGAATTTATCGATAATTTGGAAATCACTCGTGGCATTACTTATGATAATAAAATTGTAATTGATCCCACTACAGGCCTCAGGAGGCCTTTGGGGTACTGGGAGGTTAAGGCTCCCACTTTTTCTGAACAATCGGCACTTGATGTCAGCCGGGTTATCAGCCCTGCGTGACAGCCGCCTTTACCCCAGAAAAAACGTGGCACTCATTTCCGTTTGAGGCTGTGTCGACCCCAGGGCCACAGTGCCGCCAAAAGGCTTGCGTCAGTTTAAAAATCCTGACCCCACCGTGACTCGAACCCTCGATCTTCCAAGCTTGTAGCGCAGTGCCTTAACCACTACGCTACGGCGTACCTCGTATTAAACTGATTTCGAACCTTAACGGATAAACTAAAACTCAGCTATTAACAACTTATCAACCATATTTCCAAAAATATTTTTTACAAAATCTGTAAATTTACACTGCCAAATAATGAGTATTTCTTTAAAAATTTGAATTTAAAAAATAAAACTGATTAAAACTTCACAGTTGGCTTTCATATAATCTCTATTCAATCTCAGAATTCTTCCCAATTCATCATATACAGCTAGGCCTATATAATTTTAATAATGGATGATAAGTATTATTTTAATAACTGGTAACTCAGATGTTTTTGGTCTGAACCTTATATTCATTAACTACTTAGTAACTACTTTTCAGCATATTTTGGTTTAATTAATTTACACTCTGTATAAACGAATCCAAAGTATATTTGCGCACTATATATATATATATGCTTCGTTTCCATAGAAATAAAATCTTCTTAACTGGTATTATTTCGTTTAAGAAATATTTTTAAATTGACTATTTATCTCATAGACCGATAATTTTGCCTCTTCCTGTTGATAAAATTGCCTCTTCCTGTTCGTGATGTGAGATATCTCCGCAAATTAACTTATTTGACAAGGATATCGATTCAACAATGTACAACCGATATGGTGCAGCGAGAAATGACAAAAGAAAACAACTTAATAATAATAATAATCAAAAATTACTAAAAACAAAGTTACTTGTGTTGCTCTAAAAAAAGTCTTAATTGTTGTATAATGAATCTGTATTATTGTTAATAATTATTTCTCATACAATCATCTGCTATTGGTTTTTCTCAAGCCCAAAGAGATATAACAGTAAAGATATGCTATTTATAACTACACAGCCGGTTTAGAAATCGCCCGGAAGTAAGATCGGAATACACAACCTCACATTTGGTAAATATTAAACATTATAATTATATTTAGCTTCTGATGTTCTATTATTCGCTAAATTGTCACTCCAAATCCAACGCGAGATTGAGTTTTTCATTAGACAAAATCACTCGTGACTTTGTCGCTCGTGATTATTTCAGTAAACACAACCTCTTGTTAGATTACTGTTGATAACAATTGTAATATGTCGATAATTTACTACAATACCGGGTATCATTGAAAACGATTGACTAAATCTACCTACTTTATTCTCCGCCGAGTTACAGAGGAAAATACTGTAGACACATAATTTAAAACTATTAATTTTAGCATTAAAACTACGAGATTATAAATAATGAGATTTTAATTTCGTGGCGCCATAGTAGCCTCTATTTATAGTATACCAGACCATCAAATTATATAAACTTAGGTTAATGACAAAATTGAGTAACGTAATTGGAAGAAAGGTAAAATTATTAGTTTTAGTAAATTTCTGTTTTAGTTGTTTATAGTGAAAGTGGAAGAGTAAATTGACTGTAATTATCTCTGTTAAGTTATAGAGAAACAGATGGCCTATAGCAAGTCAATAAGCAATGCTACACTGCAGACTGCTTAATTTTCAACTAAAACCATTTGTTTTACATTTAATTTTGAGTCTATCTTATCAGCAGGCTCTGATTCGATCTCCGTTCGGGACATGTATCCTGGATGAGGTTTCTTCTGTCCTTTTCCAAGCCTGTAAGGCAAATTTGAAGAATATGTAAAATCCAAATAGTCCCTGAATATCAATTGGCCCTGGCATTTGCCTAATATTTATCCAGGGAGTCCCCCGGTGTCATTATATAGTCAAAAATATTTGTATGTGATCTACAGTTTGAAATCCTTTCCTGAGAAGGAGGCGCGGGACACGTAATAGTGCCTAAAACGACATTTAATTTATCTAATTAAGGCAGGATAACATTATTTTTGATAATTAATTTTTCAAAATTATACGATCAATAAATAAGCAATTTCATTATGTGATTTAAATAGTGTATTTGGTAAAATAACGGTGATGCCGGAAGATATGAAATTAGACAATTTATGTTAGGTTACATCATACAAAGTATTTACCCCATGTTCGACAATATTTTGAACATCGTTCAACAACATTCAACTTAAAAGATCTTCGTGATACCGATTTTTATAACATTATACATAAGCCTATGTAACCCTATATGAACATTAGGAGACAATCTACTGTGCAAGACGTAAGACTCACCTCTCAATTTGTTTTTCTAAAAACATCAAGAGAGCAATTCTGCACGTCATTATTTTGTTTCGTTTTACTTAAGTCACGGGTAGAGTGATGATAGTGATCCGATCTCACAATCATAATTCATAGGTCACTGCTTCGGGTCCCAGGACGAGATTTTCATTAATTATGTATTATTGGAAGAATTGTTATATTCAAATTTTCAGTACAAATATGAAATGCCATTAATGCAATTAATAAAATATATAGGCCCTATCATATTTTTATAATAAGGAAATAAGAAACTGAAATTCAAACTTCAACTCGATTTATTGTACATTCAGTTCTTATAGAATGAAATACTATTATTTGAATTGGGATTTTTTTCTTTGAATAAATGCCATTATGTTTTGTGTAACTCTGAAATTACGCCCACGAAATATAAACACTGTTGAAGTTATCAAACAATGATACAATTTTTTCGGGTTTTAGAAGAGATGTGAAACAGAGAGTGGGTTTATAAATTACTCATCTTTATATATAAATTAAGTTAAAAAATTGCTCAAAATATTTAATACACGATTTGTGAAATTGCCCATAGACCCTATATATTCCCATCAATTAAAACTATTATAATATATTTGAGACAATGATTTGAAATTTACGACATGGATTGCATCTTCTCTGCATAGACTTGGTCCACTGGCTTGTTTGTATCAGAAGGAAAGGTGCCAGAAATATTCGAATGAGAAATTGGAAGATAGTGGCATTAGATCGTTGTAGTTGAATACGAGTCCTTAAGAAAGCCAAGATTCAGCAATGAATTGCAGAGCTACTGATGATGATGATGATGATGATATATTAGAGGATATTGGAAGAAAGTCCCTAATGGGACTCGAAAAGCTATCGCTGACGCTTCCGGCAACTATATGTAACCATAGGAATTTGTGTACAGGCGCATGATGTGGTCTATTTTTAATTTACGCACCGCTTCGGCAGACCACTTTACGTAGATATATAATACCACTATTACAAGTGTTACGATAACAATTGTTGCACCTATAAACAACACAAGATTTCGTGTCTGTACTGAAGTAGAAACAATCTGGTGAGAGTTTGCAGTTAGCGCGTTCAGTTTTCACCAAGATGACGTCACGCCCGATGCACAATCCCACACTGTTATAGTTGCATCATGTATAGACCTACATATACATACAATCCTATCGTAAAACTTATTTCTCAATTTTCGCACTTGAGAGGTGCGATTTACTGCTTAGTAAGTAGACTTTCCTAAAGGCCCTTTACATGAGTGAGAGGTTAAAAATTGTGTCCAGAAGATTTCGCCATACCTTCTTAGAAAACTTTATTTACTATCGCGCTTGATCTACTTGTGACGAGATAGTTTGATATCAAACTGATTACTAAATTTAGAATAACATACGGAGCGTATGTTAGGATTATGAGTTACATTGTAATTTGAGATAAGTGTCCGATGGGTCGGAACAGATAATATATTTGATTTTATTACAGTTTTTATATCTTTCGAAAATATTCGCGTCAAGCAAATATCTAAAGTAGCACTACTATATATCAATTATGTAGGTGTATATTTCGGTTGTAATAGAGAAAAAGACATAAATAATAAATTACAAATAGTTTAACATATATGTGGCGCCCTTAAAAGAACACTGGGAAAGAAAGTAAGAAAACAAACACATTTAAAATTCTATAAAGTATTAGCTGTACCTGCAATATTGTATGGCTCAGAAGTATGGGCTCTAAATAAACAGTCAATTAAAAGAATAGAAGCAGCAGAAATAAAATATTTACGATTTGTAGCTGGATATACTTTAATGGATAAAAAAACGAAGCGAAGATATCCGTAAAGAACTATAAATATTTAGTCTGACAGATTTAATAGAAGAGTATAGGAGAAAATAGTATGAACATATCTGCAGAATGGATACCAACAGATTGCCTAAGAAAAGTCTGAACTATCAACCAAGAGGAGGAAAAAGAGATCGGGGACGCCCACGAAACAGATGGGACAGCAGCTATAATAGCCGGAACGAACCAAAACAGGTTCAATCCTTGCAAAATAAGAAGAAGAAGAAGAAGCAATATTAGGCACGAATAATGCAAGAATGGCTACAATGTGGAAAGAGATATTGACTCCAAAATAAATAAATTTCAGACGGTGTGTGGAACAATACAGAGAACATTCAAAAATAAAATTAGAAAAGAAACCAAGATAAAAATGTATAATGTTATGGCGGTTCCCACAATATTGTATGGATGTGAAACTTGGGCTCCAGTGAAAAGACAGAAGGATAGAATACAGACGGCAGAGATGCGGTTCCTAAGACAAGTAAAAGGATGTACAAGACTTGATAGAATAAGAAATGAGGATATAAGAGAAGAATTGAAAGTACAGCCTTTATTGGATAAAGTCACGAATTACAGACAGAAATGGATTGATCACATGGATGGAATGAGCAAGGAGAGATATCCATTGTTAGCCAGAAATTATCAAGCAAGAGGAAGGCGTGATGTTGGAAGACCTAGAAGACGTTGGGCTGATGCAATATGAAGTCGGAACGGGCAATTGCCTAATCCTTGGAGTGATGATGATGATGATGATAATGCAAGAATGACATGGTGTGCTTGGTTGGAAAATATAAAAGAAGAGAAATAAAACAAGAAAAAGAAAGTGCTACCATATTCAGTTATATAAATCAATCAAAGACAAATATAATTTCTTCAAGGGCTACCTACCAGCTAGGTTAATTTTTTCAATCTACCAAACTTTCAGTCTGTAACCCTGAGACAATTTTGTTAGGAAGATCATACTAAGAATATGGAGGCTATAAAACTGAACTCAGTCTGGCACTTAGCTCATGAAGAATTGTTTTTACATTTAAAATTAATTTGTAATGTACTATGTTTATGTACTATATTTAACTGTCTTGGCAATCCAGAATATTCCTTCAGAGTTAAGTTATTATAACTATAATACTGTGCATTTAATGTGGTAATGTTTTTTTTTGACAAAAGCTGGAAAAAACTTAAATAACATAACCTAAAATATTAATTATTTCTACAAATCAGTTTTGCTAACCTATAATAGCGCCTACTTATTATTCACTCATTCTTTGTTTGACACGGGTGGGATCGATTAATATTTTCTTATCGTGTAATTTTTCTTTGGAAGGGAAGTAGAGTCGTAGGCGTCTCGTGTGGTAGATTTATTGCACGTAAAAGAACCCCAAGCCCGAAATAAGAGATATGTGAGCAATTCTTGGATGATACTTTCTTGCCTAGATTTTAATTGCGACTCTAATTTTATTATTTGTTAAAGAGCTTCTTAAATAAAAGTACTAACTACTCAGATTTGTTTTTATTGATTTGATAAACATTTAAATAAATGTAACCAATGTATATTGCCACCTGAAAAGTTAAGTATGTATACTAATGCTTTCAATAACTGATTATTCTCGCAATTCCATCGAATCTTAATTCTAATGAAGATTAATGTGTCTGGATTCGATCGCAGAGTCGAGCCGTAGGGAGAGAATAAATAAAGTTGACTTCCTGATGGAGTTGCACCTGTTAGGTCGAGCACACCTTGGTAATCAGCCCCCCGTGTTCTCCTTAAGTTAAATGCATCCACAGGCCACTGGAAACTTCGCAAATACTATATTATACACTGAATTTTCTAAATGGGTGGTCTCCATATATTTTAGAGTCGAACCTTGGAACTTGAGAGTTACATTCATACAAATTTATAAGTATTTAAATTCGCAAATAATAAATTTGTACATTTATTTTGGTATATTTGTTTAAATGTAATTACTAAACATTTTAATGTAAAACAAGTTTTGAAATATTGTTTTAGAACATCGCCTCTCTAAATCCGATTACCTCTCATTACCATTAGAGCAAGACAAGTCGTAATAATAAAAGACCGTCACGCAGGAATTGCGAAAACTAAGGGAATTCCTCAACAAGTCTGCTGGTTTACGAAATATATACTTTTTTTAAAATTAAATCGTTTGATGAATCTAGTTACGGTGCGAGACAATCTTGGCGGGCTGTAGAACAATTTTCGAATTACGGGTTTCAGGATTTTTGTTGATTTTTTAGAATGCCTTTCCCATTTTATATTAATGGTGTATAGGCTACCCGAGTTCTGTTGCGAAAAATCTAAAATTGCGGCCACTCCTAATGGTCTGAATTTTCTAGTTAACGATTTTGAAATTTTCGGTCATTTTTAGTTCTATTAAGTAAGATCGGCGTAGATTCAAAGAATTTTTCAAGAACCTTTTCATGATAACAACTTCGAAATTAGTTTATAATAATAACAATAATAATAATAATAACAAAAATAATAATAATAATAATTATTATTATTATAGTAATAATAATAATAATAATTGCTTTATTTTATCTGTCAGCAATAAGCCCTTAAGACCTTGTCTACTAACCATCCAGGTCAGTTCAAATTTACAGTAATTAATCTTATACTAAAGTAGAAAACAAGTAAAAACTCTTGAATGCAGGCTTTCACGGCCGATAATCACAACGTTAAGAGATTCCGGACGGTGGACTGCTGGAAGCCGTTATTTATACTAGTGGTAGAATCACAGTCGAGCCTCCGATCAAGAAACAACACTTAGAAGTACTCGCCACTGAATATGCCCTCCACAGTTGAGTGAGAAACGTCTGGTAGGAACACCAGTAACGGACCATGGTCACATAGCCCAGAATATCTTAACAATATGGGCCCCGTGGGGGAACAGTGTCTTTTTATTTACGCACTTTAACAGTACGTAATTGGCATACATATTAATAAAATACTGTATTTAACGTTTTTCAATCTGGGAAAGTTATCATATCTTTATTTCCTCGTAAATACGAAAATAAAGTGGGACTATTTCCTGTCATGACCACGAAGGTTACAACAGTCGTGGAACTATTTCCTGTCATGACCACGAAGTTTACAACAGTCCTTGCTTCTAACCAGCGATATACCAATGATGAGCACCGATGACCACAGATACACCACCGATGACCACAGATTACCACCGATGAAACACATATGACCACAATGTGTAAACCACATTGTTACATATTTAACCACGTAAAATAATAAAAAGGACGTTCCCTGGAATTCACCTACGTTAGAGTAATTGATTTAGTTTCCATTCATTGATTTATGTTTGGTTAGCTTTTAGTTTCCTTGCAATTTAAATCTGATTTAATGCGTAACATAAATGACCTCTCCATATTTGTTACTCTATGGAACATTCAACATGTCTGACGGTTAGAACATAAAATCATATTTCCACTACTTCATTTCATGATAGGTTTCAATATTTTCACGATGGTTAAATCCCAGAGTTAAATGGTATCATCAACACTTCGTAATATTTTAAATTACATCAAAAATGGCATAAGTCGCGTAAGTAAAAAGCTGGTCTTGTACAACCCCACCACAATATGATTACCGGTCGTGAAAGCCTTCATTCAACTATTAAACGCCTCTAAGGGGAGGAAAGTTATTTACGAATTAGACACCTGAAGACACTCCGGTAGAAGGAAGTCCAATTACTATCATCGTATACATTTTTCCTACTGTGCAGAGACGCTGGATATATACCTAAGTTCCTGTAACAAAACATTTATAACTAAAAAATCTCATCGGATATATGACCGTACTGAACTTGCTATTCTCAGAGAACGCATTTACCAAACACGGAAGGAGCTAGCAACCAATGATGCAGAACTCCCATCACTTCACTTAATAATCAGTAACAGCATTTCTTACCATGCTTGGAACAAGATTGATAATATTATACACAACTCAAGTGAAGCAAAAATATTAAAGTCCACTAGAACACAGCTGAAGAAATTCGACATCCTAAAAAGGAAATCCAGATCCTTGCCGCAATCTGTAGGTTTACATCATACTCTAATAAACCTGTCATCACACACGCTGTCTACAGAAGAAACATCTGTACTATCAAAAGGAGGCAACTACGCCATCACGCCTACATCAATACCTGCAGAGGATATTATCTCAAACATCGAGGCAAGCATCAAGAATTTTCCCTTTTAAAAAACTGAAGAAATTCTTTATGAAACTGCGAGAATACATCCTCGCGCCCAACTACAAAAAAGTAATTTGACTAAGAAAGAGAGATTAGCGTTAAAAACGTTAAACAATTACAAAGATATCACTATTTTATCAGCTGATAAAGGAAACTCAACAGTTATAATGAACACCCACTAATACAGAGAGAACATATTAGAGATACTGGCAAGAGATACATGTAGACTTATTATGCGAGACCCTATATCCAGTATTCTTTGTAAAAAGCTCTTATTAAGCAATCGTCCTTACCTGATGAAATTAAAAACAAGTTACGCGTCTCTGAAGCTCGATTACTAAGACTCTATGATCATCCAAAAGTCCACAAGAACGACATTCCACTTCGGCCGATTGACATTGTCATTGGCCCTCCGACCCACTCACTGGCAAAGAACCTTACAGGACTTTTGAAACCGGTCCTTGGAAAAACAATAGTTACATCAGAGACTCGACACATTTAATCGAGAGGTGCGGAACATAAACATAAACATATACTGGTTAGTTTTGATGTGGTTTCCTTCTTTGATATGGTGCCTGTCAATGATACCATGGGCTACATGAGACAGATTTTCACAGAGGAAATATCCAATCTATTCAGACACGTACTAACAACGACATACTTTCAATGGAACGTCAGCTATTATGAACAGACCTACGGAGTTGCTACGGGCAAATTTAGCGATTTTTTCGTGGAGAAATTCTAAGAAGCACTAAGAACAGCTCCAACGTCTCCAGAACATTGGTTTCGCTATGTAGACGACACATTCGTATGGAGACATGGCAATGAAGAATTAGAACGATTCCTTCAACGCCGTAACAGCAGACACAATAAAATACAGTTCACCACGGAAAAAGAAGACAACGGACAACTTCCGTTCTTGGATGTTCAGGTAATAAAGACTGATAATGGAGAAATTTAACACACAGTTTATGAAACCTACACACAGACCGATATCTGCATACAGACTTTAACCACCACCCAAAAAACAAAAGCGAGGTGTTATAAGGACACCGTTCGATAAAGCTAAGAAGTTATGCCAACCACAACATCTTAAACAAGAAGAATGCCATATTTTCAATTGTTTCCAGATAAATGGTTACACATCCAAAGAAATAAGACAAACCATAAATCCACGAAGAGAACACGCAGAATGAATAATACGTCCTCAGTGAGCATAGTCGTCTTATCGTATATACAACGAGTTACGGATCGTATCCGAAAACTACTACAAAAACACAACATAAAACACGTTTACTGACTCACAAGAAAAACAGAAGACTATCTTCGCTCAGCAAAGGATCTTCGGCCACTTCTCTCCACTTGCGGCGTATATTGACTTACCTGTTCGTGTGGAAAATCATACATAGTAACCACAAAAATAAGTATAGCCACCCGTTTATCGGAACACAAAAGAAAACTGCAGACAAGGACAAGTGGATAAACCATGTGCCGCAGAACATGCTATTATAAATGAACATCAGATTCTGTATGAAGACAAAAGTTTTAGCCACAACGCCCAATTATTTTCATAGACTATACAGAGAGGCTATAGAAATTTATAACATAAGGACAATAATTCCTATAGATAAAAAGAAGGAATCAAATTAGCTAAACCCTGGTATCATACATTAGATGTATTAACACAATCAATAACAATGAGAGTTTTAGAATCAATCAGACGTTAAGATCGACGACGACTAGCCAATCAGTATGAACCACGTCCAGCCAACCCAGATCTGATCTATTCCCTATATATATATATATATATATATATATAATCTTTATTTAAATACATAATAAATATTCAATTTGGGTATTTTAAATGTTTGTAGATGTTACTTACTTATTCACTGGCACTATCGAACCCGTAGGTTCATGGCCGCACGGACATAAGCTCTCCATACATCCCTATCCTGAGCTAATGCTTTCCAATCATTCCCTGTATAATCTACTTCCCTCAAATCATAGTTAATGTTGTTATCCCACCTCATTCTTGGTCTACCAACTGGGCGTTTTCCTTCTGGCTTTCCTACAAGAAGTTTCCATGCACGTCCTTTCATTCCCATACTCGCAACCTGTCTCGGCCCGCCCCACCCGGCGAGTCTCGTCGGAACTTTAAACTGTTCTTATTTAATCCTCTGGCTTCCTATAAAGACCATGTAGTTCATTGTTATGTAGTCTTCTCCATTCACCTGTCTGTTCATCTCTCTTTGGTCCAAAAATTTTCCTAAGAACTTTATTCTCAAATACTCGTAATCTCCTTTCCTCCCTTAAAGTAAGAGTCCATGTTTCGCACCCATATAATATAACTGGTAGAATAATAGTTTTATATATTTTCAGCTTAACGTTTTTTGAAAGGAGTTGGGACATCAAAAGTCTCTGCAATGCATAATAGCATGCATTTCCAGAATTGAGCCTATGTTTAATTTCTTTGTGCATCTCATTCCTATTTGTGATTATTGTTCCTAGGTATTTGAATTCAGCCAATTCCTCAAAATTTCCCTCATTTGTCATTAGCTGTCCATTTCCATTATATAATGTATTTCTACGTGTGACCATATATTTAGTTTTACTGATATTTACTTCGAGTCCTAATTTCTTAGTGTTACTCAATAGTGTGTGCGTGTTGGCCTTTAGTATCTCCTCGCTATCGGCCAGTAGTACTACATCATCAGCATAAACTAACAGCTTATTAATACCATTCAGTTGTAGGCCTTCCTCATTCTCTAAAGATTTAATGGCATGCTCTAGTACAAAATTAAATAGTAGAGGAGATAGTGCATCTCCTTGCTTCAACCCATTCTGGATTTCAAAAGTGTCTGAAAACTGTTTGCCTACACGCACCCTACTCGTTGAGCCATTTAGACACATTCGTATAAGTCTAACTAACTTTTAGGAATTCCGAACTCCAGCAGGATACTATATAACTTCTCCCTCTTAATTGAATCATATGCTTTTTTGAAGTCTACATATAGTTGATGTACAGTACCATTATATTCCCATTTCTTTTCTAAAATCTGTCTTATACTAAAATCTGATCTGTTGTAGACCTGTTTCTTCTAAATGCACATTGATGATCTCCTAGAATGTCATCAATATAGGGAGTAAGTCTGCTTACTAATATATTTGTTAGAATTTTGTACGAAGTTGAAAGTAATGAGATGCCCCTATAGTTGTTGCAATCAGTTTTATCTCCTTTCTTATAAATTGGTACGATAATTGATTCCTTCCATTCATCTGGAAGAGCTTCTTTTTTCCAAATCATAGTAAGCAACCAGCGTATCTTGTCCATCAATTTTCTCCCCTGATTTTATCAGTTCTGCTGGGATCTCATCTGAACCTGATGCTTTATACATCTTCAATTTTTCAATTGCCATTTCAACCTCTAATGCGCTTGGCTCTGCGACTAGCATTTCTGCTGTCTGTAACTTATCTTCCTCAATGTCCTGTTCTGTATGTACATTTAATAGCTGATTAAAATAACTTTTCCATCTATTTAATATACTCTTGGAATCTGCAATCATATCCCCATTTTCATTCCGAATTATGTTTGTTCTAGCTTGAAACCCTTTCTTCTCTATACTAATTCCCTGATATAATTCTCTAATGTTCCTATTTTTTGCATTCATTTCAAGATCATTAATCTTCTCTCTCAAATATTCCCTCTTCTTACTCTTAGTAACTTGGTGGTTTCCCGTCTAACACTACCCAATTGCTCTAAATTTACCTCATTTGGCTCGTGTAACCATTTCATTTTTGCTAGCTTTCTTTTCTTTACGATGTCGGCACATTCCTCATCAAACCATTTCTTGTTTTGCCTCTTTTTTAAACAACCAATGCTTTCTGATGCTGACAATATATATAGATGTTACATAAAATAAAATTAAAGTGTGTTTTGTTTGTTTGTGTATGTGTGTTTATGTGTGTGTACGTGACTGTGTTTTGTGCTTGTTTGTGGATATGTGTATGTGTGTGTGTATATATAGTAGTGTTAGTAGTAGATTGGTGATGTTTTAACGCCTCTCTTGTCTCCGCTGGTCTTTGTCACTTCTTAATCCTAAGACTCTTCCTGTGTACTTGGTGAGGGATTTGAAGGCCTCTTTCCCGGTCCAGAATTCTAAGGCGGGAAGCCATTGTACTACTAGTATAAAATAACGGCTTCTAGCAGTCCACCTCTCGTTCACAGTCGAGCCTCCGAACAGGAAACAACATCTAGAAGTATTCGCCATTGAGGATGCCCTCCGCAGTTGAAGGAGAAACGTCTGATAGGAACACCAATAATGGACCACGGCCAAATAGACCGGAAACTCTTAACATTAGTAAAAACTCTACTCGTGTCCTGCGTAATGACAGGTCAAGGGAGGAGATGAGATGAAGCCCTTAGAATTGAAATCCTATGATATTTCATGGATGCTGGTGACCAGATTTTCCATAGCCTAAAATCACAAAAGATGATGATATCAAATGAAACGAAATTTAAATGTATATTTAATAAGGCGCTACAGCTTCAATTGGAGAATGCTTTGGCCTTTTATATATATATATATATATATATATATATATATATATATATATATATATATATATGCGTGTGTGTGTGTGTGTGTGTTTGTGTGTATGTGATTATGTATGTATCTGTGTATGTTCTAGCGGTTTTTGTTTTTATAAACTAAACTCGGCATATACGAGCAGCAAGCAATTAAAAAGTAAGTTCCAGTTCGTTAACCAGTAAAATCGGACCTGAAGAAAAATTTTAAAATCACTCCACCGGCCACAATTTTCGATTTTTCGCAACGATACTGGTATATGCTTTGAAATAAAACCACAGTCATTCAGAAAAATTCGACCATTCAGAGTGAAGGTTTAACTAAAAACTGTAATTAAAAATCTCTCTAGCGGCCGCCATGTTTATTGTCTCGCAAAGTAACTGGATATATACGATTTATTCTAAAAAATATATCGTTTGTAAAACAGGAAAATTGGACCATCATTGCAACTTGATGAGGAATTAGCTTAATTTACGCAGTTCCTGCGTGAAAGATTTTTTCTTTTCCATATTAAGAACTAAAAGACGGCATATATCCTACGTTTTTTCTCCAGGTTAGTTTGTAAAGCACTCTGAACACAATTACAGATCTGGATAAAGTAATGCCTTTTGGTTATAGTCTGTAAGTACATATTATTGGAAGGATGGAGGAGGAGGGAAGAAACGGGATGCTGTTGGGAGCTTAAAGAGGTAATACAAGGGTGCGGGGAAGCTATACTGGGAGGAGAAAGACTAAAAAAGGGTTAAAATTAAGAGCACAGACAAGAGGAGGGGGACCGAGAGATGGTTTGCAATAGCTTGAGCAGCCATATTGTTCGAGAAGTGTACATACCACGTCTTTCCATCCTAAGGTATGGTTCATGCTGAGGAATTCTTTTGATACAATTGTTTTTAAAAGAGAGAAAAGCGGCAGAAACAAAGTCAAGTATCAACTCAGAGCAATGGATGAGCTCCATCAAGTGTATTTTACAATAGCATGCAATACAGAGTGTCCCAAAAATGGTGTTTAGTATCTTTATAAATAACATGAATATATTAAGGAGATTCGCCCTGCCCCTATCTACTGTCTACCAAAACCACTGCTAATGGAACGTGCTTGAAGCAATCAGCGATAAAAATTCGGAGGGAACCAGCTACAAGATGGTTCGATTGGTCCAGGAGTGATCAAGCGGGGGTGCCCAATTTAAGCCGGGTAAGCACTGCAAGTACTTGTCACAACTGGAGATGATAGATTCAATGGCGGCAGGTTAATTCTAATTCAATTTTTTTTTATTATTTACAGTGTATTTACGTTTCATAAATAATGCAGACATGTTATTTTTATTTATGTACCTATAATTTTGACGTGTGTCAACATCTGCAGTAAGACCCTCTGTATGGCGTACAACTGTATGACAAGACGAGAAAAATTGCATTAAATTGTAGTTTACTTAGAGGGCATGTGGATTCACTGGCATGCCCAGGCACTCTTTCGTAAACGGCCCAGTAGAGAATGATCGAAGTTCCCGAGCAATTTTAAAGCTCACCCTCACCGCGCCCTCGTTTGTAGTTTCAATTCCTAGAAATAAAATTGTCGGGTAAATAAAACTATATAACAGACTCTAATAATATTAATAGTTGATATCAAGTATGGCCTTTATTAAATTAAAATAGCTCACTCATTTCCGACGTTTCTTTTAAATTTGCAGTTAGTTTCAGATTATCGTCTCACTGAATACTGTTATACAGTCCTGTCAGAATGTTTTAAATTGTATTGCTCAACGTTAGGCTCTATATTTTGCTATAACAGAATGTCCACATGCTAACATTTTGCATGTTCTCCAATTGCACACAAAGTCACTGCCATTCCCACTGATATTCTTGTCATACGTTATTTGCACTAGAAATTGGATTTTTCTCTGTCTGATCCATATTCATGGCCTTCACTGCAGTGAGACAACAGGCCGCCAATACTGACAACACTCAACTGCCCTGCCCGCCCATGTATTGACGACACAGCCGAACGTTTACCTCCACTCATAGCAGCACTGTTGTTGCGTCGCACAGACGTAGATACTAACCATGTAGTCTATAGTCAGGAACAAAAAAGCAAATGAAGTACTTACTCAACTTATTAGGATAATAGCTGCTCTCCACTCACGTTCATGATCATGACGTGCAGCGAACTCCAGGACATTACTTTGCAAATCTCCACACGAAACAGGTCAATGTTCCGCTGTGTCGAATAGTACTGTACCGGGCGCCCACTAGGCGAATGGCCGGTGAAGCAAGAGAGGATTAGTCTTGACTCTTTTAAGTTTGCTTAATGCATCACAATCTAATTAATGACGCACATGAATGGATTAACGAGATTCCTTCTGATTCTATACACAATTACTCTTGGCAGATGATTACTTGTATCTATTTTTTAATTCCTACAATTCCGAAAATGAGCTATACTAGGGAATTCGATGCTCAGATATATTAAAATATTATGCACATCCCTTGGCAAATACTAGTTATTAATAATTATAACTCCAATTAATTTATATATATATATATATATATATATAAAAGCTGTAAGAAAATTAATTGAAGTTATAATTATTAATAAGTAGTATTTGCCAAGGGATGTGCAAAATATTTTAATAAATCTGAGCTCGAATTCCCTAGTATAGCTCATATATATTTATTTATTTATTTTTAGACTCCGAAAGTAGGGAACATGTATCGTCCCAGTACGCATGGAAATATACATTTTCTTATGGAATTTCGGTCACTACGTATACATGCCTACTGAGCATCATGCGGAAATTTATATAACTAGAGAAATTGGTGTTTCCAGAATGAGAAAACTAGCTATAACGGCTGTATGACACAACATGTTGACCACATGTTATCCCTTTACTGGCTGATGATCTTTCACCTCTGTAAAAGGCACATGAGGATCTGAGAACAGCA
Source organism: Diploptera punctata (assembly GCA_030220185.1). Lineage (NCBI taxonomy): Eukaryota > Metazoa > Arthropoda > Insecta > Blattodea > Blaberidae > Diploptera > Diploptera punctata. Next base: position 2,548,820 of record JASPKZ010000004.1, read on the forward strand.
GCCGCTCCATCCTGCTGTGGATTTTAGTTTAGTTAATACCTAGATTGGTTAGCAATGGCAAGCAGCAATATGTGACTGAGAAAACCAATTTACACTTTAAAAGTTAATCATACATGTTTCCTATATATTTACAAATAAACGTTATAGGTCCGAGAATTTTCGTTTTCAGACTAAACGATTTTCAACTTTATGGATCGTGGTCTTACTCTTTCGTTAACATGACTTACAAACTTCTCGTAATGGCAAAGGCGGTGATCATTGTTCATGACTTACATGTTACAGTTTTTTTCTCTATTTCGCGAAGGCCTGCAAGGCCCTTGAACCACCAAGCAGCTGCTAACCTCACATCCCTTGTGTTCTTTACAGAGGTAGACAATTATCCAGTAAATACAGGGTGGCACGTGGTCAGTCCTTAGAGTTTTTTTTTTTTTTAACCTGGAGTCGCTACTTATTGTAGCTACCGAAATTCCTGAATATTTTGGATGGGTATCGGGTACATATTAGTCGAAAATTCATGTGAAAATTTCTTCCTCTACAGATACATGAACTAGCATAGGTCCGGTAACTCTGAAACAAGGCATAATGCCTTACACGTTATGATTTTTATGAATAAATAATGCCTACAGACAATATATCCGCACACCTTACTGTATTAATTATACACATATATAAGGACAAATAACACTTCATTTGATAGTCTTAAAAAGACTAGTGATAAATGTAATATTAAATATCGAATATTATCTTCACTTGTATAAAAATGTAATGTGTTGATTTCCATTTTAAAGTGCTCTTATATAAGAGACCGCTAGATGGCGTTAATGGAACAAAAGTTCACTGCTACGTGATGCACGGAAATCGTATTGGTACGTATAAGAGAAAAAAATCTATGTTTAAATCATGACGCCTAATAACTTAAATCGTTAAAGCACTGATGTACAGAACCAGAGATATTAGGTTCAAATTCCAGTTTAGGCATATATTTTAATCTTCAAATTTAATTTGTCATTTAGTGAGAGTTGATACATTTAATTTAAATATCGAATATTAGTTTTACTTGGTTATGATGTAATGTGTTGATTTCCATTTTAATGTGCTCTTATTTAAGAGACCGCTAGATCGGGTATGTGGAACAAAAGTTCACTGCTACCTGGCGCACGGAAATCGTATTTGTATAAGAGAAAAATCTATGTTTAATTCGTGATGCCTAATAGCTTAAATCGTTAAAGCACTGGTGTACTGAACCAGAGATATTGGGTTCAAATACCGATTTAGGCATATATTTTTCTTTTAAAGTTTACTTTAAAATACATTAAACATTTTATTTCTCTCCGGAGAGATATTTCAATTCACAAGAATTATTATTAACTTTAAAATATTATATAACACTGTTATTCTTCCAATTACATGGATGGGTGACACCGTTTACTTTAAGAGAGCAGAAAAGATTACGAGTGATTTAGAATAAAGTTATTAGGAAATGTTTTGGGCCCAAGAGAGATGATTAGACAGGTGAATGGAGAAGGCTACTTAACACTTAGCTACATGATTTATATCATAAACCAGATGTAATAAGAACAGTTAAATTTCATAGACTGCTATAGTCAGTACATTTGCCACGTTTTGTGAAGGAAAGAGGGATATGGAAATTCCATGTTAGAAATCCAGAGGAAAAACACCCAGTAGGTAAACTAAGAATAATGTGGGATAATAACAATACATGTGATTGAAGGTAGATTAATTATACAGGGGATGTTTGGTAAACATAATTAACTCAGAATAGGGATGTATGGAGGGCGTATGTTCGCGCAGCCATGAAGCACCGGGTTCGATAGTGCCAGTAAGTTAGTTAATTAGTTATTTAGTTAATTAAAATAATAATATAATAGGCTACAGTTTTTCGACGCCGTGACGTGATCAATGTATGATGCCACTTTCAACTTCACCAGTACGGATAGATTCCCAATAGGTAGGGGATTTTAAATCCATTTTATGGATTTTTACGTGTGTCCTTTTGTCTTGTGATGTCCCTTGCTGTATTTCGCTGCAGGCTGTTATCCTTCTCAACCACAGATCTGGGAGATCCTCTAATCTGTATTTATCTAGCGTGTGGTTCAGAGTTGTCTCTGTTAATAAGCGATCCGAAAAGAGCATTAATTTGCAGGTTACACGGACTGATATTTCCTACAAAAGAAGGAAGAGGGCTAAAACTATAAAGAGAAGGTAATTATTGTGATAAAGTTTCAAAATAAATGATCATTTTTGACGCCTGTTCTCTATACATTTGAAAGAAGATTGTTTTCGCCAGTCATAATGTATTTAATCTCATTTAACCCTAATGATAAGGGCGTGTAAATAGGAGATCAGGACAATATGGTTAAAATCAGGGGGTTGTTAAAGAAATTGTGCACTACCATAATTTTAAAAAGCTATAAATAACTAACAAATTACTGGTGTAGAATGTAGTTAACAACCTGATGTATACGTCGTATATTAGTGTTCTTGGCGAGAAACAGATACGAAAAATAAGGGAACGTTAGAATTTGACATAAAATAAACTAACACTCGTGATATAAACAATGTGAATCATGCAAAGAAGGCTTTGGAAAATATGAATTGTCAATTTCGTATTAGAGACCGGTTATATTCCCCCACTGGGTTAACTCTCTCACAGGAATGCGATCTGATGGCCATCCAAATTATCTAAAGAAGAAGAAAAACGTATAAGATCAATTTCTTAACTTAAACTAATTCTAGCTTACTCACCCAAATCATATTCTCACTTATCCAAATCCTAATCTAACCTACTCAATGAATGGTAACTAATTTTTTTCGTTAGATGTCGCAGTTAGTACCATAAACATAATTAGTGATTTAATATATACATTCGGTATATTTTACAAACTCTGTCCGTATATTTCGCATCATTAACCTACCAATAGTCAAAACCAGACTTAGGCATATTTTTACTCTCAAAATAAATTAAATTAATAGTGACTTACAGATATCATATATCAGAATATATAATACTCTTTTTAAATCGGTTTATTTTTAGATGTAAGTATTTTTATGTATTTCATTTTTCTATGAAAGAGGACAAATTGAGAGATTAATTTGATCATCATCGTCACATCAGGTTATTAGTATATTGGCTTATTCAGCTTCCCATTATAGTCTGCAATAGATTGTCTATCTAGGCCTTCTTGGTTTCTCAACATTTATTTACTCTGAAGTTTGTAGTTTTTAGAAATCAAGTTTTCGTCCATTCTTTGAATGTATTGCTACCAATTACTTGTATTTTTCTCTATTTTTCATCTACGTTATTTTTGTAATAATTCCTTATATTTCCTTTTCTTTTATGAAAAGCTCTGGAAACGCATATCTGGAGATTCAACTTGTTTTATTTCCAAACTCGGACTCATATGTCTATATAGGAACAGCTATTGTGTTATAGAATTTTAATTGGATTTTTTGTGTTTTTCGATTAATTAAACCATAATTAATAGCATTTTAACGTATGGTGCTGACGTTTGGCAAATACCTGCCAGGAATATGAAAAGAAGTTTAAGTACAGAAATGGATATTTTAAGAAGGAATATCAATGGATGGACAGAGAGGAATGGCGTTTGGTTTCCGGATGACGTGCGGCAGCTGCCATGATATCGGATGATGATGATGGATTAATTACTCGCAATGTAAATAAAACACCAGGTCATAACAGAACTGTAAGAATTTTTTTTTTAAGTTGGAATGTTACGACTATGAACTATTAATACAAGTCAATGACTTCATTTAAAATTAATTAACTTTCATGTAAATTCCCATGCGATGTGGTGAACATTTAACACATTAACAATGTACTTCTGTTTTAACGATGATACATAAAAATTGTCTTTACTCTGCCTCTCTCTTTTACTATAGTCCATTTCATATTTATATTTTTACGTCTTGTTGAAACTGTCAAATTTCAGATGTAAAAATTGAAAGTGTTTAAATTCCAAAGACAATATTTTTATTTATTTTTACTGTTTAGTTGAATAATTAATGTAGAAGTTAATGTGATTAAATTAAAGGAATTAAAATAAATATACACTCTAGAAGTGTCATTATCATTTTTTATAAAAGTGTAGTTCTAGAAGACACGTATGTGAAGTTTGTGGGAACTCGTATGTTCTGGTTTTTTTAGGAAGCGGGAGGAGAGGCCCTCAAACACCTGGTCGGAATTAGTCAAGCAAATTATTTTTAAGATCTAATTCGATGAGCCAAAATCTAGCTTAAGGCAGTTCAACCTTTCCGTCATTTGAAATGCCACAAAACATTCAGGGAGTAATTCCGTTTAAAAAACATCAACTTCACACTTTCACTTCACATGAGTGATCGGACCTCTGGAAAAAAATATATATAGCTAAATTAAGTAGCTTGTTTATAGTTACGAATTGTGTTTGGAGGTTAACTGGATACCTTAGAAATGTGAAAGTAAAAATCAAGCATAAAATAAATAATTAATTAGCTTAATCCTAAAATTGACATATGCAGTTACAAGGTATTATCAGAAAGTTTTAGGTTTAGTAAAAGTAATTAATTGTGAATTTGTAAATGATGGACACGGTACAATCTTTACAATGACTATTTAACTCATGTCGCAAATTAATTCTGTTTTACACCAATGATAGTCGTGTTTCACCTCGCTCTTTATCGATTTCTCTTTATCAGCTCCTGCTTTTGTGATAAAGAAAGCTCCTCCTTTTTAATATTCTGAACAGGTTAGACCATTATTTTTCTCCAATAAATACATTGAATATAGCAAATAATGAATAGATTCATTGATTTTACTGAGTTGTTTATTCAAAATATAAATGATTAACCTGTAATGTTGATTATAATAGTTTGATGTGTTTCATTATTTCTCCACTAGAGTGCATTCTTACAATATTGCGATCCTATTTGGCAATAAATAATATGATCGAGTTGCAGTGAATATACATAACCTCACATTTCTAATTTGTTTTCAAACAACGCCGTTTACATTAACTATATAAATATTTTAAATCACCGGTAACTATATTAAAATAATTATTTTTTAGTAAAGAACTTAATTTTATTCGTTAAATAGTCCTAACAAATGCCACCCTTGATTTACAAATTCTCTACATAAATTCACTCCTCACGATAATTTGGAAATCACTCGTGGCATTACTTATGACAATATTTTCGTCTTGGAAGTTTGAATCCAAATTCTGATTATATATATATATATATATATATATATATATATATATATATATATATGTCCACTGCTGTGGTCTCGAGGTAGCGTACTGCCTTGTCACGCAGCGGGCTCGGGTTCGATTCCCGGTCGAGACAGGCCGGGAAGCTACCAGACCTATAATTCCCTAGTAAAGCTGCAAAGCATAGCGTAAAAATTGCACTGAAAGATCTGCCCTCGGGCAGAATTACTATGGATGGTTGGATGGATATATATGTATGTTACTAAATAACACATTACTTAAATGGACATATTATAGTTACAACAATCGAGAGTCACATTTCTTTGTTTTTGAAAAATGAAATATAACCCAAATTTGGAATAAAAAACGTTGTACTGTAATTTCCTGAGTGACGCCTAAATCCAAATTTAATATGGAGGCTTGAGTTTAATTGAAACTGTAGGTCTATAATGTTTACAATTTTTCTGCTGTCGAAAATGGCATGTACCACTTTAATTTTTAATACTTCCAAATGATGAATTAATTCTTTTAACAATGAATCCTTTACCGAGCCGGAGTATGGGGTAGAGCTGTGCGAGTTCGAATTTGACCTGAATCGAAGATACTTGTACAAACTGTAAAAATGTGATCTATCAATAAGTTTAGAATTGCAGTCTCATTTTGTACATTTGAAAGAATCTGAATCGTGGAATAAGAGACCTGGTAAACAAAATATAGGCGATGCAGTATCTCCTCTACTTCAAAATGTTTTGCTAGAAAATGCAATCAGATAGAGAATAAAGAGAATATGCAATGGTATTAATATGCTGTTGATGAAGTTAATAAAAAATATTAAAAGCCAACTCACACTATTAATTCATCCAACTGAATATCTTATTATGAATATAACTAAGTTATTTCAAGCTTCAGAGTTATGTACGCATAAAATACATTATTTAATGAGAATGGAAAATACGGAATTTACATATATACGAAAAATAATTACTACTAGGAATTATGTTGAGGTAATGATAAAGAAACGCACGCTATTTTGCATTACACGGACTATTCTTATCCCAATTCCTCTCAAAAATATTAAATTTAAAATATATTTAAAAATGTAATTTTTCTAGTTATATTACATGGATGCCAACATGATCTTTTTGTTACAAGAAAGGGAAAAAGATTGTAATATTCAGCTGCTTATAAAATGTTTTGACAATTGAGAAATGAACAGACAGGTGAAAGAAGAAAACTAGTTAACAGTGATATACACGATCTTTAAGATCACTCAAGTCTCACAGATGCGATGGACTGTACATTGCAGACCGAATGGGGTATGGAAAAAAAACAGAGGGAAATAAGTAGGCGAAGAATTAAATGGGAGGAAATAAAAATAACCGTGATTTGAGGGAGATGAAATGTTTAGAGGAAATGTTTGGAAAACTATCTCAGAATAGGCTGTGTGGTGAATTTATGACTCCGCGGCCATGAACTTCCTTGTTTCATAGTGCCAGTAAGTTAGTCAGTAAGCAACATTTATCGACCCTTTAAATAAGACGCATATGATAGAACATAAAAGTTATTTATTATGATCCAACATATTCTATCTAGGATTTTTGGTACATATGAGCACGCTGTATAGGCATGTCTATTGTTGTGTATGTGTTCCTTAGTCTTGAGACTATGCACAGGACACGGATCACTTATTAATGAAATTATAAATTATATTAATGGCGAAGTGGATCGGCAATTAAATTCCAAGTTTGGATTTTCTTTGATATCTGAGGAAAACAATGAAAATGCCTTTATTTTGTCGTACCAGAATTTTAATTCCAGACTTCGCAAATACAATCTCAAACCTTTTCATCTAAAGTAACTTAATTAATATTCTTCTATTATTCGAGAATGGAGCCAACAACATGTCAACTGGACAGATGAAGAGTGTACCAATTTCCTCTTTAGAGATGAATCCTGATTTTGTCTTCAGAGCTATTCTCGACGGATTCGCATTTGGAGAGAATCTGTAACACGATTTCGGCCCTCAAACATTCTGGAAAGAGATTCATATGATTCAATAATGGTGTGGGCAGGCATTGTGATAACTGCTCGAACACCTCTACGATAAGTTGTACAAGTAAACCGACAACGTTTAACTGCTACCAGATATCGTGACGATATCTTATTACCTCATGCACGCTTCTTTCAAGGTGTTGTGGGTCCTGACTTCCTGATAATGCTCGTCCACACAGAGAAGCGGTGGTTGATGAATTCCTGCAAACTGAAGACATTGCTCGAATGAATTGGCTAGCTTGCTCTCCAAACTTAAATCCGAGAGAGCATGTTTGGGACGTGCTAGATAAACGAGTTGCTTCACATCAGTATCCACCAATCGCCCCTGAGGACTTGAGAGCTGCTCTGCTGGAAGAATGGACATTAATACCTCAAAATGATATTGATTACCTCATTCGCAGCATGCACGATCTTAGTGAGGCCTGTATTGCTGCCAGAGGTGATCACACGACATATTGAGCATACGTAACCACATTTCTCGATATGAGCGTGAACCTAAGAACACTTTGAAAAGAAGAAAATCATTTTTATTTGTGTTATTTCATCAAAATATAATGTTACAATGTTTGCTAAGTTTAGTCGTTTTGTTCTTGTATCAGCCTGTAATATTTTGTAGTAAATTTAACATAGAAAGTAAACATTTCAGTTTGTTGCTTTAATTTTGGACACTAGTGTATATACATATATATGTAAACTGAACTCACATCTTAAAAAGTTTACAATTTTTTATAGTAAAACAATATGGTGCACTGAACTATAAACTGAATTTCAGGTCTCAGTTTGACATACGATATTAAAAAATAATAGAGCTGTCAATTTATCGTATTTTAAAAGAAACCTTCTGTTTGAAATAAATCTCCCAAAGTGTAACTACTCCCTGACCTTGAAAAGATAGTAGCATTATATAATTTTGAATGAAAATACATTTATGTAAATTCGAAGCTCACGTTTAGTTTGTCGGAGTACATTTTATTTCAGTACTAACATAAGTAAATATTTAATCGACTTTTTCACATGTAATGCAGTCTTATATTCAAAGCGCAAGGTTTATAGAATGTAGGTTCCATCAGATAATTTATTTAATACATTATCTTTAGGTGCCGCAGTCACAGAAAATAATATTTTGTTTATGAAGATTGTTTCCTGCTCACAGGAAATCTGATACAACTGGACTCCCGGTCACTCTCGCTTGCATTCTATTCCCGTACATGCATACGACATTCCCCTCCCACTCTCCTGAATAAGGCATGTGCCATCTTACAAACAACGGGACCGGGAAATTAGCGGAGCGAGATTAGAGTGGGAGTGGATATATACTTGACCGCCCTAGCCCTTAGCCAATCAGCCGACTGCTGATCTTAATCTAATTAACTAGTTAAGACACTGGCACTATCAAATCTGTAGGTTAATTGTCGCGCGGACATAAGCATAATACATCCCTATTTCGTGCTAATGTTTTCCAATCATTCTCTATATAATCTACTTCCCACAAATCATGGTTAATGTTATTCTCCCACCTCATTCTTGGCTTACCTACTGAGAACTTTCGCTCTGGTTTTCCTGCATGGAGTTTCCATGCCGCTCTTTCATTTCCCATCCGTGCCACATATCCTGCCCATCGCGGTCTACGAGACTTAATTGTTATTTTATTAAGTTTCCTGTAAAGGATAATCTAGTTCATTACTATGACGTCTTCTCTATTCACCTGTCTGTTCATCTGTCTTTGGTCCAAAAAAAATCTTAATAATCTCAAATACTCGTAATCTTTCTTTTATTCTCCCTTAAAATAAGAGTCCTCGTTGCGTATCCATAAAACTGGGAGAGTAACATATTCATATATTTTCAGTTTAATGCTTTTTGAGAGAAGTTGGAACGACAAGAGTCCCTGTAATACGTAATAGCATGGATTTCACCTCACATCTACTTGAGGCATTTACAGAGTTGAAGATCATTTAGCCATTACATGGATTACATGTTGTCAGCATGTAGAGTCTCCAGCCGTTATATCTGGTTTTCGCAACCTGGATTCGATACTTATTGTAGCTACTCACATTTGTCACGATACTAGATTGACACAGGTTCCACACTGGCTGAAAGTTTACTAGAAAATGTATTTCACCACGGAGACTCAAAACAAATAGTATTATAATTATTGTGATGTAATGTTTTGTTAAAAACAAGTACATAATACATACGCTTTGCGAATATTGATAATGCCAACTAGAGCAAGACTGTACACATATGCTAATTTCATGTCACTGATAAAAAAAAAATGCAAAATTTCTATATAAAGTATTACTTTTCCCTCTATTTTATTTTTCATTTTTTTTTTCGCTTCGTCCTAAGTGTCTATTACCGTTTTCACTTGTGTAGCAGTGACACTTATTTTCTGTTTTTGTTACCTGTTAGAAAGGTTTTTTTTGTTGTGTTTTCCTTACTTCTTTCTTCTTCTTTAACCACTTCCACACTCTCCACTTAACATTCGAGATTCTACTTGTCGACACATAACATTAGAACTTTTAATACTTCTCTCTATATTACATTGAATTCGATATACATCATGATTGTCTAAGGCATTATGCCTCGATGTAGAACTGCAGAGTTCGCTGGTTCGAGTCTCTATAGGGGAAAAAAAGTCTCAAAAAATTTCGTTCAAGTGTATGGGACCGGATCCAATCAGCATCGTGAAGTTGTGGCTCTGTGTTTAGAAAACTTAGACACAACGACAAATACTGACCGCATATGATTAATATGGGCCGTGTCCACTTTTGATGCATTTACAAGTGAGCGCCTCTTCTAATATCAAGAGTTTAATTATGTTTATAACCGTATTTTTCTAGTGTTACCGAGTGTCTATTAAAATTTAAAAAGATATATGTATTATATGTATACTATTTACAATATAGGCCTATGATTTAAATTCATATGCAGAAGAAATTTTCAGTTTTGTCGAAACGTGACAAAATGGACATTAAATACTCAAGTGATCATATCACCCCCACACTTGCTGATCTTTCACCTTTCACCTTTCTGATTGACACAGGCCAGAAGCGCCCAGAAGGAAAGTTGTTTTCTAGGCTTGTAGTGCCAAGAAGGTGAGACTAAGTATTTTATTTAACGGCTCTCTTTAATAGCTAATGTCATTAGCGTCGCGCTTTAAAAAGACTATCTTTTTTTTCAGAGGCCTCTCATTTCAAATTTGAGATTATTTTATAGGCCTATGTCTTAAATCTACTACACTTTATCCGCAGCTTTACTCCCCTCACGAAGTAAGCTATGCTCAGGATTTTAACGCTCTCAGAAAAATCCATCGGTCCCGCTAGTTTTGAACAGAAGAACTTTGGAACCGGAGGCGGGAATGGTAACACTAATCCAGCGGATTCGAGCTACGGATGAGAGATTTTCATCTTGAATTTGAAGGAAAGGTAGCTCTATTGGCTTGTCAACTGGCTGCATTCTGGACAGGGTTCTATCCCTGAGAGGGACGGAGAATTTTGTTTGCCATGCGTGTTCAAGCTGATCCTGAACCGAATCAGCTTCCTATAAAATAAATACCGAGAATTTATCTGGGGCTAGACTCAGTCAAAACGTAAGACAAGTACCATTATACACACGCTTTTGGATAAGAATAATGGATCTTTGCATATGCCTACACGTTTTTGATAGATTAATACGCAGTTAAAATTTTACTAAGAATCCAATATTTCGAAATCTGTTCTCGCAGGATAAAATAAATACTTATTTGAAGATCCTGAATATGAAATTACATTTTATGTACTGTTTCTGTTTACCTCAAACAAGTTATTTTATACCGCAAAAGAAGGTTCCGAAGCCTTGGATTCTAATATTTACTACCAATCTCAAATAAATTAAAGTATTCCTGCCCAGTGGGCCACCGCGTGGAAATCAATATTATAGATATAACTTAGGTAGTAGATTTTAGCTATTACAATTATAAATTCTGTGTGTATGTGTGTGTGTGTGCGTGTGTGTGTGCTTCAAATGACACCTATTGCACTTTACGTGCAAAATACGGATGAATGACGTTAATGTGGTCTATTTTAATTTATGCATCACTTGAGCAGACCACATTACGTAGAAAATGTATTCTTGTATTATATACAGAGAGGAATATAGGATGACTGTATGTTTATGCGTTTATGTACTGTAATATGTGTTGTATAAGGGATGTTGATGAAGAGAAGGTAAAATCCGTTACGGCATGTAGTCTATTCTTGTCGAAAAGCACTAAGAGAGCCACCAAGCCTAACCCTCCCATCCGACGGACGAATCACTACGAAAAGTATCATATGCCTTCTCAACATTATGTATTGAAGAGAGATTTGAAATTTGACTCAGAAATATGGTACACAATCTCGCGATTAAAAATTGTACACTATAAATCCTCCTTGTCACAAAATTTGAAATTTTACAATTAAATTAATTTAATTTAATTGATTTAGCAATTAAAAATTTCAACCCGTCGAAAATCGAACCCGGAAACGCTAGTCAGGAAGCAGACATACTACCACCTGAACCAACATATTTTATAGCAAGCATTCTGTAGCGTTTCAGTAAAGTATTCATATTTAACATTTTCCAATACTATTATTTTAACACAGTTCTAATAATGGATCATATTATAATGATATTGTGAAAAGAAAAATTAATATCTGAATCAGGAATCGAACCCTGGACCTCTAGTTATTCAGACTAGCGTGCAGCCCACTACACCATTCTAGGCCTGGCACAAACATTAACAATTCTTTCCACATATACAAATCTATAATTCTCGTTTCGTCCGCTGTCAGGTAGGTGTCACTACCATCGCCAACGGCCGGCTTCGTTTAGAAAATGTTAAATAACATCGTTTACTGCTAATAAAAGTAGTGATGTAAAATTCCCATAATTATATAGATACTTCTCAACGAAGCCGGCCGTTGCCGATGGTAGTGACACCTACCTGGCAGCGCACGAAACGAGAATTATAGACTTGTATATGTGGTAAGAATCGTTAATGTTTGTGCCAGGTCGAGAATGGTGTAGTGGGCTGCACACTAGTCTGGACAACTAGAAGTCCTCGGTTCGATTCCTGGTTCAGACATTAATTTTTCTTTTCACAATATCATTATAATATTAAAGTATTCATAACTTTTAATAAACTATCAGAACTCAGATTATTAGACTAAAATATTGAAAGTTTGTCTTACAAACTAACTCGCTGGCTATATCGTATCCATATCTTCACGTACTCCACACGTCACATTACTTGACCAATGTTTTCCAATCGTATTCTGTATAATTGTTTGGACGCAATGTTGTTCAGTTGTTCAAATTACAGCCTTTAAATTTCACGGGTTGCAACAGGACTACTTATAAGCCAATAGAGTTTGATTTGTTCGTGTGCAGCCTGAAAACGGCCTCGATAGAAGTGCTTTCGAGTGAAAGCATTTTCCAGATACGTTGATTCTAGAAAAATCGATCTGATTCTCGAGGCTTTCGCTCGGGAAAAGACTCGACTGGGATCCCAGAATGTCCCTACTTTCGCATGTATAAGTAGTCACGAGGGTCGGACGAGCCAGTCGTATCCGAATGGTGAACTAGTGAAGTGAACTCCAGACTCAGTGGAACCGTCACATAATAAATTGTGAAGCAAGAAACTTCAATAGCAGAAAATTATTTGTGACGATTCAGTGAAATTCTGCGAAGGAAATAAAATTAATTTGGGAACTGTATGTAAACATCTGTGGTGTTTATTTAACAAAATACCATCTGAATAATATGGGACTGATGTCAGCGACATTATTCTCCCACCTCAGTATTGGTCTACCTACCGGGAGATTATGCTCTCGATATCTTACAAGAAGTTTCCATGTTATCTTTCGTTCCTCATTCATGCAACATGTATTGCCCATCGCAGTATGCGAAACTTAACTCTTCTTATTATGTCTGACTTCCCATAGGTAACTGACTGTTGTAGGGTCAATAATTTTCTCCATTCACCCATCTGTTCTATTCTCTTTGGTCTAAAATTTGCCTAACTCTTTTTAATCATATGCATACTTTTTGTATGTTTCGCAATACATTTTTTCCTCGAGTCAATCTCTTATTACATAACTTCCACATTAAAACATTGAATTAGTAACACGAAACTGGTAACATTTATAAAATTTCGCTGTGGTTTAATTACCCCTACCCATCTCGGCAGTCAACTTAGCGCAACAAACATATGTTTCTGTTATAATTATTACTTCTGTAGAAGTGGCCACTGAGTAGGTTTACACGGAATCATACTTATTTCTTAATGTACGGTACTCAAAACTGAACATGACAGTAGCCTATATTGTGTGTGTAGGAAATTCATTAAAAACTATTTCGTACTTATTTCGCAGAAAAGTACTTTTTCGTATTTTATCGCGATATAAAAGTCGAAATAATGTGAATTTGAAACATAAAATTTGCTAGATTTGATAATATTTGGACATATTTCGCTTTTATCCGAATTCCAAAAAAAAACAAACTGGCACTATCGAACTGGGAGGTTGGGGCCGTACGAACATAAGGTCTCCATACATCCCTATTGTGAACTAATGTTTTCCAAACATTCAATGTAAAATTTACTTCCCTCAAATCATGGTTTATATTGTTCACTCATTTCATTTACATCGCTCAAATCATGTTTATACTGGCGCTTTCCGATTGGGTTTCTCAAAAGTCGTTTGTATGTCCCTCTTTCGTTATCTATCTTTGGACATGTCCTATCCATCACAGATTAAAGACTTCATCGTTCTTATTACATCTCATTTTCCCATAAAAGCCATGTAACTCACTGATATTATGTAGTTTTCTCCATTCACTGTCGATGTGCCTCTGTTATGTCTAAAGGGAAATCCTAGCCACTACAGGACTAATCGTATTGTTGTAATTTTCAGTCTAGAGCAAGTTCATGGGACATAATTAGACTATGCTATGTAATATGTTATCATTTGTAGGATGTGTTTTTTAAATAGAAATTCAGTTTCTGAACCTCTCCTTTAATTCTGAATTTTTTACTGTACAAGAAAACTTGTAAAGCAGATTAACAACATTTATAATTATAAATAATTATTTAGCTTGTTTGATATTTGCAATAAGATTCTACAAGTTATAGCACTAAAAATAATGGCATTTATTGTTCCATAAATTTCATAGCGATACGTGCGCATTAAAATCAGGAAATCGGTTTTTTTAGCAATCTTGACATACTAATTTATAATATGTTTTATTCGAGATTACAGTTAAGAGTCGAAGGACAGAAAGAACTGGTTGGCATACAAGCTGCTTTTCTCGTGGTGATAAATGTGAGACGAGAGTCTTGGAAACACCACATCAATTTTCGATAACATCGACAACTAAACGATAGCTTGATCAATTAATAGAACAAGGATATTTTACTTGTACGTCCATACTAAGCAATGCTCCGTTCATTCCTAACTTAACCAACATAATTACATATGCTTAAGTGGAACCCTAAAAAAAAAGAAACAGCAATTAAGATACAAATTAGGAATGAGAACATCTAATTACAAATTAATAATAATTAACATTGGAAAACATCAACATACCAGCGCCAGTTGTTAAGTTGAAAAAGAAAAGAAGTCGCATTAAGTACAGACGTTGTTAATTTATATAGCTTATCATTGTTAATGGCTCGAAGTTTATTTTCTATTAGAACGCAGAGATAAATCTTCTTTTACTTTTGAAGTTATTAATACTTGGTATTTTTTTCTTTCCTTTAGTTTAACCCACTTTACAGGTATGTTTACATGCCCCACGTCACACGGGTATTACAGGGACACATGTAGGAAGAGGTTTTTAAACGCTAGATCACATTCATACTTTCTAAACCACACCAGGGCATATAGGGACTCCCTGATGAGTGATCAGCTCAATGTGAGCTCCACCTACGAGACAACATGAACATTTAAGACTCATGTAATCATACTGAATAAGGGGAATCTGATAAGGATAATAAAGATTGCCAGATGGCGCTCGGGGAATGTTTAGGCTTTAAAGTTTTTCGACATTTGTTTTATTGGTGTAAAAATCCCCGGAGAAATACCTCATCCAGGAAACTTGTTCCGACTAGGGACTGAACCCGAGCCCGTTACGTCTGAGGCAACGACGTCACATCTAGACCATTGCAGTGGAATAAGCCATTTTCATTAACCTTATATATTATATTTATTTAATTCATATTTACAGCTGCTTTAACATTTACGATCATGTCTCACTAGAATCTTGGGTTGTATCCACTACACTGTAAATTTATGTTGTGTTTATCATATGTTTTTTTTTCTAGATTAAAGATTTCATTTTTTAATTATACTGTAGGCCTATTATGAAATAGTGATCATAATGAAAGGGATCTGAAAATTAAATTGTAACTAAGTATTTACTATGATGACTAAGGAAAACTGGAAGAACTCAGATTGCTCGGCACTGGAGTTAGAACCAAGGATCTCCCGAATACGAGTCTCAAAGTCTGCCACCTGGGTTAATTCGTTCGATAATACTTACTTACTCACTGGCACTATCGAACCCGTAGGTTCATGGCCGCGCGGACATACGCTCTCCATACATCCCTATCCTGAGCTAATACTTTCCAATCATTCCCTGTATAATCTACTTCCCTCAAATCATAGTTAATGTTATTCTCCCACCTCATTCTTGGTCTACCAACTGGGCGTTTTCCCTCTGGCTTTCCTACAAGAAGCTTCCATGCACCTCTTTCATTCCCCATACGTGCAACATGTCCTGCCCATCGCAGTCTACGAGACTTAACTGTTCTTATTATATCTGGCTTCCTATAAAGACCATGTAGTTCATTGTTATGTAGTCTTCTCCATTCACCTGTCTGTTCATCTCTCTTTGGTCCAAAAATTTTCCTAAGTACTTTATTCTCAAATACTTGTAATCTCCTTTCCTCCCTTAAAGTAAGAGTCCATGTTTTCGCACCCATATCATATAACTGGTAGAATAATAGTTTTATATATTTTCAGTTTAACGTTTTTTGAAAGGAGTTGGGATATCAAGAGTCTCTGCAATGCATAATAGCACGCATTTCCAGAATTGAGCCTATGTTTAATTTCTTTGTGCATTTCATTCCTATTTGTGATTATTGTTCCTAGGTATTTGAATTCATCCACTTCCTCAAAATTTCCCTCATTTGTCATTAGCTGTCCATTTCCATTATATAATGTATTTCTACGTGTGACCATATATTTAGTTTTATTGATATTTACTTCCAGTCCTAAGTTCTTAGTGTTACTCAATAGTGTGTGCGTATTGTCCTTTAGTATCTCCTCGCTATCGGCCAACAATACTACATCATCAGCATAAACTAACAGTTTATTAATACCATTCAGTTGTAAGCCTTCCTCATTCTCTAAAGATTTAATGACATGCTCTAGTACAAAATTAAATAGTAGAGGAGATATTGCATCTCCTTGCTTCATCCCATTCTGGATTTCAAAAGTGTCCGAAAACTCTTTGCCTACACGCACCTTACTCTTTGTGCCATTTAGACACATTCGTATAAGTCCAACTAACTTTTTAGGAATTCCGAACTCCAGCAGGATACTATATAACTTCTCCCTCTTAATTGAATCATATGCTTTTTTGAAGTCTACATATAGTTGATGTACAGTACCATTATATTCCCATTTCGTTTCTAAAATCTGTCTTATACTAATAATCTGATCTGTTGTAGACCTGTTTCTTCTAAATGCACATTGATGATCTCCTAGAATGTCATCAATATAGGGAGTAAGTCTGCTTACTAATATATTTGTTAGAATTTTGTACGAAGTTGAAAGTAATGAGATGCCCCTGTAGTTGTTGCAATCAGTTTTATCTCCTTTCTTATAAATTGGTACTATAATTGATTCCTTCCATTCATCTGGAAGAGCTTCTTTTTCCCAAATCATACTAAGCAACCAGCATATCTTGTCCATCAATTTTTCTCCCCCTGATTTTATCAGTTCTGCTGGTATCTCATCCGAACCTGATGCTTTATACATCTTCAATTTTTCTATCGCCATTTCAACCTCTAATGCATTTGGTTCTTCGACTAGCATTTCTGCTGTCTGTAAATTATCCTCCTCAATGTCCTGTTCTGAATGTACATTTAATAGCTGATTAAAGTAACTTTTCCATCTATTTAATATACTCCTGGAATCTGCAATCATATCCCCATTTTCATTCCGAATTATGTTTGTTCTGGCCTGAAACCCTTTCTTCTCTATCCTAATTCCCTGATATAATTCTCTAATGTTCCTATTTTTTGCATTCATTTCAAGATCATTAATCTTCTCTCTCAAATATTCCCTCTTTTTACCCTTTAGTAACTTGGTGGTTTCCCTTCTAATACTACCCAATTGCTCTAAATTTACCTCATTTGACTCGTGTAACCATTTCAATTTTGCTAGCTTTCTTTTCTTCACAATGTCGGCACATTCCTCATCAAACCATTTCTTGTTTTGCCTCTTTTTTAAACAACCAATGCTTTCTGATGCTGACAATTTAATAGTATCTCTTATAGCCTCCCATTCTTTATTTATATCAGTTTCTGTTTCGTTCGATAATAACTAATAAATATGTAGGGCCTAGTTAATTTTGTGAAGAAGAACAACATAACTACTATTTAACTTAAAAATCATTAAATGAATCAGATTTTACACATTACCTCATATTACATAATATCCAGGATAGGTTTCAAACAGCTGTTCCCTTCATTCTCAACTGGAATCTGACTGTTGATTTGACAGTTAAAAATCATGTAGACTTAATGTTAGTAGACCCAAATCAAATACTTTTCCCCGGAAATTTCAAAATACATCCAGAAATATAAGGAAAAAATAATGAATTTTGAAATTCCCGGTTAAAAGGATTTGATTTGGAAACAACTTTATTAATTCATTACGAAACACCGTGGGACCATTATATAAAAGTTTATCACCATCAAAAATCACGGATTAAGCCCATGTGGCTTGTTCCGGTCTCATAGATTTTCATTCAAAATGTTGAGTCCATCTCTTTTTCGGTCTACCAATATTCCTGTCTCCTCTTGGTTTGTAATTAAGTATAATTTTTGGAATGCGATCATCTTTCATTCTTTGAACATGTTCTTTCCAGTTTTTTCTAGATTCATTTATTTTATCTAAAAGTTTAAAAATATTTAGCTCATTTCTAATATCTTCACTTCTTCTTTTATCTAGAAGTTTACAGCCAGACACACTTCTCAGAAATCTCATTTCAGCTACTTCGATGACCTTCTCTTCTCTTTTAGTTAAAACCTAAAATTCACTACCACACAATAGTAAGGGGACAGCCACTGCTTTATATAATTTTAGTTTTTAAATATTCTTTTAATTGTGCCACATATATAATTAAATGTATTAACTTTGTTATACAGATTTATATAAAAGTTAAAACATAAAATTCGTTCCTGAGATCTCATCGTCCTCAACTAGTTAAAATGTTATAAAATATTTTGAAGGTCTTTCAGAAGACATGTGCTCATACTCAGCATGTACGTTAGTACCGTTTTACAATCTGAAGGTGGAACATATGTTCTTCCGAAATGCCCTCAAAGTATTTCATAAAATTTTACCTAGTTGAGGACGGCTAAGATCTCAGGAACAAATATAATTTTTTAACTTTTGATTTGGAAGTTATTCGGTCAACCAACAGAAGGAGGAATCATGGACCTACATGATTATCAACTGTCAAATCAAGAGTCAGATGCCAGTTGAAACGAATTGAATATCTCTTAATGAATAAATTTTTTAAATGTTCAAAACCTTACCTTCTTCGGACAAATATAATATCATAAACATTTTTTCACCTGATAATTTAAAAATATAAATTCAATTTCTATTCGAAACAGAATACAGTGTAGATTAAAAAGGCGAATACAATGTAGATTAAAAAAGGCGGCAAAAAAGAACAGGAGCTCACATGCTTATAGTGTTAATAAAGTAAGTAATGTCGAATGAATTAGGAAAGAGATTTGAACTATATTTTTACACAGTAAAATTATTTATTTCGTTTTAAAGTAGTATAAATATGCAAATATGTACTCTTGAAGTATGAAAATGACGTAGACTATCATTATGCATATGTTCAAATGTGCACAATAAAATTATGAATAATAATTCCAAACAATCAGAAATGCGTTAATGGTCTGTCATCATAACACCAACTAGGAAAAAAAATTAAAATATCCAAAATCTGTAGCCTACTCAAAAATAAATCGTTCATCGAACTAGAGGTGAACCTGTAACTTTTAATGAATGGTGACAGGAATTCAAATTTCACCGTGAATGTTTATGGCTCATAGCTTACTGTACATACTTACATGAAAAATGGAATCGTCTGAATCATCTCAGGCATCAGAGGTTAAATATGCAGCCACCTTATTCTTTTGTAAATTTGGCGACACTGATTTACCACACGTCGAATAATTAGGGTTATTATTTTAATTGTTTAAGGGTTATTTGTCAAAATTTACGAGGCGTGTGGTTATAGTATGTCAACACATAAATCAGAAAACTCAGCACCTGGGCCCGATCCAGGTACTTTGTAAATCAAATATTATGACAAGATATTCCATTTTAAAACAGGGTTGACCATATCCAAGATTTCGACAAGTTACTCTGCTATATTACAAATTCAGTTTTACTAGAATTTTTCTAAACGTCTCTTTCTATCATTTACATCAAATCTACATATTATGTTTTTTGTTTAATTTCTATTAATATTTAACATCAATAACGCATAAATCATATAACAAATAATGTAAAAGAAAAGCTAAAATGATCCCTTAGGAGTTTCTTGGAGGGGCTCAGTTTTCTGAACAATCGACACGAGATATCAGCCGACTTGCCTAGCTGTGCGCAACGCCCGTCTTTATCCCCAGAACATAGTCTGGTATCGTTTCCGTCAGAGTCAGCACCCTGGTTCTGCCAAATGTTTAGGCCAGTTTAAAAGTTCTAATCTTATCGGGAATCAAACATGCGACCTTTAAATTTGTAGCATATTGCCATAGATAAGAATTAGGCCTATATTGACTTAACTCTTAAACTGACTAAATTATATTTCCATAGCGTTCATTGAATTGCTCAGACTACAGTGAAGAAAGATAATCTATGAATAATGTTACTGATATTGTGTTTTTTCCTATTTTTTGTAATTTGACACAAATTTATATTTTGTTTACAAGCTAATTTTGTATTTTTATTAAAATAGTATCTTAAGTTAATGCATCAAATAGTGTACCGGTACATAGCTAGTTTAGAGTAACCAACTACGATTCATGCCCCCAGCAATACAAATGTATGGTACCTCCATGAAATACCAATCAATCATATACATGTACTCTATTATTTTGTTTATTATTCACATCATTATTACGTGAATTGTTTATTTTATATTATTCATTATCATCAGTGTATACAGAGTGATACAAACTTACTATTTGTTGTAAATGCGAGCTCAATGAATTAACGTAGTATGACCTGAACAGCACTGATTTTCGCATAAATATATTATTACTACTCATTATAACTCAGAAAGAGACTCAAACAAGAAGTCTGACGTAAGCTATCACAAGAGTATTTGTATTTGTGTCCTGCAGTGTTGTAGAGAGAACTAAGTTAAAATTTTGATAAACCCATGTTAAAAATGTATCCTTTTGCTGCTATAATAGTAAGAATCAAAATAATAAATCTCCTACTTCACGGTAGACAATCCACATTGACAAAGAGTGATATTTGAAGTCACCTGTCATATGACTTATTTTTACAATTTGAAGTGTGAGTCAGATATTTTATTTTCCTGCAGAAAGTTATGATTGGGTTTGTCGAAAAATGAACATTCTGGAATAATTTGCTTGCACAAGCACAGGTCTTAATTTCATTCCAACAAATATCGCCTGAACATTTGAGGAAAGTTGGAATAGTCAAAATGGACAAATTATTGGCTCACGATATTTTACACACTTCTGAAATTAAGAAGAATTACAATGAAAAGTGTAATCGAACAGAAAATTTGTTATATGCAATCCACGCTCAAATTGTGACTTTTTCTCGACAGTTTCTTCAAAGAATTTTCAACTCATAGGAAGGAAAAGTGGATTATATAATACTATTATACATTTATAAATCTATGACATGAGAACAGGATACAGAATGGGAAGAATTAAAAGATAACCTAATATAATACAGGCTGCTTCAGAATCACTTGGTACTACAAATAAAAGATATAATAATAAAAGATTAAAAATTTGGAACGATGAAATAGCAAAACTGGTTAAAGAAAAAAAAAAGATGCATACTTGAGATACTTGAATATGAGAACAGATGAAAACCTGATTGAATACAAAAAAATAAATGCCCTTGCTCGAAGAGAAATTAGAAAAATTAAAAGGAGTTCGTGAGAAAAATATATTAGTGACCTGGAACATTATTTACATGGACGACGAGATAAAGCCTACAAGATTGTAAAACACATTAATAATCAGGAAAAAGATCAACTCAAAGTGAACATAATTTCTGAGGATAAATAGATATCTTATTTCAATCGTCTTTGGACAGAACAATCAGATGTTGAAATAAATTTATCATTAATTTATGAAAATATAGATTCAATTTCTTTCGAAGAAAAAACAAAAAAAATCCCGGCATTGATAATATTAACAATGCACTAATAAAATATGGCTCTATTAAACTAAAACAACGTATCTTAGATTTACTGAATATATGTTGGAAGACTGGTCATATCCCAGAAAAATAGAAGATGGTCAAAATATATCCTATTTATAAAACAAGGAGATCGTCATAATTGTGAAAATTGCAGAGGCATAAATGTCTTGGGTACCTGTTATAAAATCTATGCATTTATATTGAAAAACCGTTTAAATGTAGCTATGGAAAGTATTATTCTAGAAGCCCAAAATGGATTCAGAAAAGGCAGATCATGTTCAGATTGCATTTTTACTATCAATCAAATAATTGAGAAGCATAGAGAAAATAATCTACCAACTTTTATGGCATTTATAGGTCTTGAAAAGGCGTCTGACAAAGTTAACAGAAATAAATTGTGGAATATAATGAAACAGAAAGGCGTACCTCAGCACTTAATAACTGCTATAAAAAGTCTATATGTAGAAAATAAAATAACAATAGAAACTAGAATAAAAAATAAAAAAGAATAAAACAGCAACAATAAACAGAGGTCCCTTTTTAATATTTACATTGACGATAACATATATAGTTGGCAGATAAATTTGGACTCACATTTCAAAATAAGATTTTTTTTGTAAATGCCTCAGGTTGTCTTTCGACATTCCTGGTGTTCTCTCCTGGCATGGCGTACTTGTAACCCACTTCTGAGGTTGGGGCGCTTGGAAGGCGGGGTTACGTTGCCCCGATGATATGATATGAGGTTTTTATCGGGGTTATTCCTCACCTGTAAGACAAATGTCAGGAAAACGTTAAGGCCCTAACGGTCCCCGAATTCATATGGCCATCGCAATCATCATCATTCATATTCATCTTAGATTAATTTTAGGATTAGGGATTCTCCTGGCGTATCACTATCATCATCAAAATAAGAAATAAGTTCTTAGAAACCTTACTTTTTGCAGATGACCAAGTTCTAATATCTAGCTCAATTAAATAACATCATACAGAATTATAATTTGAAAATATCAATAACTAAAACGAAAATTTTAGCTTTTAAGGGATCAGAGGGATCAGATACCGTGAGAGCTAAAATAATTCTGGAGAGGAAACCCATTGAACAAGTGAACCATTTTAAATACCTGGGTTATGAAATCTCCTATTTTAAAAATGAAGATCTGTTTAACAAACTTAATAAATTTAATTATATATGTGACACAATTAAAAGAATTTTTAAAAACACAAGAATGGAAACAAAACTAAAATTTTATAAAGCAGTGGTAGTCCCCTTACTATTGTATGGTAGTGAATTTTGGGTTTTAACTAAAAGAGAAGAGAATATCATAGAAGCAGCTGAAATGAGATTTCTGAGAAATGTGGCTGGCTGCAAACTTCTAGATAAAATAAGAAGTGAAGATATTACAAATGAGCTAAATATTTTTTAAACTTTTAGATAAAATAGAGGAATCTAGAAAAAAACTAGAAAGAACATGTTCAAAGAATGAAAGATGATCGGATTCCAAAAATTATACTTAATTACAAACCAAGAGGAGATAGGAATATTGGTAGACCGAAAAAGAGATGGATTGAACTTTTTGAATGAGAATCTATGAGACCGGAACAAGCCACATGGTCTTAATCCGTGATTGTTGTTGATGATGATGATGATGATGACTTGAGAACCTAGCTTCCCTTCCCTTCAGAAGAGAGTGTACTCATAATTTTCACGTCCTGAGAAAAATATATCAGACTCCGAGAAGTTTGTAATCGACAAAGGAGCATGATCGAAATTGTATCGACCTTGTGTTTGAAAATGAATATGAATTCTTGTAAGAGCGTGACTTCCGTCAGTGGCACCTCCACCACATCGTAAACAAACATCGTAGCGTAAAACCAACTGTTGCTGAAGAATTGCCTAAGGTGAGAAAAAATACAGGTATTTTTAAGTGTGCCCGAAGGTCAAGCGGGATTCCCTATTTATTTGTTTATATCTGCGGGCAGAAATCAATTAGTAGCATGTTCGATTCCGCTTCATTTAACAGCACCAATAAATACTTTCAAGTATAGTAATGATATAAAAACTATAGTTGTTGATTTTTATAACTTAAAAAAATAGTGCACCGACCTTGAGTTAAGATATTCAGAGAGAAATAAAGTTGGCCAATGTGAATGAAAAAGTTTTTTACTGGGTGCTATAAAAATACCTATACTTTAAAAAAAATAAACATTTTTAGAGATACTTCAAATTCTCTGGTCGTAAGACATGAAGGAACTTCAGGCTGTGTATAGCTATTGTTGTGAAAATTCACATGTTTTGTGCTGATTCCACGAGGAATTATCTTATAAAATGATAATTGTGTATTGGATCGATATAATGAAGTTCCAACTCAGAATTAGTCAGAATTATTAAATTTAAATATTAATATCTGTTTGGATTTTCTTCGCTACTTTTTCTGACATTTCACCGTTATTCTTTATTTCATATAACTATTGCTAATAAATTGAAAGTCATCATTGACATAGGACATTTTAAATTTTGTATTATTTCAACTTTAATTTCAGTTTTATTATTTGTATATATCTACTTCTTATAGGCCTATAAAATAGTTATTCAGTTGTCTTCATAACATTAAGTAGATGCAGTTCCTTCAGCATGAATAGTTAAGAAAAATAATATATAGGTCCTACGTTAATTCGCATTAGGATTGAAGTGCATCAGTGAAGATATAAGGTAAGGATAAAAAAATATATTTTGACACGATGGTCCTACAACTAAGATTTATGGAGATATATGGTATAATCATATTGTAAGGAGTATAATAGGCCTAATTAAAAAACAGTGTAAACTAATCAATTTCTCAGTAAATTGAATTTGTGGTCCTATTTTGATGGTTTACGGAATGTGTATTTCTTTCGTTAATTAAATCGTATACGTTCAATTTCATTGCGAGGGAACAGAAATTGAGGCCGTTAGAGCAATTTTCAAATTTTGGATTCCAGAATTCCTACTTTCGGTACTAATGGTTCGATGCTGCTGCTTTACGGAATGTCTTTATTTTGACATTTAAATCATATATACCAGGTTTCGTTGCGAGAAAACAAAAATTGTGGCAGCTAGAACATTGAATATGTTGTCACAGGAAATACAGCTTTCATGTTAACCTCCCCCTCTTATTCACAGATTTTGCACATTAACAAATGAAATTTTATCTTTATAATTAAACTAGTACATGGTGAGTTTAGTTGCGAAAAAACATTTAAAATGCTGTCGCTGATAATTTTTTTAATTTGGGTTTCGAAATATACTTATAATGTCAAATTTCACTGATTTTCGGAGAATAACTTTATGCTTTTTATGCAGTTTTGTTGCGAATCAAATGGAAATTGCTCCCGATAGAACGATTATTAAATTCATAGTGTATAAATATATTGCATTGAACGTGTTTTTCTGGTCGTTTTGGCGCCTAACAAGTAGGATCGGCTAGGATTTAAAAAAAATCAAATATCTTTTCATAGTACAACCTCAATTGTAAAATCTCTTCGAAATTTGCTAAAAATACTTGAATACGCACCAAATATAAAAGAGCTTGGTCTACATAAACTTAGACGGCGTGAACAACTAGAAATTTAACAGGCTATTAAGTCTGTAACATGAAATAGATGAATTTGATTAATATAAATTTACCAATGTGGGAAGAAATGTAATGGAAAAAGAATTTACTTTATTCCTGTTCACAAATTGGATCATTTAATATTGTAAAATGGTTGCATAGTCTTGCTAAATATATAAATGTTTTAGTGAGAAGTTTTCGTCATTCTTGACCGGCTCCGTCTTGCAAATAATGTGGCACGTAGTTAAACAAAGACAAGCAATTTAAATTCACGAACAAGTAGCAAGTCGTTACATTTCGTTGGGATGCTTATTAAAATGCGAACGAGTTCTATTATTTTTTTGTGAGAGACTTCATCAAATGAATAGCATTTGGTTCTGTGGCACAATTGGCTTACTGATTTACATTTACTTCTGGCTTGCCCATATGTTTTGGAATTGATACTCGATTGACTTTAAAAACTTGTTTCGTGTCATAAAGAACATAAAAATGAATGTTGTCGCTTACAAATTATAATATTGACAATTCCAGTCATAACTGAACGCAGAGCTGAATATTAAAATAAATGCGATGAGACCTCAGAGACAAACCATTAAAGAATACAGAGATACTTATTTTTAATAAGGAACATTTTTTAAATTGATTGATCCCGTTCATTCCACTGAGGACATGGGTGCTTCTCTAGTGGAAAGTTTATTAACCAGACTAATTTAGTTATGCTTATTTCCTTATAGGTGTCAACGTTAGTACATCGCCTCGAAGTGACATTTAGTAGGAAATAAGATGTTACTGGAATAGAGGAAGATTGGTTAAATTTTGGTCAAAGGCCTTTTTATTAAGGCTTGAGGTTCTTTTACGAGCCTGAAATCTTCAGACGTCTTAAAATCCCTCCAAGAACACTTGTCCCTTGAATTTTAAGTCCTAAAAAATCTAAAAATCTCTGATAACCCATAACGATTGAATGAGACTATCTACGATTTAGTTGCAGTCCATATTTCATTGCCCAGGTCATTAGCGAGTCAAGTTTATATTGGCAACAGCATTATTTATAGAATATTTGTCTGCGTGAATGAAGATCTGCATGTCGTTCGCAAATAAATTATGTTTGCAATGCTTAGGGAGTTTGACATGTCATTTATGTAGATTGAAAAAAAAAATCTTAAATTACCAGCCACCAAGCAAGAGATCGTTTGGCAGACCCTTCAAACATTGGAGAAGACCGTAACAGACCGCTAGGTCTATCACATGAAAGGAAGAAAAAGAAGAAGAAGAACTCTAGTTTTACATAAGGACCAATATTTTGTTGTATAGACAAATAAAAGGTGGGTTATTTTGATGTTTCTTCATAATTAAATTATTATAGGAAAATCTGGAATGGATAGAATACGAAATAAAGAAATAAGGGAAATTATGGGTGTAGAGGACGAGCCGGACATCATAGACATTATAGAAAAGAAAAGATTACAATGGTAAGGCCATGTCAAAAGAATGCCAGAGCAAAGATTGCCTAAAATTGTTATGGAATTGATCCCAATGGAAAGGAGGAAGAGAGGAAGACCGAAGAAAATTTGGATAGAAGGGGTACAAGCAGCTATGAATATCAGAGGAATGGAGGAAGATCAATGGATGGACAGAGAGGAATGGCGTTTGGTTTCTGGAAGACGGCGGCAGCTGCCATGATACCGGATGATGACGATTATTATTATTATTATTATTATTATTATTATTATTATTATTATTATTATTATTATTATTATTCATTGTAGTATCATTTTTTATACCCCATATATTTTGCAATATCTGATTTTTTTTAATTTTTGCATTATTGTACTTTTTATTTTTTATACTTGTACTGGTTGAGTGAGAGAGGAAATCTTACAACCTTTACTCTGCAAGTAGGCCAATTCAGTAAATAAAAAAAAAACAATTATTATTATTATTATTATTATTATTATTATTATTATTATTATTATTATTATTATTATTATTATTATTATTATAAATATAATTAATCCAAATAACTTTATTAACAATGCAATAAGCCTACTAATTCACTAACAATTATCATTGACATATTAATTTAAATAATATTACAATTATTCAATAGAAATACTTAAAAAATGGATATAAATAAAACGTATCTCATATAGTGATCCGGTGTGTACTGGCACATCAAGAGAACTTTTTTTTTACTTAAGTACTAGGAAATATACAATGAGAAAAATAAAGAGCGTTTCTTGTCTTAGAAATTGATAAATAGTTTGAAAAGGCACACAGGAGCGTAAGGGGGTTGGACTTGAACTCAGTGAATGGCTAATAAATTATCAGCACTTTGTGCGAACTGATCCACTCCGTTGTTGCAGCTTGGGACTGACTCGTGACCCGTCCTCTTGCAGGTGAAAAGGTCAGCTCAAGTAGTCGGCCTCCTGCCAATACATATCTGCTTAAAGCAAAACCGGCCTAAATCTATTGTCTTCTCAGAATTTACCTAAAATAAGAATTGTCATCAACATGGACACTACCATCCCTGGTTGGCAGGTGAGGAAGGGAAGCAAGGAATCGGCCATCAAGAATTTGTTTCAAGGAAGAATACTATATTTCGAAATCATTTTATAACATATGGAATAGATAATGACATAGGGGGGAAAAAGAAAGAAATAATGTTAGATAAAAAGAAAGAACGAGAGAAATAAAGAATGACTAAAATGAGAGAGAGAGAGAGAGAGAGAGAGAGAGAGAGAGAGAGAGAGAGAGAGAGAGAGAGAGAGACAGACAGAGATAAAGTGAGGTGAAAGACTGGTACGAAAAGAGCCCGAAAAACAGAAAGAGAAAAGTATGTATTTTTATATTAGGTATTATGTAACAGATTTAAATATGACTATTTTCTTCTAGAATTTCTCATTGAGAAACATTATGTGGAAATTTACATTGGACTATGATGTAAACCAATTTATTAGTATAAATTATAGTTTATTTTTGTCCACGAAGCTCTCTTTTTATGATTTTGACCCGTAGCCATGATATGTAGGTATTAAACTAATGAAACTAATTCACTCGCACTATCGAACCCGTAAGTTCATGGCCGTGCGGATATAAACTCTCCATATATCCCTATCCTGAGCTAATGTTTTCCAATCATTCCTGTATACTCAACATCCCTCAAATCACAGTTGATGTTTTTCTCCCACCTAATTCTTGGTCTACCAACTCGGCGTTTTCCTTCTGGTTTTCCTACAAGAACCTTCCATGCACGTCTTTCATTCCCCATTCGTGCCACATGTCCTGCCCATATAAGTCTACGAAACTTAACTGTTCTTATTATATCTGGCTTCCTTATAAAGACCATGTAGTTCACTGTTATTTAGTCTTCTCCATTCACCTGTCTGTTCATCAATATTTGGTAAAAAAATTCTAAGAAATTTATTCCCAAATACTCGTAATCTCCTTTCCTCCCTTAAAGTAAGTGTCGACGGTTCGTATCTATATAATATAACTGGTAGAATAATAGTTTTATGTATTTTTGGCAATTTAATTTTTTTTGAAAGTAGTTGGGGCGTCTTCACAGTCTCCTGTAATGCATAATAGCACGCATTTCCAGAATTGAACCTATGTTTAATTTCTTTCTTCGTGCATCTCACTTCCGGGGTATTTGTTTTTATTGTTCCTACGTATCTTGAATTCCGTACTTTACCTTCCTCCCCTCATTGCCCTCATGTGTCATTTCCTGTCCATTTCAATTATATAACGTATTCGACTTTTTGGCTCATATAGGTGTTATTTTTATTGATATTGACTTCCAGTCCCAATTTCTTAGTGTTCCTCAAAACTGTGTGTGGGTGTTGGCCTTTAACGTCTCGGCTCCTCGCTATCGCCCAATTATTACTACATCACTCTAACATACCGCAAGGGGGTGAAATAGTGTTGCGCATTTTTGGAGATTCTAAAAACTAGCCGTACGACGTAAACTTACGGCCATCAGCATAAACTAACAACTTATTAATACCATTGAGTTGTAGGCCTTCTTCGTCCTCTAAAGATTTGATGGCAATTGCTCTAGTACAAAATTAAATAGTAGAGGAAGATAGTGCATCTCCGTTGCTGTAACCCATTGGGTGGATTTGAAAATTAAGCCTATCCGACCACTGTTTTGCCTACACGCACCCTACCCTTTGTGCCATTTAGAGAATATTCGTAGTAAATCTAACTCAGCTTTTGTAAGGATTACAAACTCCAGCATGATACTATATAACTTCTCCTTCTATGGATATTTCGGCATTAATAATATTAATAATTGAACTGCCGTTTGCTGCCGCCGGCCGCCACCACCACTAACAATATTACTGGAAAAGTGATGTGATTCACCTACAGCTCGTGCTGATCGGGGGCGCTTGGATATAGTAGGACGTTAGGCGTTCCAACTGTTGTAGACAATCGGCACGAGATGGTCAAGCGGGTTGTGCAGGCCCGGATGAACGGCCCCGTCTTTATGTCCAGAAATAACTGTATGGGGGGGAATACTTACAGAGGAATTCGCTTAATAATCCGGGCTACAAGATATATACGAAAATAATAAATAATAGATTGAGAAACATAACAGAAGTAATAATAAATGAAAATCAAAGTGGTGTGCGTGTGTGTGGTGAAGTCTGGTATATACAATTTCTTTACAACTGAAACAACTCGAAATAAAAGATAGGATAGAACATAACTTAAGAAACTCATATATGATTTATAGATTTGGGTGGGATAAGGGTCTTCGATCGAGTAAACAGACAAAAATTATGGGAAATATTACTAAATGGCGCGGAGGATCCCGCTGTGCCTTTTGTGAAACAATAAAGAAATTATATGAAGACACAGATATAATTATAGATAGCCCGGGGGTGATCACAGAACAGATACCACAAACACAAATACCGACAAGGATGTAGTTTATCACCCACTGTTTTAATATTATATATATATATATATATATATGGGGGCACGCGCCGTAGCGGAGTGGTTAAGGCACTGAGCTACAAAGCCTGACTGTCGAGGTTTCAAGTCCCGTTTGGGGGTCAGGATTTTTAAAACGGACCCTCTGGGCGCAACTATGGGGCCCTGGGGTCGACTCAAGCTCTAACGGAAATGAGTACCAGACGCTGGTTCTGGGGGTAAAGGCGGCCATAACGCAGGGCTGACAACCCGGCTGACAAAGTGCCGATTGTCTAGAAAAGGCGGAGCCTTAACCTCCTACTAACCCAAGGGCCTCCGGGCCTGTTGTGGGGATCACGTTATATATATATAAAGACTATAGTTTAAATAAATGGAAAGTTTTAGTGAATCCAGGAATAAGAATGGATAATAAAGTGTGCATAAGTAATCTTCTATTTGCTGACGATGTAATCATAATACAGAAAAATGAAGACGACTTACAGAAATCTATGCATGCATTAAATTAAATATGTAAATTATATGATCCAAAGATTTCTGTAAGGAAAACGAAGATCATGGCTTTTAGAGGAAGAGATCCAATATTATTTTAGAAAATCAAAGTATAGAACAGGTGTCTAGTTTCAAATATTTGGGCTGTGATGTTGGCTACAATGTGGAAAAAGATATTGACTCCAAAATAAATAAATTTCAGACGGTGTGTGGAACAATACAGAGAACATTCAAAAATAAAATTAGAAAAGAAACCAAGATAAAAATGTATAATGTTATGGCGGTTCCCACAATATTGTATGGGT
The DNA here is from genome assembly GCA_030220185.1 of Diploptera punctata. Classification (NCBI taxonomy): domain Eukaryota; kingdom Metazoa; phylum Arthropoda; class Insecta; order Blattodea; family Blaberidae; genus Diploptera; species Diploptera punctata. The sequence goes on from JASPKZ010000004.1 coordinate 2,580,163, forward strand.
GTGAAACTTGGGCTCCAGTGAAAAAACAGAAGGATAGAATACAGACGGCGGAGATGAGGTTCCTAAGACAAGTAAAAGGATGTAGAAGACTTGATAGAATAAGATATGAGGATATAAGAGAAGAATTGAAAGTACAGCCTTTATTGGATAAGGTCACGAATTACAGAGAGAAATGGATTGATCATATGGATGGAATGAGTAAGGAGAGATATCCATTGTTAGCAAGAAATTATCAAGCAAGAGAAAGACATGATGTTGGAAGACCTAGAAGACGTTGGGCTGATGCATTATGAAGTCGGAACGGGCAATTGCCTAATCCCTGGAGTGATGATGATGATGATGACTTATTTTCTCTAGAGACTGAGTCGAACCCGGGATTATAGTGCTACGATAAGCGTTTAGTACAGTTTAATATTTCCTAATCACATCGATACTCGAACCCGCTACCTACTAATACTTATTATAATACAACAAATATTATAATCATTAATGAGATAATAGAACAGATAGAACACTTTAACTATCTTGGTTCAGTTATAGTTATGGTTGGGATATAACTAACTCACTGGCACTATCGAACACTTAGGTTCATGGCCGCGTGGACATAAGCTCTCCATACATCTCTATCCTGAGGTCATGTTTTCCAATCATTCCCTGTATAATCTGTTTCCTCAAATCATATTTTATGTTATTCTCCCACCTCATTCTTGGTCTACCAACTGGGCGTTTTCCTCTGGTTTTACTACAAGAAGCTTCCATGAAATGAAGTAGAGATATTTAAACTGGAAAATGGAAGAGCACAAATACCGATGGCAGGAACATTTAAACAGAATGATCAATATAAGTTTACCCAAAATTATCAACACCTACATACCGCATGGAAAAATACTATTGGGACGGCCAAGGAAACGATGGACTTGAGACCGGAACAGATCGCACTGACCCAATCCAGGAAAGGAAGAAGAAGATGATTATAAAACTACTATAGGGCCACCTCCGAGGCAACATAAACATTTAAGATAAGAGACAACATTTACTCATAGATTCATAGCCTACTAAAAAAAAGGATAATATGATATGTGAATCCATTACTCCATGGCGCGAAAACCTAGAAGGGCCTCAACCTACCAGCTGGCTGCTAGACTCTTATGCAGATGCGTTAATCACAGAGGTGTACGACCAGTTTAAGGGTGACTTGTGGTAAGTATATCGAATCCCCCAGCTGTTATAGCTGGTTTTCTCAACCTGGAGTCGCTACTTATTACAGCTATACAAATTTCTTATGAAGGTGGATGGACACCGCTCCCATTCTGTCTACAATTATTTTCTTGGTGACTCGAACCAATTCCTGTTGCTCTACACCAAGACATGATGCTTTCAACCGCTTAGCTAAGGAACAGGACAGGGTATGACGTTAGTGATATATAAATGGTTTACCGACTCTTTCGGGTATTGACATTTTTCGAAATTTGTCTTACAGGTGAGGAAAATCCCCGCAAAACCTCACCCAGGATACTAGTTCTGACAGAAGTCCGAACCCGAGCACGCTGCATCCGAATATCTGAGAAGAAACACAAGGAAAGAGAGGCTATAAAATGGGAAAATATGAAGTTAGAGGCATAATATAATACAGTCTAGAAAAATCTGATAATATGTATGAATGAAGGTAATTAATTAAATATCTTTTAAAAAACTGGTTAATGGAACTGTTTATGTAAAGAAACACTACATGTAAGGAATAATTTTCTTAAGAAAACAACTGGGAGATGGAGTGGTGGTTGCCTTCAAGCTGAAGATACTGTTACCGATGCATGATTGATGGGCTTCAGCTCACACACCCTTAGGGGACGATTTAATAAGTTTGTTTTAGCCCAAGAAGCAGGGAAAAAATTCATCACCACCACAACTAAAAGGAAGTCTTGTTAAATTCACTTCCTTTATTAATTCTGCATATTTTATATGACCATATTTTATTACTGTATCTCATTATTATATCGTGATAAATCATTTTGTGATTAAGCAACCAGTCGATGGAATCTAAAAATTGCTACAATAGTTTAACATCCTATTGAAACTGAACCAATAATCAGCAATTATGTGCGGGTGGATCATAAAGTAACAAACAATATATATATATATATATATATATAAAATTTGATAAGTTAATAAAATACACATAAATTAACTCATATATTTTAGTTACTTTTTACGTACTCGCCAACTTTCTCAATACATCTTTCTGATCGTGGTACCAATTTCAGCACAGTAAAAGTTCCTTGTTCACGGTTCCGTGTTTTCATTATTCGCGGGTTAAAAAATTGCGGCACAGTTCCCGTATTCGCGGTTAAAAAGTCTTTATTCGCGGATCCAGTTGGTATATTAGAATGATTATGTATTCTTTATTAAGGCATCGGCAATTTTTTTTTACTGCAGGCACGCGTCAAGGCGACTTTCACAAAGAGTGATACAAAACAAATGGACAAATAAATATCAAAGTTAAACAAACCTTATTGTCACTAAGCCTAAAATTCGTTGTTAAAAACCGTCGACGTCGCCACCGTATTTCACGTGCCGCTATGACCGTTGATAAATACCACCCTCGCCACGATCGGTATTTTATTGTTTCAACTTGTCATTCGTTGCAATAATTTTGATTGAATAACACGCGTCTCTTCTGCTTTGTTCCAAATGTATAATGTTGAGTCAAAGGAAACAAAAATAAGTTTCGAAGCGGAAAAAGTTAGTGTTGCCGCTTAAAGTAAAAATGGAAATGCCTGGCCGTTTACGCGTAGGCGAGTTGTTTGCACCCATATCACGCTGTTTCAATGTCAATCAACTATACGATTCATCAAGAAATCCGAAGAGATAATAGGAAACTCAATCGCTGAGTTCACAGCTGTATATCAATTCGAATCGAAATACCTTTTAAAAGCTGCAAAATATAAAAAAAAAATCTTTAAGACCATGCCTAAGCCTGACAATAATAAATAGAAATTGTTAGAAATATATCATTAAATTGATTTTATTTTGATATTTTTATTTTATTTTCGTACCTTGGAACGTATCCCTTTTATCCATATAAATTAACATTCCATATAAACAATTTCTGTATTCGCGCCATTCTGTTATAACCATCTGCGGATAGCTGATCGCGCTTCTGCATCTGATTCAAAGCGATGGGCGGTCAGGGATTTCTTTATGGGACCAAACAGAAGAAAGTCCTATGGTACAAGCTCTGGGCTTTTATGGTATATGGAGATGCAGCTGTAACCTGTCGACCGGTACCTGACAAAATGTCTCATGGGCATCCTTCAAGAATGCGGACTATTTGGAGACGTTGCTATGGTCCATACGGTCTTACCCATACACGCCATCTATGCTCCTGTGAATTTCACTCGGGTTATAACCATCAGCTCACAAAAATCGCCTACACTTCCTTGTTCTTCACACGTTGTTGCGCTCCAATGTTTGTTGCATAGTTAACACTAGGAGAGCGCATATATATATATATATATATATATATATAAGTTTGCATTGATCAATGTTAAATATTTAATTATAACATCGATAAAGCGTCACTGCTATAAAGTAAAAATGTTCTCTTTAATTTGCTTAGTTGTTATAGTCAGCTACTAGATGGCAGTGAAGACCGAGTTCTCGCGACATCTAGTAATAATGGAGAATATAATACATATATAAGAAAAATAAACGCTTGAATTGGATTCGCCTGGTGGTGTAATGGATATCACACTGAGGTACAGACTCAGAGATCCGGGTTCGAATCCCGTCAAGGCATTTATTTTTCTTATCATACCATATATATTTATATATATTGTGTATACAGTGAAAATTTAAAAATACTTTTTTTTTCGCTGAAATTTCAACGTCGCAGCCACAATACCAAAGCAGAAAAAAAATACTATACGTTGCGGGTCGCTCTTGTAGTTACCTAACACTTTTCATATAATAATTCTATTAATATCTTGGTTATTTTTACAAGGATTAAAATAATATAAACGGATTCGTAAAGGATTTTGAAACCTTACAATGTACAACATTTAGCTATTGTATGCCAGGTGTCAGTCACTGAATGTTGCAACAGAGAACAAGTGACTACATCGTCATGTTTGCCAACACGATTCAAAAAGTTTCCTGTATAGCCAAATGAGTAAGGTTATGTACGTTGATTAGATTAGTTAGATTAGTTACATTAAGTGTAGGTTAAATCGGTCTCGGAGGTCTAGGGTTATGTTTCTTGCCTCTTGTCCCGAGGGTCGTGAATTCAAATCCGGCCAGCGTTGATGGAATTATTTTAGGATGGGAAAATCCTAGGAAAAATTTCTCCAGGAGACTTAGCTTTTAAGCTAAACTTTTCCCAAATATTATTAACTAGCTAATACCCGGCGTGCGCTGCTACTCCTAAATAAATATTAATGTGTTTTTACCACCAGCCGTGCGCTGTTATACTCTACTTTTTTGGTGAGTTTTGTTTTAGATGTTAAATTCTGTGTACATCAATTTGTGTATTTGTTATGGTTTAGGCAGCGTAAGCCATTTATGCGTCAAAATAGGGACTTTATTTCACGTTTTTCACTACAAAGGGTGACTTTTAGGGGTCAGTGGTTGAGTATTACAACTATCTTATAGCCTATGTTCATTCCCAGAATCTCCTGAACATTTTTCGAAAAGCCCCTTCTCAATCGGATGAACGGTATGGCAGAGCACGCTTGCCCGGGAATCTACTTATCCCGATCTTCTTGGTATCAAAAAAAGAACTCAAAGCGCGACAGGCCTATAAGGCTTTTGGCTGACCAGCCGGCTCTTGGCCTCACATCCACATGTGTTAATCACAGAGGCAGACGATCATCTAGCCAGTATAGGGGGACAAGTGGTCAGCATGTCGGATCCTCCTGCCGTTATACCTGGTATTCTCAACCTGGAGTCGCTACTTATTGTAGCTACCCAAATGCCTCACGATGCTGGGTGGGCACCGCACAGTGGGCCAGATACGAAATCTAGCTGGAAAAAAGTATTTTACTAACTCTCGCCAATTCGTCTTTCTTCAGTCTAAAATTATTACCAGATGACTGTTCTTCACTTATCTGCAAAGGAGGGTGGAATTCTAAAATGTATGTGGACAATATAAACATCGGAAGTTGCCGATAGTTAAGAACTCATCTGGTCCGCATCCCAAGTTGTCTACCGAGCTCTAGAAATAAATACGTTTTGCATTAAAGTCCACTGAGTTAATCTTCGTATTTTATGTGGATACTTTATCTCAAGATATATACTTTTCATTGATATATTTAACATGTTTCTATACAAACATATATTGTGTTAAATACACGTGGAATCATACTTTCGAAACACTAAAATATTTACACAATCGTTTTACTTTAAATTGAGCTAAGAAAAACAAAACAGTTCTGAACAGTAGTACAAATGTTTGTTAGAATATAGAGTGATTTATGTACTTCAATTCCCGCACAATAACATGTGTGCAAATGATTGCGTTTTTTGTAATTAGCTTTTTTATTAGAGGAGGGGGCCGGCAGCTGAAGCCTATCTTCGCGCGCAGAGAATTGTTTGATTTAATATAAGAAGAAAAGTGATCGATATAGGCAATAAGTGATCCTATATTAATAAATTAGAGTTAGGGATGTTCGGAGAATGTTTAAAAAAATTTAAACTTTTTTAAAAGCGATTTTCTAAAACATAGGAAATTGTGCGAGAAAAAAAAGTAAGATTTCTACTGAAATATTCTGATTCGCTAAAGGTAAATGTAAAGTTTCTCATTATTAAGAATTTAGTACACTGATAGTCGTTGGAAAATCCTGTTCCATCTACTTATGGAATTGTCAGACCCAAAATATATTTCGAAGAGGCTGGAATAAAAAAAAACAAAAAAGTCTTATTTCTGCTGAAATGTCTGTCTTGGGAAGATAGCATAACAAATTTGCCTTCCCTAGAAGCATTATAGGGTGGATAAAATATCACAATCTCTCTTGTTGACACCTAGTCTCATGTTAATATATCAACATATTGATATTTTATTGTCAACAAAATAATGCTTAGTCCGATATAGAAGATAGGGGAGTTTGAGCGGGGTGATTTGTAATATTTATTATTATTTTGAAGTTATTTTTGTGGTTTTTTGAGTAATTCCTTTAAAATATCAGCAGTATCCCGTTTACTATATGACCAAAGTGATATTTCGGTTGCAAGAGCAAGTCATCGCGAGAGAATTCCTGCTTAAGTGAACATTTATTTTATTCCAGCCTCTTCGAAAGTTATTTTGGGTCTTACAAATTCCATAAGCAGATGGAACAGAATTCTCCAAAACGACTGTTTAAATTAATAAATTAATTCTTCATAACGGGAAAGTTAACATCCACTCCTAGCCAATCAGAATATTTCATTCGATTTTTTTTTCTCGCGCACAAATTTGTACGTTTGAGAAAATCGCTTTTCAAAAAAATATTGATTTTTAATATCATTTGAAACATTCTGCTAACATCCCCCTACCCCTAATTTGTTTACTATACATAACTTATTGCCTATATCTAACATATTTTCCCATATTAAATCAAACAATTATTCTCTGCGCGCAACGGTAGGCCTCAGTTGCTGGCTACCTCCTGTAATGAGAAAGCTAATTTAAAAAACGCAATTATTTGCACACATGTTATTGTGCGGGAATTAAAGTCCGTACATCACTCTACATTATAGCTAAAATTTGTACTACTGTTCAGAACTGTTTTCTTTGTAGCTCAATTTAAAATAAGATGATTGTGTAATTTTTTATTGAAGATATGAATCCACATGTATTTAACATAATATTGGTTATATAGAAAAGCATTACATATATCAATAAAATTACAAACCTTGAGACGAAGTATCCATATAGAATAAGAAGAAAAGCTCACCGATCTTGAACACACAACGCTAATAACACAACTGGGCTATAGACCAGATGAGTTCTTAACCATCGGCAACTTCCGATGTTTATATTGTCTTCATAAACAATAGAATTGCATCCTCCTTTGCATATAAGTTAAGAACCGTCATATAACAATTATATTAGAGTGAAAAAAAAAGATAAATTGATGAAGTTGAGTGAAAATAGTTTTTTGCCAGCTAGATTACATTTCTTGTCTACTGTGCACCGGTCCATTACTGGCCGAAATTCCATGAGAAACACTTCTTCCCCCATGCAGGTTCGAACTAGCGTAAGTCCGTAGTTCTGCGCCAAGATTTCTCGCCATAAGTACTCGGCCACGGCGCGGGACTCTTGGCATCTATGAAAGATAAAAATGGTTATTGTGAGTTATTCGTAACAGATATGCATATGCTGTCCCGAACTTTTTTTGTAGAGCTTTTTGAGATATTCAATTCTGTGTATATTAATTTTATGTATTTCTTATGATTTAGGCAGCGTAAGCCATTTAAGCGTCCGAAGAGCTACTTTTTTTTCCACATTAGAATTGTACCCTCCTTTGCAGAAAAGTTAAGAACCGTCATATAACAATTATATTAAAGTAAAAAAAAAAGATAAATTGATGTGGGTAAGTGAAAATAGTTTTTTTTTTTTTTTTGCAGCTAGATTTCATTTCTGGCCCACTGTGCACCGGTCCCGTACTGGTCGAAATTCCATGAGAAAAAAATGTCCCCCACGGAGACTCGAACCAGTGTAAGTCCCGCAGTTCTACGTTTTAACCACTCGACTACGGCGTGGGTCTCTTGGTATCAATAATAAAGATGAAAGATTCACCCGAAATGGTATTATTCTCTTGGTATCAATGAAAGACAAAAATGGTTATTGTGAGTTATTCGTAAGAGATAAACATATGCTATCGCGGACTTTTTTGTAAAGCTTTTTGAGATATTCAATTCTGTGTGCATTAATTTTGCATATTTCTTATGTTTTCGGCACCGTAAGCCATTTAAGAGTCCAAAGAGCTACTTTTTTGACGTTTTCCACTACAAAGGGCGATTTTTAAGGGTGTAGGAGTTGATTCTCACAACTCTCTTACAGCCTATGTTCATCCCGGGTATATCCTGAACATTTTGCAAAAAAAAAACCATCACAATCGGATCAACGGTATGGCCGCGCATAAAGTACGAACAAACAAACAAGCATACAAACAAACAAACATTAATTTTTATATATAAGATTCCATAAACTTACAGTTTTGAATATAGAGTCAGCCTTGTGCATTATGAATATTTTGCTTACATTACCTTGATTATTTGTAATTTCAAACAGAATAACCAACTAATGAGAAACAAACAAATGAGAGTCACCGAGTACGAGGATGTTGAAGTTATTACAACTATTTTGAGATAAAATGTGAATGAATGTAGTTTCATTTGTTTCAAAATATATGTCGCTGATTCAGTTTCTCTTGCTTTAAAAACACTTATTCTAATTAACACTTACGTGTATACGTCTCGTATATACCCTTTATTCCCACGTGGGACAAAGGTGTTTCTTAGCGGGAGTTCTTTAACCCAGATAAAGTAGTTAAACCTATATCCCTACAAATATCAACAAGTGACATGTGGTTAGTAAATCGCCTCAAAGATACATCTAAAAAACAACTAACTTGTTATTTGGATGCGAAGGTGAAGTTTTTAATATTTTTGTCATAAGTAATGCCACGAGTACTTTTCAAATTATCGATAAATTCACGACTCACGAAATGAGGAGTGAATTTATCTTGAGAATTTGGAAATCAAGAGTGGCATTTGTTAGGACTATTTACGGAATAAAATTAAGCTGTTTACTCACAAATCATTATTTAAATGTAGTGATTTTAAAATATTTGGGCCCTAATGTAAACGGCGATGTTTGAAAACAAATGAGAAACGATTGTTATGCTTCATTTGTTCATCACTGCAACCAGATCATATTATTTATTGCCAAAAGATCGCAGTATTGTAAGAATGTACCCTAGTGGAGAAAAACTGAAACACATCAAACTGTTTATACCAATATTATACATTATTAATTAAATTCTGATGTCCTCTGATGTAAATATGTCAATTATATTTTTCTGGAACGTAAATACCTGGGAAATAATATGTTTAAGAAAGTCAAACAGTGGTTTTTTTTTTTTGGTATAATCAATTTCTACAAATGTTTTTATATTATCTCCCGCAAGCACTCTCTGGTAACATAGTGCACTATATATATATATATATATATATATATACATATACAATCTGGTAGCCACATGCAGTCACAGCAAAATAATGTTATGATCTATTCAGAATGTTAAAAAGGAGGAGCTTGATTTCAAAGTGATAAAATTAAATTGATAACATCGAGGTGATAAATGACTGTGATTGGTTGTAAATAAAGAATCATTGAAATGTGACTGGTCATTGACTCCCATTTAGAACATGAGTTAAATGGTCCATATAATGAAATAAGTACTGATATAAAATTATTTATGTCATATACTTTATTGCAGGTTTACTTGTAAATGTATTAAGTTTGCGTTGGTTTATTCATATGTTGGTGACAGTATCGTCCATTTTTGTGAATGGTATTATATTACCATAACACGTCGCTAAACAGTTCTTAGTGAATAATTCGTTCAATCCAAATTGTTCAAACGAATGAACGATTCATATTGGTAAAACTTAGGTTATGTTACATGTGAGCCATCCCAAATCCGACCGCCACCGCACATTTCGGTTAATTTTAAATACTGGTTAGTTAATATTAAACTTGAAAATATAACTCAAATCACACTAACCTTATATTGGTCAGCTTTTGTCTAGCGTATAAATTAGTTGGATTTAATTCCAGCCAGGATTAATTTTAAATTCCTTGTACTGGGAAAACAGCGATTTTTAAGATTTACGGAAACTTGATGTCTTTTGTAACGATGTGTAACACAATAGAATAACGCAAATAATTTTGCGAAAGCCTACAAAATGGCGTCTGCAAAATAACTTTTTTTTGCACATATATGTCACTATAATTTCAATGATATGAAAATGATACATTTTGAAGTTAGATAGCTTTAATTGTCATGTATATGAGGAGTCTTCCTTTGATCCTGTAACAGCCTCATTAGTTTTTTAATGATAACGATGACCGTTTAGGCGTCTTGACCTAAGTCGTTAGGTATTTATCGTGGATAGGAGATGTCTGGATTTCACTAGGGGAGTGGCCTCTCCTAATGTCCTTTCCTAGTATATGTATTGGGTACTTTATGGTGGGTGTGGATTTCTTTCAGTTAATATTTCCGGTCCTGGGTGTCTTAGGTATATGTTTTTATTGTGTCGTGTGTAGTGGTATTCGGTATATGAGTTGTGTAGTATGGTACCTATGCATTGAATAATAATATGAGTCGCGTAAGTTTCGCGCTATTTGTTGTAAGTACGGCTAGTCTACTGTGTCGTAGAGTTTTGTTTTGGCGTGTCCCCAGGCTGGACAAGTATACGTGGGTTGACAGTAGGGATTCAGATGACTCACACGTAACATAACTAAAGTTTAACCAATCTGAATTGTTTACTCATTTGAATGAAAGTAAAGTGTTCCCACTAAAGGCCTTAGGAGGCCCTTCGGTTAGTAAGAGATTAGGGCTCACACCTTACTAGACGATTGGTACGAGATGTCAGGCGGATTGTCAGCCCTGAATGACGGCCACCTTTACTCTCAGAATAAATGTCTGATACTCATTTCAGTTAGAGGTTGAATCGACCCCAGAGCCATGGTGCCGCCTGAAGATATAGGTCAGTTAATCCAGGATACAACACCATATTAATTAGGTCAACAGTTATTTCCGTAAAGAATTAAAAATGGGATTTTTCACATCAGTTGAGGTGTTTACTGCCGAAACCTGACGCCGGAAATGAATGAATTAGTTAGTTAAATTAAATAAGTGTTAAAATAGTTTATAAATAATTATTTGTAGGACATTACTTTCAAATATAATTATTTTTAAATCATAGCACTCTGTATAAATATAGTGTTTTTTTTACAATTAAAAGCTAGATTACACTTACTTGCTTGTATTTCGAAAAGTCCTTATTTAGGAATCACTTCTTTAAAATCTTTGTGTTGCTGAAAACGTGTAGGAACTTATGATGAAACATGACTAACAACTCGACCGCTATTGTAGTTATAAAACTCGTTTTCTGATGGTCAAGTTCTTGGAGATATTTCAACAGTAATAATATTTCTCCAGGTTATGCAAAGAAAAGAAGTAACAAAGCTATACTTTTGTTACGTTTTAAAATAAATCTCTCTGACGGGTTAAGATCATGTTACAATTTTATGTTAAGTCCGAGATATGAGTAGAGTTTTATTTACGGTACCATTTCATCGTTTGTTCTTGTTCCTTCTGACAAAATGTTTCGTTGTTGTAACCATGCATATGTTGGTAATAATAAACAAGCACAATCGAAATTAAACCTACCTCCATGTGGTCAAAGGAAAGTGACTAAAAATGTATTTTTAATTATTTTAATAGAACGGCTGTACTTTCATTGGTATAGACCACGGTTCGTTTCTCAGCAGGTAAGGGATTTTAAAAATGAATCTGACGTAAGGGCATGTTCACCTTATCTTGTGCTGCTCCATGGTGTTTTCGACAGTGGCCTTCACAATGGGTGAATCAGAGATCTAGTAAAGACTACTGTGAACCTGCATAATATGTGATTCAGAATTCCTATTAACCAGATAAGAGTTTCAGGTCCAGTGGCGGGTTTATCCTACAAAACAGGGATAAAAAGAGGAATGAAAAAAATGAAAGAAAGAATTGTTTTACTTTGTATATATGAGAGGAATACTGTAAAAGTGGCTGAATTCAAATATTTTCGAATAACAATAATTGTTATTCTTAATTATTATAAGGGGAATGAGGAGTAGAACGAAAATAAATTTAGGCTCAACTTTGGAACACAGGGACATTTATCATCCCAATTTCTCTACAAAAAATTAAACTAAATATATGAAAAACGGCGATCCATCGAATAATTTTCTGTAGACGTGTAATATGGAGAAAATATTACGAGTATTCGATAATAAAGTGATTAGGAGGACCTTTGACATAGAGAAACAAACAGGTAGGTTTATGGAGGAAACTACTTAAAAAGGAGCTACATTATGTTTATGGGAAACCAGGATATGTGATACAATGAAGAATTAAAGAAAACTATAACGAAAGTGCCCAGTATGTAGGCCAAGAATGAGGTAAGTGAATAAATTAACCATGATTTGAGGGATGTGAATTATGCAGAAAATTGTCGGGAAAAAACAACTCAAGAGTTGTGTCCGTGTGGCCATGAACCTCAATGCAAGTGAGTTAGTTATGTATAAGGGTACGTATAGGAGCTAACATTTTTTTCTCAGGAACATTTCAGTTCTTTATACCACATCCTGTTATATCCAGTTTATTTTTATCATTACATAGTGTGAATAATATTCTTATTATTTTATTACTCAATTTAACTTTCTAATGATTTTGTGTAATTTAATTGCATAGATTATTAAAAATGTAAATAAAATCGCATGTTCCTAATGTCATATAATCTATTTTTTATTTTTGAAACTGTGCACACAAAGTTAATAAAGTCATAAATGCAAAATGGCCATTACATTATTTAACATTTAATTTAATCGCATCAAATTATTGTTAGTTTAGTTGGTTTTAAATTAATTGCTTACTAATTACGTTTAATTTTAATGTATGACTTTTAATAATTTGTACTATAACTGCGAATTAACAACGTAAACTCGTTATGATAAAACAGATTGTTGACCAAATACGCGACAAAAATAGCAAATGCAATAACAACAATAACAGTAATAATAATATCATGGTTAGGACTAGGGGACTGATATAACCAGATCAAGTAACTCGAATGACTGACAGTTGAAGGGCCTTAAATGTTTTCATGGCAAATCTTTGGGAAAAAGAACATTACAAAGGCCTAGAAGTAGATGAGAGAAATGGACATCAGAGTAATGAACTGATTTCATTTGGATGTGGATAAGGACCAGTGGAGGGTAATGGTGAATATGGCATTGAATCCGCGAGTTCCATAACCCAAATAATTAGAAGTTGTGTAGTTTAATAATAATAATAATAATAATAATAATAATAATAATAATAATAATAATAATAATAATAATAACAATATTGAGGACGAGTCTATAATGAATATGTTTGAAGATACGTTTAGGAGATAAGTAAACCTACATAGGAAGAAAGAACTAAAGCAAATGAACGAATAAAACAATAAGATATTGGCTCAAAGGAAACTCGAAAATTCAAAGAAATAAGCTAAGACATGATTAAAACGATATGCATAATACCAGTAACAATCATAGCAATAATAACAATATTAATCATAAATTCATTACACTATAAAACCGATAATGCACAAAATAGTTTATAATATCACCATCTTATTCTTCTTAACGGTTTTGACCTTAATGCCCGTTCCGTTCACTCAGGAATCCAAATCGTCTCGTAATTTCTTCTTGGTCGTCCACATCTCTCCTTCTAGTGCGCTGGTAAATTAGCGATTGTCGGACGATTGTTGTTCTGTCCATTCTGAACTTGTGTTTTTGTAATTTTTCGGTTAAAAGTACCTTTAATTTATAGTTGTGTACTTGGTTTCAGGTTGTAAGGTTACTGATTTCATTCCTCGTAGTTTATTCATCAACTGTTCTCAAAAATGTAATTTCTGCGCTCTCAATATTTTTTTTTTCTCAAATATATCTACTGCCCATGTTTCACAGACATATGGTAATACTAATGTGGCCACATTTTATAGAATTTAATTTGCATGTCCTTCCTTGTTTTATTTTTCAAGGTTCGTCTAACTGTTCCGCAGATATATCGGAATTTGTTTTATAAATAATATTTTACGTTATAGGAAATGCCATATTCTAGATATTAACCTTAGGAACTTGTTCTACTTTATTTCCGTTTATGACAGTTTTCGATTTGTTTTGGTATTTTCTATTGAAGGCTATCATATTTTGATTTTGACTGAATATTTCAAAGTTATATTCTTGATTAATGTTACGTACCAACTACAAAATCATTTGTAATAGATCTTCTGATTGTGGTAAGTTGATTTGGTTGTCAGGTGACTAAAATTATATTTTCAGATGACTGCAATTTCTGAATTGGCAGCGTCTATATAATTGTTAAAAAGAAGAGCGACATCGGATACCCTTGTTTTACTCTTTGGTTTATCTCAATATAACTCAACGTACTTTATAATAATATACAGATAATTGTGCGTGATTTCATTAAATATCAGTTAAGTAATGTAGGTATTGAAGTGAATATTTGTAGAATTCAATTAAATATTAGAAAGGCTACAATATAATCTGGCTTGAGGAAGCATAGACCTGCTATTTTGCGGCATTGAGCAGAAACCCCTTCAAGTGGATCAACGGGTAGTAATCTAATAAGTATAGCAAATCGTTTATTTCATCAAAGATGTATCTGGTGTGCAACAGATGTACGAGGTACCAAGCTTCAGGTCTACGCTCCGCTTGGCCAGGTTATAAAATAATCAGCATTGTACATTTGGTGTATTTTTCCTGTCAATAACGTAATGACACTGTTTTCAGGAATTGGAGCCGATGTCATGCAGATGGCACAGTATATGGTAATACTCGTAGACAGAGAGGAGAAGAGATTTATACTCAGATATGTGCAGGTAGTGTATATCACAAGCAGAAGGTGTTTGAAGCACGGCTACTAAATCAAATAGAGATTGGCAAAATGCAAATCCCATGAATTATTCAAGACTTAATTGTGCAATTTATACTGAGATGTGGAGATATTAAATACAATGTTACAAGGAAGAAGGCGATACATCAATGTATGTGATACAAACATATAGACTTTGCATGTATTCACTTACTTTCTTTATGGAACCCATAAATAATAATAATGGTTTTTACAAAATATAAATATTTTATTATCTTCAATAATGTTTAATTTATTTCCACTTGATACATAGGTTAATGAATCAAATAATTACTAGCAATTGTAATGGAATTAATCAATATAGAGATCTGTTTGAGAGTCCTATTACAGGGCCCTCAGAATTATGAAGATCTAAATCTACCTACGCTTTCACAAAAATTTAAAACATGCATTCATGCCTACAACTTGCAGCCTTCCTAATCACCATGCAAGGCTAACATTTTTAATTTGTTTCAGTAGGCCCTATATGATATAAAAAATGTTATCCTAAATCTGGTCTCTAAAAACCTGTGAAGGTTCGTTTCTTTAAGTGTCCCATGTCTTCCCGACCTATAGGGATTGTTGTTAATATATTATATTTGTTTTGTTCTAGTGGAATATAAAGAAGACTACAAGTCTTTAACTCTACCAAGCTAAATAAATAAATAAATAGATGAATAAGTAAGAATTAAAAAATAAACTCATTATCTCATAAGGGCAAACAAGTCGTTCCCAAATGAGTGACCAGCTCAATGCTGTAGCCACCACCGATGGAACATGAAAAATACATTATTTACTCATACATTCATACTGAACATGGTAAGCTATTCTAATGTTTTCTTAGTTTTGCTTACAGCTGAGGGAAACATAGAAAAAAAATCTTATACAGAAAACTTTACCTGACTTGGGATCGAATCCAGATCAGCTTTCCCGAGATAATCATAAATGCTATTCAGATATAGGCCTATTTAGTAATTTTCTAAATATTAGGTTAAATTTAATATTGACACATAAGAAAATTCTGTTAATTTGTGTTAGAAGAATATTAATAATGCTAATGATTTCTAGGTTTTCGGTTTTGCTAATAGTGGCTACAATTTCACAAATTAACACAATATAATAAAATTATGATATATAAATCTTTCACAGAGTCATTATATGATTTAATTTTCTTCGATATTACAGTTTGTTGTTTTAGATTAGAGTGGCGACTTTATCTTGCTCTTTCTGGCTAATTCAGGGCTGCAAGCAAGGAAAATGAGCACTTCAAGAGAGAATGATATAATGCAATATTTAAGAAACGTAAATCGGTTAGGAACTATCTTATAAGTAATATTAGTGTATAAGAAATTACAAACAATATACAAGTAATGTGACTCAATTCCTGCATGAATATAGGTTGAAGTGAAGAAATCATGTCAAAACAATATTTGATGTTATATGGCCCAAAAATGTTTTACTTGTGGAGAAGAAGTAAAGTGGAAGATATTTAAAAAAAATAGCAAGAAACCTTTGAGACCACAACGGATCATTAGGTCCAATGCTTGAAGTGGACGAAGGCGATGATGATGATGATGATAAACAATATTTCCAAAATTTCATCAAAATATAGGCCATAATGTGATTGTATATAACCATATGTCCCACATGTTTTTTATGGCGTTACAAACCGTAGTAATTTCAATTATCACATGAAGAACCAAAGGTACTCTTAAAAAAAACATAAACTATCAAAACCTATCTTATTCATATAGCCTATGCTACAAGCCTAATACATGAACAATATATTAATATAAAATAAGTCACCGGAGACCTGGGTTCCTTAATCAAAACGCTGACCCAGCAACCCTGAACAATTTATGACAATTTGTCGGTACGTTTTGTTCCACTCTTAAATAGGAACAGAAGGAAAAATAATCTTCATCGCTGTATCCAACTCATTTTCTAAAGCTGTATAACTTGCAAACAAATAAAAGTAGGATTCGTACTGTAATCGTACATATTTTATGGAAGTACATATTTTATAGGAAACCAGATGTGATAAGAACAGTTAAGTCAATTAGACAGCAATGGGTAGGATATGTGGAACGAATGGGGAATAAAAGACGGACATGGAAGCTTCTTGAAGGAAACCAGAGGGAAAACGCCAAGTTAGTAGACCAAGAATGAGGTGAGAGAATATTATTAACCATGGTTTGAGGGAAGTAGATTACACAGGGGTTGACTGGAAAACATTAGTTCAGGATATGGATGTATGGAGAGCTTAGTCCGCGTGGCCATTAACCTACAGATTCAATAGAGCCAGTTAGTCAGTATTATCTTCCATACTTAATTAGATTTGATAGGACATATATCACAATATTTCATATTAGATAAAACTAAAATAACTTTTGTTGTTTTTTTATTGAACGTTCTAATGTTTTACATTAATTATGCAGTTTTATTAAATATATACTACTGATGAATAAAATGACAGTCAACATTTATGGGTTTGTATCAAATTTGGTAGAGTTAAATAAATTTTTGTCAGTTTTATGCAAGAGGTTGGATAGAGGTCAATAAACGAGAAAGAGTTTCAGACATTCGTAACTTTTTTTAGAGTAAAGTAAATTTGCTCATTCGAGAATTTATATTTTGATCTCGATAGCAAGAGGTCAGTAAGTTGAAAACTGGAATCGCAGTGACCAAGTGGTACCAGTTACATCAGATTAACAATGACTTGAAGAATGCCGCCTGCATTTGTTACCGTGACTAGGATCTTCAGGATAATGCTAAGACACTAATGCAATCATTTTTATCTCAGTTTTCATATTTTATAATGATATTTTGTTGTTACTAAATGCTACCAGTGTTACTTCCGCCGTAACCGGTACTAGCCACTCCAGTACTCAGACTGACCTTAAGTCATTCAATTACCAACCAACATATTGTTTTTAGTTTTTATAGGCCTACATAACAAATTATTTTGCACTTTCTACGATACTTTATATATATATATAACTTATATATATATATATATATATATATATATATACTATTTATTGAATAACAAGTAATGAAATCCTATTGAGGGACAGCATTATTTAAGGGTACCCTGTGCGATTAATCGCTAATATTAAACAGCTACTTTACTTATAGCTAGTTGTTATGTTGTTTAACGACGCTCTTTAACGTCTCAAGTCATCAGCCTTGCAATTTAAAGTCTAACATGAAATAACGAACTAATTTTGCTCAGAAATCACTTGTTTCACCCCTTTAACTTTCTATTTTCTTCCATTCATTACTTTCCCAATATAACTCAAATACACGATTGAGAGACATCTTAACTTCAGCCGAATACTTTTTACCAAAACTTGCATCACAACATTATCTCAAACCAGCTGGTGTGAGACTTTCAAATTCACTACTGTATGCATTTCGGCATCTTATTTCATGCTAAGTGTCGCCTTTCCTTCAAATGGTGGGCTATAAGAATAGTCACCTTTTGTTCACTGAAATTTATGAGTGGAAAAGAGAGGAGGTGCAGCCAAAGCTATTTCCTAGAAATACACTTAAGAACCTCATTTTCTTAAGTTTTAGTGATAACTATACCTCTACATCGAACATCTCACTATGTCTCATCTTTACTTGTTTCCGCTAACCGTATCTGGAATTCTCACCCCTTTTACATCAAGGGTTCCCGGCTCAAAAAAAAAGTTTACTGAATATTCCCTTAGTCAATATAATATATAATCAATATTTAGGTGTATTTTTATTATTTTTTATATTATACAATTTCATTATCATGCCAATAATTTAATCAAGTTACATTTTGTTATTATTATTATTACTATTATTATTACTATTATTATTATTATTATTATTATTATTACTATTATTATTCAGAAGGAACAAGCAATTCTAAGATAAACAAAAGAGTAAGTCAAGGAAGGAAAACAATAATTGGACTTTTTAATTCTGTATTGTGGAGTAAAAAATATTCTGAACAAAAAAGAAATACAGTTATTTTGTGTAGAAATTCAAGAAGAGACAAAATTAGAAATACTAAAATCAGAGAAATAATCGAAGTTCAAAAATATGTTCTACAAGTTACTGAAGAATGGCTTCCATCTATTTCAAAACTATGCATCCAAAATGGCTAAGATTTTAAGCATTTGAAAAAGGATGTTGGGGCATTTTACTGGTATTCAAATTTGTCAATTTTATAAGCGTCACGTATTACGCGCATGCGTAATTAATTTTTTAGGAGAATTTTTATATTTACTCTTGGATGCTATCATTAGCAGAATATAATTCTGTAATTCGAGATCAGCGTCTATTTCGCCTGTACAACCTTAGTTGGAAGGAAGCCGTTTCGATGCATATGTCAATAATGAAAAAAATGAAGGCAGCTCGAGAAACGGGAAGTTTGTTGTCCAATACGGAAAAACATTCCAAGCGTAATCAGTCGCACGAAAATTTCGATCGGAAGAGGATCACCGTTAAACAAATGGTCTGCCAGATCGTCAGATTTAACACCATCTGATTTTTTTTTTCCTATGGAGATTTATTAAAGACCAATCTATATGACTCTAGTATGTGATTTGGCAGTATTACAGGATATAATTTATGTTGTTGTCAATAATGTAACACCACATATGTTTCATCATAACACATGGGTCGAGGTCGAATACAGGTTGGACATTTCCTGCGCCATTAAAGGAAGCCATGTTGAGGTATAGAGAACATAGCGTTAAAAAATCCTAATTTTCACTCTTTATAGAAATTGGTTTTATCTATAGCCTATTCTCGTATTGTTTCAGATGTTTTTTTAATTATGTTATACTTATAAGTGGATCATTCGAACCCGTAAATTAATGGTCGCGAGGACATAAGCTATCCCTATCCTGAGCGAAATGTTTTCCGATCATTCCCTGTCTTATTTAAATAATGGATAATGTTAGTCCTATTATCCCACCGAATTCTTGGCCAATCTACTGGTCGATTTTCCTCTGTTTTCATACAAGGAGATTCCATTCTCCTCTTACATCCCCTTTTCGAACCACATTTCCTGCTCATTGCAGTCTTACGAGACTTAACAATTGTTATTATATCTGGTTTCCCATAAATATCATGTAGCTCACTGTTATGTAGTCTTCTCTATTCACCTGTCTGTTCATCTCTCTTTGGCCAAAAATGTTCCTAAAAACTTTATTCTCAGTTACTCGTAATCTTTTCTCCTCCCTTAAAGTAAGAGCCCATGTTTCGAATCCATATAATATAACTGGGAGAATAACAGTTAATATATATTTTCAGTTTAATGTTTTAGAGAAAATTTGGGACGACAAGAGTCCCAATAATGGATAATAGCATGCATTTCCAGAATTGAGCATACGTCTAATTTCTCTTTGCACCTCATTTTTGTTTGTGATTATTTATTGTATTTGAATTCAACCGTTTCTTCAAATTGTCCCTCATTTGACATTACTGACCGTTTCCATTCTATAACAATGTATTTCTATATGTGACCATAAGTTTAGTTTTATTGATGTTTATTTCCAGTCGCCATTTCTTATTGTTACTCAATAGAGTGTGGATGTTGGCCCTTAGCACCTCCCTGCTAATAATACTACTTCTATAAATGTGACACTTTATATATATATATATATATATATATATATATATATATATATATATATATATGACAAGAAAAGAAAAAAATCCTAAACCGGGATTTGAACCCAGACCTCTAACTTTAAACGATAGTGCGCTACCACCTACGCTATCCAGACATCCTAACACAAACGCTTACTTCTCCTTTATATATATATTTATACATAATGAAGAAATAAATGTTTGTGGTAGGATGCCTGGATAGCGTAGGTGGTAGAGCACTAACATATCAAATTAGATGCCTGGGTTCAATTCCGGTTCAGGCATTTATTTTTTGTTTCATGTAATATTTGCCCTTCATTGGTAAATGTCAAAATGTCAACATTTAATTGTAACATGGAAGTGCATACTATATATAAATCTGAGTAGTTTTATATATAGTGATCGTAATTATAAAATGGACTTGTTCAATCTAGTCTTGGTTGACAAATTTTATAGTCATACAATATAGAAAATAGAAAATATTTGTATAGGTTATGTTATACAAATTAGGTAGCCGAATTAGTAGATACAAGTCGACTGCAAAAACTTCGTATTAATATAAAATGTAGTTAGTTTATTCATGGACTTTTTCGCCTTTAATTATTTGGTTGCTATTTTTGTAATAGGCTTAATCATTTTGTTATTTTTTTTTTAGTTTTGTAAAAGTAAATCTATTTTCTTTTTAATTATTTTTAAAGAAGATTTATTTCCGCTTTATCTCTAATTTTGAGTAGAGTATCAGAATAATAATAATAGAAAGCACTATATATATGTTTGAAGTTATATTATTATTACTTGAAGTAAGTTTATTCAGGAATATTTAAATTTCGACCTTGCCTGAAAAGTCGCAAAACTAAATTAAGATTTCCAGGAATGATTGCATATGAAACGGAAGGCATTACTCCTCACAACGTATGATTTTTGTCGCTTCATTTTAAATTGTAAAGATCATAAAGCATAACGTACAGTACATCGCTAGCTAGTGAACATTAATAATTCGAACAAAATTATCTTTAACTTGGAAACATTCTCTTAAAATTTGTTGTTAATTTCTTCCGGTTTTTGTATATTATATATTTTTAATTTTTTATATACGATGTAATAGTTCGATCTAGTCTTAACGTGCAAGACTCTGAATTGATGATGATGATGATGATAATAATAATAATAATAATAATAATAATATTAATAATAATGTAAGAACTTAGTATAAATAATAATAATAATAATAATAATAATAATAATAATAATTTTTACAGTCAGAGTAATGCGGTTCTCTTCCATTGAATCTGTACCAATTAAAATGATAGTTTACAATAGGCCTACATATTATTATACACATAAATTATTTATTTATTACGTTATGATAATAATATAGCTCAGGATAGGGATGTATGGTGTGCTTTTGTCCGCGCGACCATGAACCTACGGGTTCGATACAGCCAGTGAACTAGTTAGTTAGTTTAGTTAGTTATGGTAATAACTAATAATTTAAGTATCCGTTTCCTTTATTAAAAATTAACAATATTGTCAAGGCGCAACACTCATCAGATAACTTAAATTGAACACAATTATCTTTGAATAGAGTATACTGTATATTATGCTTAAAATAAAATAGCATTCGTGGGAACATCAAAAATGAAACAAAATTGAAGATTATATATTGATAACTTCTTTTTAAATAAATAAAATTAATAATTCTATCAGATTTTTCTTTTCGATACATATGATTATATACCATCCGAATGGAACTTTTACCGAGATACAAGTGAATATAACAAATATTTGATTTCCTATTAGATTTTTGTGGATCTCTAATGATACGTGTAGGCAGGAGCAGCGATCCTTTATCTGTTCACTAACATCACTGCTCTAAACAAATAACTTGAATGGAATTCATTTCAGTGACTTTAAAACGCATATATATATATATATATATATACATATATATACTTTAATGTATATTTAAGCCATTTTAACTATTTATTTCATAAAATTTCATGCTGTGTTGTTTCTATTATGTCTTCTTGGATAAACACTAATTAATATAGAATGAATTATTGAAAATAAACTAAAATTCGTATTTGGGAGTGCAAAGCTAGTTGCCATAATTCTGCCACAAATTCAAAAAATCTAATCACTATTCACTATATAATCTATACCTATTAATTCAACAGTGGCCACAATATTTATTGTCACATTTTGAAAATATGTTAAAGGTATAGTAGCAAATTTATCAATTTGTGCAAGATGATAGTCAAGCATAACTTTAAACAGATAAGTTTAATAGATTATCTTGACTCACAATGTATAAATTTAATTACATAATAAATCATTAAATGGAATGGATTCTTAACAACAAATGATGGGAATTTGGAATAAAATACCTAAAAAAATAATTAAAAAGATGAATGAGGGCAGAAGTAAATTAGACATGGTCACAATTTTGGAAAAGCATCCTGTTATGCATCAAAGGGACTCTTGTCATACTAACTTCACTGAAAAAAGTTAAATACATAAATCAGCTGTTCTTTTAGTTATATTGTGCTTGTGATTGAGCGGAAGAGAAAAAGTTATGACCTCAACTCTGCTAGAATAAATAAAATATAATAATAATAATAATACTAATAATAATAATAATTATTATTATTATTATCATCATCATTAATGTGAAACAGAATTTTATGTTAAGAGAGAAGAATATATTGCGAATATGTGAGAATAAAGTATTTACGAAAATGTTTAGACTAAAGAGAACAAACTGACAGATGAATGGAGAAAACTACATATAACAATGAGCAACATTATCTTCACAGGAAACCAGTTAAGTCTCCTCGATTACGATGACCAGACACGTGGCACGAATGGGGTGTCACGGAAATCTCTTGTAGGAACCAGAGAGAAAGCGCTCAAGTAGGTAGAGGTAAGAGAGCAACATTAACCATGATTTGAGGGAGGAATTAATGATGCAAATATTAGATCAGGATAAAAATGAATAGAGAGAGTATGTTCGGGCGGCCATGAACTCCGTTCCATAATACCAGTGAGATAGATTTAGTTATTGGAATTTTGTTAAAAATAAATACAGATAATTAAAAGTAACGTGAATAATATACATCCTGGGAAGTAGAATCCCTTGTTCAGGGGACATTCACAAGATAATCAGAAATAAGTCTACACATATTAATAATAATTACAAAAAAATCATGTCGACTAGAAACAATATCCATATCAAACGTTTTTATATTTGTTTTGTGAATCAGATGTAGGCTACTTTTTAACATTGCCACATGAGCCTTACGTGTTTGTTGAATTAAAATTATCAGAATAAGCCTGGAATAAAACAATGGACTAAGCATGAATGACTAACTAACTCACTGGCACTATCGAACCGGGAGATTCATGGCCGCTTGGACATAAGCTCTCTATATATCCCTAACCTGAGCTTATGTTTTCAGTCATCTCCTATATAATTTACCTACCTAAAATCATAGTTGATGTTATTATCCCACCACATCCTTGGATACCCACTGGGCGTTTTCCCTCTGGTTTTCTTACAATAAGTTTCCATATAGCTCTTTTATTACCCATTCGTGCCACGTACCCTGCCCATCGCAGTCTATGAGACTTAACTGTTCTTATTATATCTGGCTACATATAATGACCATGCAGTTCACTGTTATTTAGTCTTCTCCATTCACCTGTCTCTTCATCTCTCTTTGGTTCAAAAAAATTCCTATGAACTTCTGCCTGAAAGTAGAAAACAAAATATAATAGAATCTATAACAAGAAAAACAACATTCGAAACATAACATTTATATAACGATAGATACAAATACGTTAATTCATGAGATATAACTTATTTTTGGACATTTTTATAACGAGTACAGACAATACAAAAAGCCTTCCCTGACAAATACCGCGTATCAATTTCAGCCTAGATGGCTCCCTCATTTCCGCAGATAGTGATCACAACGAAAGCAGGAGACAATAAAAATATTAGACAGTTCGTTAAACCATATCGCCTGTATAAGTCCTCTTCACACGCGAATATTTTACCTCGCTATGATTATGTATTTTTGTCATACAGAATACAGAGATTATGACGATATCAAGAATATGTAATTATTATGTATGTAGATACACGTATTTCCAATTAAAACTTCTTGGCCACCTGGAGGTTGGTTACTGAAGCGAGCAATTCAACGTGACTCTTTCTTCCATAGATCCTCTTTGTTCTTTTATTATTAGTTTTAATTATTTTTGCCACATTGTTTTCATGACTATAGCCACTCATTTTCTACATAATAATTATTTAAGTAGCAATTTGCTTACGTGTCAGGTTTGTCAAATCTTTGAAAAAATCAGAATAAATACAGGAAGTATTTTAAATCACGAAAATTCCGAAAATAATTACACTAATTAATCATGCATCGAGTGTAACAATTATGTTATACAATTCAATGAATCCCCCTTTTTTCATGCTTATTTGTATATACTTGAACACATAATGTCATAACGCATATAGAATCTTTTCATATATTCACTACCCCTAATTTGTATAATATATATTTATTGTGTTTTTGTGATATTTCACTGATTTAGTTTTCGTAACTGTGAAATGGTGAACAATTATCTAATGATTCTACAGAATGGAATTCAACCCAGCATTTGCCTTCACGACTGAGGAATAGCAGGGAAAAACATTGAGTCGACTGACAGACAGGTTTGAAGGTGGTTCCTCTCGAATAAGAGTCTCAAACGATACCGTTGAGGTTTCTCGCTCGGTGACTAATCTCTCAATCGAGTCATTTCACACTTTTAATACTTTTACTTGATTTAATTTTCTAATTTTTAAGCTGTTTTGTTTCCAATGAAATAGCCTATGTTATACAGTAATCTGTGAAGGTATATATGTATGCATATACTCCATACGCCCTCATGGCGATATGTAAGTTCCCCTAGCGGGAGTTTCTTGACCAAGCTAATTTAAATTACCCTTATTTTCCTACACATGTCAGTGAGTGACATATGTAGTCAGCACATCGCCTCAATGAGATATCTAGTAAGCAACTAAGGTATTAGACGGATGGAGAAGGTAATTTAAAATTTGCTCAGATGCACTAATTTAACCTTGAGGTTCTTTTAAAAGCTCAAAAAATCTTCAGAGTCGGGACCCACGGCTTAAAGTCCCTCCAGGAGGACATGTCTCTTGAATTTTTCCATCCTAAAAATCCATCTACTTTGGTCAGGTGTAGAAGCCGGGACTAGACAACAGCGACCGACAATCTGTCAAAGTGACTTATTGATATTGTGATTATTACAGTAAGAAATGGGCAATAAAATTATGCGCGGACAGAATTTAAATGTGCTAAACTTAGCCAGTTTACATAACGGCTTGACTTGGTCCTGCGTTCTATGTGACAAACTTTATTCCTTATACAATTATGTCACGGGTAACGATTAATGTATTATATTATCTTATTAAGACGTATTTGTTGATGAGTTAATATTGATAATACTTAGAATTTAAAGAATTTAAGCTGTCCCGAATTCGCGACTCTCGGAAACAATAAGATTATATATGCTAAGTGAACCGTACTTCATGTATTGATTTTCCGTAACTTATTTCAGAAATATCTTGATCCATTTGGACTTTTTATTGATAAAATGGATTATATGAAATTTAGTTGCTTTTAGAAAATATTTTCAAAGCAATTGATTTAAAAACAGAAATAATTATTTATTCGTTTTTAAAATGCTAGGTAACAGGTATTATTTACATATGGTTAAAATCAAGTCAAAATGGACAAAGTTTTTCTTAAACACATTTGATTATTTCAAGAGAGTTATATGACATTATATCTTATTCAGGTATCAGCTTCTCCAGTTTTATTATGTGTAATTATTTTAAAACCTGTTACTGAAAAATTATGTTCATTTATACATTCAACTTTCTCTACAATTATAAATTTAAACAAGTCTATCAGTTGTAATTTTGAAGGAAACATAATAAGTTCCATTCCCATACTTAAGTCACGTGTGGGCACAAGGGTGTGGATATGAGTGTCCTTATGTGGACCATGTAGAATTTCAGAGAGAGTAAAATACGGCATGTTGCTCCCTGAAAACTTGCGCGCTCAAATTACCTCATTCTAATGATTAATGAAATAACTACGTAATTCAGAACGTAATCATCTGAGTTATTCTAAAATTAAATGAAATAAGGGTATGCACATAAGGGGGTGGAATGGATTTTCATTTTAATTAGAGATTGGACGATGCCGAACTACTAAAAACTAAGTAGGCTATAAGAGAAAAATCTATGTTTAAATCGTGATGCCTAATAGCTTAAATCGCCAAAGCCTCTCGTGTGCATAACCAGAGATATTGGGTTCAAATTCCGATTTAGGCATTTATATTTCTCTTCAAATTAAAAAAACTAATTGTCATATTTTTCTAATTAAATTTTACCACATTTTGTAAAATCAAAATTTAAAGAACTTTTCTTCATCACATCTCCATTTAATTTCAATAGACTACTGTGTTATGAGTATCAATTGAAATGCATAATATAATATTTTTCGTCTGAGATTGTACGGCTTGAATTTTAAGATTTCTTGTTTGCAACTCCCTGATACCAGATTAGTTTATTCTGTAGAATTCTGAAAGATACTGTATACAATATAATAATTGGCTGGCTATCGTTCCAAAGGAAATGTTAGAACAACTTACTGTTAAAATATATTCAAATTTTTTCATAGTAGGTCTATATAATTCAAAGTGAAATGTTTAAACCTAACATTATTAGAGATATTTCAATAAACACCGAGAGGAGATAAATTATTTTTACCAAACCTTATTTAAGTTTTCGCATATCTACATCTTTACGCCTTGTCTATACAACATGTTTTCTCCGGTGCATTACAAAGCGCCATTTTGAAATACTTCCATTGTTTCTTTATCGTTACGGAAGTTGGTCATCCAATTTATGAAGAGCATTTAAAAACAAAATTCATATAACAGTATTTCATTACAGAAAAAAATATAAACATGTGACCTACATCGTAAGTTTCAATCTCGGCCTTGTTCCTGTTTCATAATAATTTCATAATATTCATTTACATATTGTGTTATATACACTGAGGGTTCAGTTACACTTATCATATGTACACCACAAACAATCTTGATGGAGAATTCTATTACAACTTTATTCGTGTTGTTAAATGAATGTGCATTTCCATTTCTATCACACACTTTGTATTGTTATTCAAATGGAAAATGAAGTATGGACCCGGAATCTGTTTCCAGAACTGTCAAGTTGTTGGTTAGGCCAGATATGGTGAACATGCACTCTTTAGAGTGCAAACAAATTCACCCCTACAATACCCACCCATACACCTGGATATGATTACAAGATGAATGACGATACAAGGCGGATGTTTCATCATGGATAACGTGAGAGCTAGACATATATTTAGTGAGGAATAGTACATTGATTTTTCTGTATTCAGAATGGAAAGAAGGCTAGATGTTTACCGTATTCTGAACAGTTCTGCTGCGTGAGACATTATAACATTCTTCAAATGTTGACGAACATAGAAATTATGAATTTTCAGATATTATTGAAAATAGGTATTTTAGCAATAGTAGTTTAATGTGATTTGCGTTAAATCTAATTAATTAATAGTATATTACGTATAAAGATATTATTATTTTATTATTATTTATTTATTTTATAGACTATGCTACACTGGGAAATGGAAAGGGTGACTTAATAGAACCTATAACAGAAGAGGAGAAAATAAACGTGTTGAGAACAGCAAAAAATGGAAAAGCGGCAAGGTCCAGGAGGAATAACCATGGAACTAATTAAATATGGTGGTTCAGGAATTATAAGAATTTTAACTATACTTTATAACCAAGTGATAGATGGAGATCCTATTCCGGAATGAGTGGAAGTTATCGTATATTAGTGCAATATACAAAAATAAAGGGAATAAAAGAGATCCAGCAAACTATAGAGGCAGCAACTAGTAGAATGTTAAGTACAATTATTAAAATTAGATTGGAGGAACTAATACAAAATAAAATATCAGAAGAACAAACAGGTTTTACAGCAGGTAAATCGTTCCTTGATAATATATTTGTGATAAGGCAGATTATAGAAAAGATATTTGCTAAAGGAAAGGACGTTCATATGGCATTTTTAGATATGTACCCATCAACAAGTTTTGAGTGGCAATGGAGAAGTTTGGAATACCTAAATCTCTTATATATTTTATAAAAAGAATGTATGATTGTAAAGCAAGTATTAAGGTTGGAAATAGAGTATCCTCAGAATTTGATATAACAAAAGGATTAAGACAAGGATGTGGGATGTCACCAACATTGTTCAAGATATATTTAGATTACAATAGGACAAGATAAAGAAGATATATGATTAGAAAGTAGGTAGATGCATTTGAGGTAGGTGGACTGAATATAACTTATATTAAAACAGAATATATGGTAATCGGAGAAAATTCAGAAGACCTACAAATAAATAATATAATTAAATGTGTTGAAGAATTTAAATATCTTGGACCTATAATAGATAAATCTGGTACTTGCGAAAAATATATTATTAACCGAGTAAATTGTGCAAGGAAGGCGATTAGATGCCTAAATGGCCTTTTATGGAATAGACATTTGACCAGAAAAACAAAAAAGAGATTATACAGACAATAATAGAAAGTATACTTACATATGGATTAGAAAGCTGGACGATAAATGAATGGATGCAGAAAATAATCTTGGCGACAGAAACGGGGATTACGGAGAAGTATGAGAATATCCAGGCTACAACATATTCGAAATACATATATCAGACAAGAAATGGATGCACAAGAAACAGTTATCGAAAGGGTAACAAAGAGAGCTCTACAGTGGTATGGACATGTACAACGGATGTCGGAAGATCGGTGGCCTAAACAGGTGTTTGATTGGATGGTACCAGGCGGATGAAAGACGGTGGAAAGTAGAAGAACATGGTATGAGGGAATGTAAGATGCCATGATGAAAAGGAGTATGGAAGAGGGACAATGGGAAGATAGGAATCTCTGGAAAGCAGGAATAAAGGCAAACTACTGTAAAGCGGAAAGCCTGTATTAGGTAGGTATTATTATATTATTATTATTATTATTATTATTATTATTATTATTATTATTATTATTATTATTTTGCAGGTTGTATTGTTGGAATTTTTAGTTCAACATATACAAGTGAGCAACTATTTTCGTAATAAAACTGTACTAAGACGCTCCAATTGAAATGATAATACCTCACTCCCCATATTGCTTCACACTGTATCCACAATTAAGTCTGCCATTGATAAATTAGTGTGGAAATAAATAATAGTTTTAAAAAAACTAAAACAACACGCTTTATTAGAAAACCGAACTAAAAAAATGAAAAATAATTTTAATTTCCAACATGCTTGGGATAAATAATTTTACCATCAAAAGCGTGGGGTGCTCTTTATCAATTAATATATTTGATAATAAACAGATATTGGTAAAAGTAAAGTCTCTAAGAAGACAATGTAAAAATCATAAAAAGCACCCCACGCTTTTGATGTTAAAATTATTTATTCCAAGCTTGTTGGAAATTAAAATTATTTTTCATTTTTTTTAGTTCGGTTTTCTAATAAAGCGTGTTGTTTTAGTTCTTTAAACCTACGATTTATTTTTTATTTTTCAGTTTTAATATTTTACAGAATAAGATAAAAATGTAAACATCTTTAAATTCGATTCTATTGTAGTATGAGCTGAAAGTAATACTCTTCTAAAAAAAACCTCCCAGCCGGATTTGAACCAGCGACCTAAGGATTACAGAAATTATATACCACTAGAGTATACCGCTCTACCAACTGAGCTCTTATAACGATCGACTAAAAAGTAGACAAGTCCGCAACCAATTATACCAGTTTTCATTTTTTTTTTTCTGATGATTCTGACCAGGATTCCAGAAATGAAATATGAAATTATTGTATTGTCACGGGTCCTTTACAAGTACACAAAGTTTCAAGTCGATCCAATGTTCCTAAGTGGGTGAAAATCGTGTTCAAAGATTCCGTTACATAGATACAAAGACACTTTTTGTTCTGATGATTCTGGCCAGGATTTTAGAAAAAATGAAATTATTATATTGTCACGGGTCCTTTACACGTATACAAAGTTTCAAGTCGATCCAATGTTTCTAAGTAGGTGAAAATCGTGTTCAAAAATTCCGTTACATATATACAAAGACACTTTTTTTTCTGATGGTTCTGGCCATGATTTAGAACAAAATATGAAATTATTATATTGTCACGGGTATTTTACAAGTATGCAAAGTTTCAAGTCGATCAAATGATTTTAAGTGGGTGAAAATCGCGTTAAAAGATTCAGTTACAAGATGGATACAGGTCAAGCTAATATAAAGCGTGTAAAAATGATTCAATGACCAACAATGCGCAAGAAAGGCTTAATTTTTTTAAGGAAGAAAGGCTGCAATAAATTGATATTTGCTTATTCATTATTTAGACTGAAGGATTCCGCCATTGTTGTACTTTGCGTGCCGAGACACAGTCATTATTGCAACTGCATGTTGAGTGGAGATGACGTCACACTCTCTCTCATTTACCGGTTCCACATCCTGGATTGGACGAATAATTTGCAATATCTACCTATGCACTTTATATCAATTTTTTATTAGCCTTATGATGAAATAGGCATTCGTGATATGAACTTATTGTCTCCACGTAATTTGTATTAAGTACTATTGTTTGTTTACTTGTAAAATTAGTAATTAAATTGGTGCACAGGCATGCAATCAGCATGGAGTACTTAATGCAACTAAAGAGAAAATTCCCGGTTTAGGTTAACATTTTTCTCTTTTGTTGTATTAAATTAAATAACGTGAGATGAATGGGTATGAAAGAAGGGCATGGAACCAGAGGGAAAGCGCATAGCAGATAGGTCAAGAATGAGGTGGTAGAATACCATTAACCATGATTTCAGAGAAGTAGATTATACAGGGGATAATTGAAAAACACTAGATCAAGATAGGGATGTATTAAAAGCTAATATCAGTGCGGCCATGAACCTACGGGTACTATAGTGTCAGGGAGTTAATTAGTTAGTTGTATTAAATCATATTTATTCATAGTCAAAGAACTAGAGAAGCAATTTTAAATTCCGACCAATAATAAACCCCCTTCATTTTGAGCCTATCCCCTGTGTCTTAGACATAAATGCAAACATCACAATAAAATCTGAACATATTGCCGATTACTTGAAATCAATAACTTTGGAAACTATCTACACCAGATATCCTACAGAAGACATAAATGCAAACATCACAATAAAATCTGAACATATTGCCAATTACTTGAAATCAATAACTTTGGAAACTATCTACACCAGATATCCTACAGAAGACTGGCTGCACGTCTACACTGATGGCTCACTCACAGATGCTGAAACTGGTGCCGGAGTAGGAGGAACATGCTCCCTTTTTTTCGTTTTCTGTCATGCTGGACGAAGAACAACACATTTTGATGGTGAAATCCATGCCATAAAAACCTCTCTCCAAAACCTGTTAACATTAAAAACCATGTTTTCAAAATTAGTGCTCCTCTGTGACTCAAAGCAGCTATACAAGCAATTTACTGGCCAAAAAGTTTTGATTGCAATGAATGCTATGACATTATTACTGGCCTGCAAAATTGTGGTATAGAAGTTGTCCTCCAATGGCTACCCTCCCACTGTGGGATTGCCGGAAATGAAACAGCAGATCTCCTCGCCAAAAAAGGATCTCGTCTTGAACAAATGCCTAGATCCAAACCAACATCTTACTCCTCAGTGAAACGCCACAAAAAGTTAAAATCCAAAATTATGAATGGCAATAGACTTCAAACTGTGGCCAGTAACAAAAAATGGGAATGCCTAATAAAACATACTGATATACCGAACATACCAAGAAAAACAGAAGTAGCACATTTTAGGATGACAACGGGCCACGACTGCCTGGCAAAACACCTTCACAAAATGAATGTTCTGCCTTCACCGAAATGCATTTTATGCAATCACCCAGCCTGTACGATATCGTCAGGAAGAACACTCTAGTTACGGACAACACTACATTAAGGCAACATCATCGAGAACATCTCAACAAATGTAGCGGAGAACTGCACCTACCGATGATGGAATAGATATTATGAAAGGCCTTCAGGAAAAGAAAAGCACGTACATATTTTTACAAGTTGTGGACGATGGCACTAACCAAAGAATGTATATATTTTATTTTATCATATAACTCATAAAACATTTGGTGTATGTTTTGTTCATTCATCTAGCTTAGATTATTAGTTAGGTGACATTTCGGGTAGGTGTTAAAACTTCTTAGTCTTAACTTTTTGTAGACAATCTAATACAGTTTATAAAAATAGTCAACTCATTAAAGTTAACCCCGAAATTTAGTTAACACAGCGCTTTAATATACCTAATTTAGGTAATTAGCTTCAAAATTCAAATCTGGGTGTGAAAAGGCCGACAAAATTTCCTCATAAATAACTGTTTTATTAATTGAGTTTTTTTCCGTGTCGTAAATGTACAGTACAACACGAAATTCACGGATTTTCTTCCCTTCCGAAGGAAGTTTGAATCCGCGGTCCTCAGAACAAGAGACGAGAACGGCAATCACCTAATCACTAAGGCAGTAATGTTTGAACAGGAAAACCTGAGATAGAGGCTGCGTCAGGTACTAACTTAATGCTACTAAACTTTAGTTTGTTGTCCTCAAATATTGTATGTCAATCCTATGTGCATAAGAATGTAAACCATTGTACACTGTAACAAAGTCTCTGACAAACAGGAACAGAAAAATGTTTGTTTATTAATAGGGCTGAAAAAATTATCGGTATCAGGGTAGTAACTAATTTATACACATTGTCTACAAAATGCGTGTCTTTGTCTAGCGTCTTCACTGCCTGCTCGGAGCGGAGAGTGTGTATGTTCGACTCTCTTCAGCAACGTGTGGTTGTATCAAAATGCCGAAACAAAAATCGTGCAAAGATGTCGTCCATTCTTACACAAAGCGGGCTGTACTTGAAGTCTGTCCCTAGTAGCGCGTGTCAACGTGCAGTTTGTAAACACAGCGGTCTAAGTACGATGCAGCCTATCCTATAACCAAAACTTTTCTTTTCAGCCCTATTTGTGTGGCAAATTGGATTAACTCTATTGTGCTCCATTTATTTATTTCACCTACCTATTGCTTTGATTCTGGTGTAGCAGTTACCTTCGTAAACCAATTCTCTTTCGGTTATTGTACACAATTCGCTATATGTGGTTCACGATGCAGTTAACTTCATACGTTCGCTGTCAAAACCTCCAAGCTTAGTAATCACTTTCTCAACATGACCTATTGCCTCTGTAGGTGTGATATTCTTAAGTATTGTTTACAAGAAAGGACAAAGTCCGGTGTACTAAAATTTGATCGCTGCATTATTATGAATCACACTACCGTCATACATACATTAGCAGGAAAAAATAAATAAATTAGCGCTTAAGTTACCTTGGCACTGACCGCTTCCATTATGGTACACTTACAACAAATATAAGAACTGAACTATATCCTATTTGTTATTACTTTATTACCATCGCCTTTTAGCAGATAAGGTCTTCGGCGTCCCAATTCAATCCGGGAGTGAAATGACCGACAATTTTCGTCAGGGCTGATTTGTCAAGTTTGAGCTACTTACACGAGCCGTAAATCTACGACACGGTACCCACAGCTTTAATTCGAAGGAATTCATACTGTGCACTGCTGTGGATAATGTCGTTACCTCCGTACACAGTTGGCCCGGATTCGATCCCCGCTAGGGCCAAGTTTCTTGGATGAGCTTTTTCTGCTTTTTTCCTCACCTGTAAGACAAACTTCATGGAACTTCAAGACCCAAATGGTCCCCAAATATCATCTGGCCTTTATAATCATCAGTATCATTTTCGAATTGAATAGTATGAAAAAACGAGTTAGTTGACTTTCTTGTCTTAAATGTTCGTATTGTCTCGTAGGTGGCTCTGGCATCGAACTGATCTCTCTTCCAGGGAGGCCCTCCATTCCCTTGTGTGATCAAAATATATGTGTGATCTAAAGTAAAAAATCCTCTCCCCTCAGGTCGTGTACCTGTAAGGTACGGGTGGCGTGCGGCGTGTAAAAGTACCTATAAAGAGAGAGGTTAAACTAAAGTAAATAGAGATTACTATTATCATTATTAGTATTATTATTATATTCGCACAATCAAGTCTAATGACTAGGTAATTGCTAATAATGTTTAATTTTTACGATATTTCGTAACTTAATACAAAACATGAAATTAATTATGGCGTTGGACAAGAGCTGGAACGGATGTGAATTGTTGAACAAAAATAATAAATATAGGTAAGCAAATAGAGTAGATTATAATTAAAAATTGACATAAAAAGAAAAGTATAGCTTAACAAGATTTGAACCGTGGGAGCCGTACACAAAAAATTACATTTCCATGCACAAACAAAGAGTACTAAAGTTACAAATAAATAAGAGACAATTTCCCATCATATTCTACTTTCAAATGCGATAGATGTCTACCTGTTTCTTGCTTCAAGACAGTTCAAACAAAGAGATTCCCAAAGTAATGACCCTAGGCTCAAAAGAAAAGCATTAATGACACTCGTATATTGATAATGTCCTTCAATAAAAACAATATGCATTCGGGCAGGAAACGTTACCTCCACTGCGTCACGTCAAGGGTAAGTTATCGTAAATTAGTGAGAATGATGATGATATAAATTACATATATAGAGTTTAAGTGATACAAGCTGGCACATTTATACAATTTGTATATCTCGGAAAAAGTAACAAAAAATCTAATAACTTTTTATATTCGAAATGTGAAATGTTTTTAAGATTGACAGTAATCGAATTATTTATAATTTAATTTCAACCTCGCTAGATACTACTTACACGTGTTTGAAATTAAGCTCATAGGTTTGGTCACGCATAGTAAACTGGAGTACACGTGGTTTACCGTTTTGTTATCTGTTACACTTAACCCAGGAAGCACTGTTATAGAGTAGGTCCTACTGTGTGTCCAAGCGAGTTGGTGAACTGTGAGTTCTTACGCCACTATTCACAGTACATACATGCATACCGGCATCAAAACGAAATATGCAATGCCCTCCTCGCGATCCGTCTTGTTGCTTGGATGCCCATTAGCGATCCGTCTTATCGCTTGGACGCACAGTAGACCTACACAGTGAGAGGCTGTATGACTGTCTTAAACACAATATAAACATGATTAGCGCAGTTATGTAGTACAAAAATATACTTCTCTGTCCAAAAGTTAGACTAAAAGAAAGTATTTTAATTAGAAACAAAAGTACTCTGCATTATTTGTTTGTTTAGTTAACTGATATTCTATTCTCAAATATTTGAGCAATTTGTAACATTTACAATCTGTATTCCTCAAGTAGCAGTTTCAAAAATTAAAAATCAAAATTATAAACATATTTAAGTCCATTGGTGAGTGCATTATAGTATGGAACAGATTTATTTTATGTACAAAAGATTAAGATATCTGCCTTGGTATGGTAGAAAAACTATTACATTACACTTCGTCGGCCCAGCTTCGATTCCCGGGAGGGTAGAGTATTTTAATCTCCACATTAAGTCCGTATGTATGTCCCATGTTTTGATATCTTATACGTTATCTTCGGCGGTAATACTAGCGTATTTCAAACTACGCATTCAGAAAGACCTCTCACTGTCAACCTATCTAATGTGTTGTCAGAGTTCAGTTTTCTGCTTACATGGAACCCGTTCTAATAATTAGTACCAAGGGAGATATACCGGTAATTATTACTAAAATTGTGAAGGATAAAATATAGAAAATAAAAAAAGAACATACATACAGCATAACATTTACGTTAACGGGACATTATTTATATCCTATGACCCTTCGCCATGTCGTGCTCAGTTGAGCCACTATCTTTCAATTAAGTCGATTCCCAGCATTTTTTAAATCTCCACCTTAGATCTGGGTATATGTGTGAGACAAAAAACAGTAAATTAGGAACAAATATGCATAATGCATTTCCGAAATGCACAGTAATATACATTGAAGAGAAAATGTGTCACAGTTATACTATGCTGCAATCTAAACATTTAATACTTTTTTCCACACGCTGATATAAAATAGTGAAATTTATTGAGGGCATAATTATAGTTGAAAAGTCCGTCGTAATTGACAGATATTTGAAAAATCTAGAGGCGATTTTATATGGAAGTGCAGAAAAGCTCGGCATCAGGGAGATTTTCCTGTTTTGGCAGGTTAATGATTTTACGTAAAATAATGATATTTTTATAAGATAAAAGGACTGCTCCATCGTTGCCCTAAAGTCACCGACATCCCTCCCCCCAATCATCTGACCAATATCCCGTTTAAAATTTGTGAAACTGCGTCAAAATAAAGATGACATACCAATTAAACCGAAAGAATATATGAGAATATGGCTGAAAAAAATGGTAAAAAATATCCACTTAATACACGGAAACATATATATTTTTTCTTTGACATTAAGAATAAAGACAATAATTAAGCAAGGTGGTATAGAAACCAATCACTAGAGTAACCTAGAAGACCATATTATTATGTAGAACTAACAAACACACTAGCACTATCGATGCCATAAGTTGATTGTCGCACGGACATAAGCTCTCCATACATCCCTGCCCTGAGCTAATGTTTTCAAATCATTCCCTGTATAATCTACTTCCCTCAAATCATTGTTACTGTTATTCTCCCACCTCATTCTTGGCCTATCTACTGGGCGCGTTCCCTCTGGTTTTCCTGTAAGAGTTTCCATGTCCCTCTTTCATTACATATTCATGCTACATGTCCTGTCCATCGAAGTTCTTATTTGACCTTATTTGGTTTCTTAAAAATATCATGTAGTTCACTGTTGAGTACTCTTCTCCATTCGCCTGTCTATTCATCTCTTTTTGGTC
The DNA here is from genome assembly GCA_030220185.1 of Diploptera punctata. Lineage (NCBI taxonomy): Eukaryota > Metazoa > Arthropoda > Insecta > Blattodea > Blaberidae > Diploptera > Diploptera punctata. The sequence continues at coordinate 2,617,599 of JASPKZ010000004.1, forward strand.
CAAAAATGTTCGTAAGAACTTTATGCTCATCATCATCATCATCATAGTACATTCACGAATTTAGGCCATTTGTTGACCTGTTTCGGCCTCAAGAGAAACACCATCCAGAAGTCTTTTGAGTGGACGTCCTGGTCTTCTTCTTCCTGCAGGTTGATATCTTAACATTAGTTTGGGTATTCTGTGATCTTCCATTCGATGAACATGTTGTATCCATCTTGACTTATAATCAGAAATTTTGTTTTCTAAAGATTCCATGTGTAATTCTTCTAAGATGTCTTCATTTTTTTTGTGATCTAGTAGTGTGTATCCTGCAGTCCTCCGAAGATATCTCATTTCAGCAGATCTAAGTCTCTGTATATCCTTCTGTTTCAACGTCCATACTTCGCTACCATACAAAAGAGTTGGAAGAGCCAGTGTTTTATACACTTTCAGTCTTGAATGCTTTTGGACTAACTGTGGCTTGAAGATAGAATTTATTAACCCTAAAATTCTTAAAAATTTAGATATTTTTGCATTTACATCCTTTTCTTCTTCGTATGAGATATTGCATCCTAGATATGTAAAATTATTCACCTGCTCCAAAATTTTACTGTCCAGTACAATTTTACTTCTGACAGGATCTACACCTTGAAATGCCATAATTTTTGTTTTTTTCTGTAGATATCTTTAATCCATATTCTTCTGTAATTTTGTTAAGTTCATACAGGCCTTTCTGTAGATTATCTTCGGAATTTGCTATTATTATTTGGTCATCTGCAAACAATAGGGTGTTTAATTTTCTATTTTCTGATATTCTTATTCCAAATTTATATGTTTTGTTCCAGCAACATATTACTTCATTGATATAAATTGCAAAGAGTGTTGGGGATAGGGGGCAGCCTTGTCTCACACCACGATTTATAATTCCTTCTTCAGAAATCTGTTATTTAATTTAATCTTTATGGTGTTGTCTTTGTAAATATTTTGTATGTTCTGCCGAAGTAAATTTGGTATATTTCTGTCTTCCAATATATTTAAGAGTTTTGATCTCTTGACTGTGTCGAATGCTTTTTCAAAATCTATGAAAGCAAAATGTGTTTCTAAGTTGAATTCTCTTCTTTTTTCAAGCAATAGTTTAACAGAAAATGCTGAATCAATACAAGATCGTCCTTTCCTAAATCCATTTTGACATTCCATAAGGAATTTTTCACTGAAACTTTTCAATTTTCCATTTAAAATGTCTGCATAAATTTTGTAGCATGTGTTTAACAAACTGATTCCCCTATAGTTGTCCATTTTTCTCTTGTCTCCTTTCTTGAACAGGGGTATAACAATGCTTGTCTTCCATTCTTGTGGTATATCTGCATTTTTGAATACATTATTAAAGAAGGACAACAGTCTTTCATGGAACTGTTTGCCTGCATATTTGTACAATTCAGAATTCAAACCATCTGTACCAGTTGCCTTCCCATTTTTTAATTTCTTTAAACTATTGTTCAATTCTTCCAATGATATTATGGAATCTGTCTCATTATTATTTCGGAAAATTGTATCTTCATAGCTATTGTCAGTCCAAAGACTTTTATAATAATTGAAAAAACATCTTTTTTTGTTACTCCGCAATTAATTTTGGTAGATTCTTTAATATCTTTATTCAAATGTTTTAATATTTTGAAGGCATTAGGTTGGAGCTTATGCAAATCTGATTCTAAATGTGTAACAAAATTTAACCATGTTTTCCTATGTCTCTTTCTTATTTCCCTCTTAACAATAGCTCTACAGCGTTTGAATTCTATTTTTCGTGTTGAGACTTGAAAGTAGTTTTGAGGTTCCTTAGGACAGGTTACTGGCCCGACGCTAAGTAGTCCAGTGGTAGGGCTGCTACCTTTTAGTCTCTGGACAGACATTAGGATACCGCATTTACTCAGTACCTGATGGAACGGTTATACCGCCGTGACTCGGTCCTCAGAGCCTCGTTTGTGAAAACAGGTTGTACCACGAGAAGGTGAGGATGAGAATTGGGTAGGAGAGGTTATACACACGTCACTACCCCTTACAACCCTTTATGCTCATATACTCGTAATATTTTATGCTCCCTTAAAGTAAGAATTAATATTTCACGTCCATACAATATAACTGGGAGAATAACAGTTTTATATATTTCCAGTTTAGTGCTTTTTAAGATAAGTTGTGACAAGAATAAATTATAGTCAATTTATAATTGGTTACTGAATATCTATTCCATCGTAAATACATCGTAATTCATAATGGAACAGTGTCTTATATGTAATACAAGACGTTAAACTGTGGTTTAAAACATATATGCCAAATGGAGACGCTCTTAGATATAATTTAAAAGAAAATATTGACATTGTGAAACCAGAGGATTATCCCCTACTTTATTTAGGTAAAGGATATTTTTCATTTTTTTATGTTGTACCATGAAATTATTATTTAATCATTTTTAAGCGTATGGTTAAAGTCACTATGGATTTAATTTACACATTCAATAGCAAATAAACATCGTTCGCATTTTATACTTAAAATTCAATTAGGTAAACAGATAATTTCGGTGACTACTAATTATGCCCCCAAGGGCCTCTCGAGGTCTGTCGTGGGATCACTTTACTTTACTTACTAATTATGCTCGCATCTGATACCAGTGTTTGTGAGTTCGGATCAGATTTGGTTCCATTCATCTTTAAGGGTCTAAAAATCCTGAGAACGGCTTCCTTCGGAAGGGAAGTAAAACCTTGTGTCCAGTGTAGTGATTTTACTGCATTTAATAAAACTTCAAATCAGAAAGAGGCCTCTGATCAAAATATCTCGACCTTTTGATGCCCAGATTGAATTGGATCGATAATGACCTCAGTTCATAATTACCGACGTTACATAAAATAATAAATATCTTTCTTTCCCTTAATTCAAACTCTCCATTTGTAGGTACTTTTATGAACCCTACTCCTCCCTGTCCTTAAACTCTGAATCACACACATACTAGCACATTTTGACCACACAAAGGTCACTCACTACTTTTTGAATGATCAGCTGACTACCAAGGCCAACTCTATACATAAAATATTATGCCTAGGTAATAATGTAAATATACGAGAAGCCACTATTTTTAAAATACCATTGTTCAACTTGGAGAAACAGCAGGCTTAAACTCTATTTTACATTGTCCGGTGAGAGCTTGGTCCATATTAATACTAAAAAAAATAAATTTCAGCCATTGTACAAGTGCATTATCCACAAGCTATATAGAGAGTCTGTTTTATATGTCGTTGCCTGATATTAAGTTAGATCACCGCTGTGGTTTCGGGGTAGCGTCGCGGGTCTGGTTCCGATCCCGGTCGGGACTAGTTTCCTGGGTGATGATTTTTCGGGGTTTATCCTCACCCGTAATACAAATGTCGTGACATTTTAAGGCCCAATGGTCCTCGAACATCATCTGACCACCATAATCATAATTATCATGACTTGTATGAATGTGTGTATGTGTGTGAATGGTGTGTTTCGTCTTAATGTTGTGTTGTCTCGGAGGAGGCTCTGACATTGAGCTGATCACTCATTCACGGGGCCCTTCATTTCGTGTGTTGGTCAAAAAAATGTGTATGTGATCTACAGTTTAAAATCCCTCTCCCGACAGGTCGTGTCGCTGTAACTGCCGGGTGACGTGTGGCACATAAAAGTACCTATAAAGACGAGAGGTTAAACTGTGTTAATGGAATGGAAATTAAGTAAAGTTAGAATTTGAAAGACTGTAATAGTATTCTTAAACAAGGTTGCACTGTTGTGATTGGAAAATGTTATTGGACAACGCAGTCTAGTGGGAACACGTGAGGTCATCATCCACAGATAAACTTTAAACCTAACTCAGCGCCATTATGCGAGCCATTAATCAAATAATCAACAAATGAGGCTAGTCATTACGAAGGACCTTGAATCGGTAAGTAATGAAGGGAGAAGAGACTAAGATGGATTACAGCGCTGTCTTGGACAAAGTATGCTTAACTCGCCACTTCCTTCCGGGGATAGCCGATCAGGTTTCATCACTAAACCTATTCCATTCATAGATTAGGTTCAGTGATGACAGCAACTAATAACAATGTGTGCTGATAATATAGATTTATAGCCAGATAATCACTTTCGGTTTCAGTAATTCTGTAAAGTGATTAAGTGATCCAAGTTTCAACAATTTAGAACACACAGAATATTTGAGGAACTTCAACTTTAAAACATTTACACAGAATGTCTAAAACCTTATAGCATTTAGTATTTACTCTTTTATTTAAGTTCAAATCTCGTTGAGAAAGAGACAAATTTTGATCAGAAGCCTTATATAGACATACTGTAAATCTACCACATTGGGCTGAATACGACACTCTTCCTGAGTAAAACCATTCTCATGTATTTTACACATTAAAAAATCGCGTAAGATCGTTGAGAAATAATACAACCTGTCAAGCAGGAATTGCGTAAACTAATATAATTCATGAGGATATTCATTTATGATCCGAATTTGCTGGTCTAACCTCACGATTTTATAACGATTTTTTTGTTTATTTCATCTGAATGAGCTGGATAAGTTTTCTCCCATTTCTATCTATACATTTATTTTAATAAACCTTATCATCAATTTATAACTCCATGTCTCAGAAGGACTTAACTATTATAGCACAAATAACAATCTGTGAATCTCGGAACGGAAAAAAGTTACTAACGAGTTATTAACTACATCAATACTTCCGGTTATGTCTCGTTGTACCGACTTGTTTGCCAACATGTTTATTCTGCAAAAATGTTAGCCTACTTCACGCATATTTAAATTCATTTAAACAACTAAGAAGAACGTATGCTGTATAAAATTTATAGATATAAGATTTATGGTATTATTTTGGTTAAACAGATGTGGGGTATTCATTTAGTTTTAAACGCATTCCTATATGTTGGCTATTCAGAGATATAATATTACGTGCTGTTGATGAAATATGGTAATTTAGCGAATTCCGACGGAATTAAACTATTGAGGTTGTTCTTATGAAAATCTTTTTGAAAACAAATTTTACATATCTTCGTCGATTCTATCTAGCAGACACCGAAAACACTATTGCAAAATGTACACACCCATATATATATATATATATATATATATATATATATATATATATATGCGTGTGTATGTTGTGTGTACGTGGTCTTTTAACGCTCTAGCGGCTGCAATTTTTGTTTTATCGAACCAAAGTTGGCATATAGGAATAGATTAAAATGTAAGATCCGTTCGTTAATCATCAAAATCGGTTCATTAGGAGTAGGAGTTCACTTGAAATTAATATTTAAGATTCGCTCTAGTAGTCACAATTTTCGTGATTTCGTAATGAAACTCAGTATATGCTATTGGAATAATACGAGGAAGGCACTCTTAAAAATCAGCAAAATCTGACAATTAGAATTTTAATTTAAAAGTCAACCATGTTTGCTTCGTCACATTGTATCTGGGTTCCATACAATTTAATTAACCCTTAAATTGTCAATGAATCATATAAGATACATAGCTTATTTATTTAATATTTTAATAAATAATGAAAAATGAATCAGTAGAAATTGTTTTAAAATGTGTCAAATTATGCAATGCATGATTTGTTTTCACAGCAGTCCTAATTGTTTCAATAAATTTGCATAAGAAATTTAGATTCTCCAACGTCAGCGATCGGATAACTGCAATGGCTAACGCCATTACGACCCACTACAATCCACTAGTGCGAAATATATGTCACCAATCTAAACAACATGCTATACACCGAAATATATTTGACAAGTATTTATGGCATCGTATTTCACGGGGAACTACCACTATTGTGATATGCTGTTTTTCGCAGCGCCGAACGGTGTGGCTCATTCCTCGCTGTCGGCTATCCGACTCTCGGCTCCCGTTCGAGCGGGTGAACCCACTAACATTATACCAAACTTCGTCTTCTTGGTTTAATTCCACATCTACATCGTCAAATAAGCAAATATTAAGAGTGAACCCCTTATAGTTAGCAAAAATAAGAAATTAGCCGTCAAGAGGTACAGGAAAGTTTGGGTAATGTGGACCCTGTTAATGTCTTCTTTAATTAGTGTTGCCCTCGAACAGAACATATTTTAACTTCTTCCCCTCATCAACTTTGATAGGTTCAAGGCCAGTTTCTTTCATTCTTTGTGTGAAGAAGTGTTTATTTGTGATATTTATGAAAATGACCACTTTAAAAGTTTTTCAAGCTAAGAATCAATTCTTAATTTCTGCTATTGAATATTACAAATGTCGAAAAAAACTCCTAAATATATTGTATTATGTAGATGCTGTTTTACATATGTTTTGATATTATGTGACATGGTGGCTGTATAAAATATATAAGCATAACAAAGGAATTCATATATTTTATCAATGAGGATGCTACCTGTAAAAATCATTCACTTAATTATTTTTATTTCATATACTTGTAATTTTACTAAACCCAAAAGACGGTCGCTTTCTACAATTGAATGACGTGTGAATGTTATAATCAACAATAACTTTTCAAAGCATTAAATAAATTTCAACGCTTTTTAGTTATGATCAGTCATAAATATTTCAGATTAATCTGTGCCTGTCTATATAAATTAATAGAGTAAATAAACTTAAAAATAGACCAAACGCTAAGGTGGACTCTGGAGTCCACTTTATCCGAATATGAAGGTTAAACTGGACATTTCTTATAATGTAACAAAGTTTATAAATTATGAAGATGTTTCCATATTCGAATAAAATAACAATGTTATTTCATAGTTACAACACTAATGATAATCACTGCAATTAAACAAAATTCAATCCCTTATTTAAAAGAAGAAAAACAACAAATTCAAAACAGGGGTCCAAATTACCCGAAGTTATCTACATGTATCTCAGAATCGCACACTGTACTGTGCATTTTTGCCGTCACAAATAGAAGAATAGATTCTCGACTATAAGGATTAACAAAAAGGTGTACCTAAAAACAGAAAAATCGGACCATAACTAATAGTCACTTTACTGAGGAATTTCCCTAGTTTAAGCAGTTCCTCGCGATGTACTTTCAGGTTATTTGAATCTCAATTTGCAATTCGATTTTCAGAATTTTTCGAATTTTCATGGCACAAAACTCTCTCACACTCTCTCTCTCTCTCTCTCTCTCTCTCTCTCTCTCTCTCTCTCTCACGCACACACACACACAGACATACACATATGCCTATACTTACTTACTCACTGGCGCTATCGAACCCGTAGGTTCATGGCCGCGCGGACATAAGCTCTCCATACATCCCTATCCTGAGCTAATGCTTTCTAATCATTCCCTGTATAATCTACTTCCCTCAAATCATTGTTAAAGTTATTCTCCCACCTCATTCTTGGTCTACCAACTGGGCGTTTTCCCTCTGGCTTTCCTACAAGAAGCTTCCATGCAAGTCTTTCATTCCCCATACTTGCAACATGTCCTACGAGACTTAACGGTTCTTATTATATCTGGCTTCCTATAAAGACCATGTAGTTCATTGTTGTGTAATCTTCTCCATTCACCTGTCTGTTAATCTATCTTTGGTCCAAACATTTTCCTAAGTACTTTATTCTCAAATACTTGTAATCTCCTTTCCTCCCTTAATATAAGAGCCTATGTTTCGCACCCATATGAAATAACTGGTAGAATCATAGTTTTATATATTTTCAGTTTAACGTTTTTTGAAAGGAATTGGGACATCAAGAGTCTCTGCAATGCATAATAGCACGCATTTCCAGAATTGAGCCTATGTTTAATTTCATTGCGCATCTGATTCCTATTTGTGATTATTGTTCCTAGGTATTTGAATTCAGCCACTTCCTGAAAATTTCCCTCATTTTTCATTAGCTGTCCATTTCCATTATATAATGTATTTCTACGTGTGACCATATAATTAGTTTTATTGATATTTACTTCCAGTCCGAATTTCTTAGTGTTACTCAATAGTATGTGCGTGTTGTCCTTTAGTATCTCCTCGCTATCGGCCAATATTACTACATCATCAGCATAAACCAACAGCTTATTAATACCATTGCATTGTAGGCCTTCCTCATCCTCTAAAGATATGATGGTATGCTCTAATACAAAATTAAATAGTGGAGGAGATAGTGCATCTCCTTGCTCCAACCCATTTCAAAAGTGTCCGAAAACTGTCGTATAAGTCTAACTAACTTTTTAGGAATTCCGAACTCCAGTAGGGTACTATATAACTTCCCCCTCTTAATTGAATCATATGTTTTTTTTAAAGTCTACGTATAGTTGATGTACAGTACCATTATATTCCCATTTCTTTTCTAAAATCTGTCTTATACTAAAAATCTGATCTGTTGTAGATCTGTTTCCTTTAAATGCACATTGATGATCTCCTAGAATGTCGTCAATATAGGGAGCAAGTCTGCTGACTAATATATTTGTTAGAATTTTGTACGAAGTTGAAAGTAATGAGATGCCCCTGTAGTTGTTGTAATCAGTTTTATCTCCTTTCTTATAAATTGGTACGATAATTGATTCCTTCCATTCATCTGGAAGAGCTTCTTTTTCCCAAATCATACTAAGCAACCAGCGTATCTTCTCCATCAATTTTTCTCCCCCTGATTTTACCAGTTCTGCTGGGATCTCATCTGAACCTGATGCTTTATACATCTTCAATTTTTCAATCGCCATTTCAACCTCTAATGCACTTGGTTCTGCGACTAGCATTTCTGCTGTCTCTAAATTATCCTCCTCAATGTCCTGTTCTGTGTGTACATTTAATAGCTGATTAAAGTAACTTTTCCATCTATTTAATATCCTCCTGGAGTCTGAAATCATATCCCCATTTTAATTCCGAATTATGTTTGTTCTAGCTTGAAATCCTTTCTTTTCTATCCTAATTACCGGATATAATTCTCTAATGTTCCTATTTTTTGCATTAATTTCAAGTTCATTAATCTTCTCTCTCAAATATTCCCTCTTTCTACTCTTTAGTAACCTTGTGGTTTCCTGTCTTATACTACCCAACTGCTCTAAATTTATCTCATTTGACTAATGTAACCATTTCATTTTTGCTAGCTTTATTTTCTTTACAATGTCGGTACATTCCTCATCAAACCATTTCTTGTTTTGCCTGTTTTTTAATCTAACCAATGCTTTCTCATGCTGACAATTTAATAGTATACCTTATAGTCTACCATTATATATTTATATCAGTTTTCTTCTTCGTTTGCCACATTGTCATCTGAAGGTTCCAGAACTTCAAATCTATTAGCAATTCTGATTTAGTATTCCTGCCGCATTTCATCATTTTTCACGTTTTTTAAATTCAAATTTTACAAAATCATCTTTAGCGTTTGTTCGTCTTATAAGCGGATAGCCGTTGTCTGATTTTCACTCTGACGGGATGATGATCTGAATTACAGTCTGTCCCTCTAACTGATCTAACATCGATGATGCTACCGTGCCAGCGTTTATCCACTAATGCATGATCTATCTGGTTGCGAGTTTCTCCATCTGGAGACGTCCAGGTGTATTTATGAATGAATATCCTTATGCTCAAATATTGTGCTCTTAACAATGAGATTCTTTGATGTGGCGAAGGTGGCTAATCTAACGCCATTATCGTTACTATCTTCATGAAGACTGAATTTGCCTATGTTGGTTTGAATATATCTTCCCGCCCCATTTTTGCATTAAAATCTCCTAAGACAATTTTCATATGATATCGTGAAAGGCTATCAAATACGCATTCTAATTCTTCATAGAACTCATCCCTGATCTTGTCGGCTTTATCTTCTGTAGGGATCATGTGCATTTACGATTATAAAATCATGTCGTTCAACCCTTTAGAGGTATGTATGGCATCTTATTACTGACAAACTTAATATCTCGGATAGCGGATAGGGTCCTCCTTCTGACTAAAAATCCCGTTCCAAATGCTTAGTATAATCCAAAACTTCCTGATTCCTGACTACCTTCTCCTGGCCACCTAACGTCCTGTAAAGCGACTATATCCAAGGGCGATTTATCTAATTCCCGCGTTAATATCTCTAGTGCCCCGCTATTGTATAAAGTCCTAACATTCCATGTTCCTAGTAACATGTCCCTTTGTTTAAGCCTTTGGCATGGGTTCCCTGAAATAGTCCGGAAAATGTTACCCCAGTTGAATCCATGTCCGCATTTCTTGACTGTTGTATTTTTACGGTGAAAGATCGTCACTCTTTCTATTTATTTATTTATTTATTCCTCAGATCATTATCACACACTTCTACAAGGTATTTCAAAACGCGCTACATGTATTGCCCATCTTAATTGTTGAGTTTCGATTACTCATTATGTATGAATAGTCTATGCAATGATATAATTCCGGATTGAGAAATGTTCTCCATTCTCCGGTAATTTAATTATCTACAAACGACATAATTGCATACATTCCAAAATATAAGTAGACAGTAACGAAATTCTGGCTCATTAGCAAATAGTTGTAGAAAAACTAAAGACAAATTATTGTAAGTAAATATAGAGGAATTTTGCTTTTTGAAAGTTGAGAAGGTGGTACATTTATTGTGTTGTCAGGATCAACGACATTAGTGTCTGGTTAAAAAGAATGAATAAGTAAAATTGAGCGCATAAAGTCCCGATTCGTGCGTAGATAAGAATGTAAATTACTTGGTGAGAATGCGTCGAGTATCTCACTGCTAGAATTACTCTTCAAATAATTATGCAAATTACACGCCCCACATTCCAAAACTATTATCTGATTTTAAATACAAACTCCCCCTTAAACAAATATTAATAATACCAGATATTATATAATTTCAAGAATTACAAATTAAGTAAAATAAAGTTTGGATAAATAAATTTTACACAACTACAAAGATAACGTCCACATACTATTATTTTCACGCGAACTATGATACAACAGTCAGAAACGAGCATGATTTATCACCATTTATTATGCATTTAATTAGTATCTAAATATGCACTTTCCACGGTCTACAAAATATATAAACTTATGGATAATATAATAATTATCAAGCTCATTTTATGTTATTAAAATTAATAATAATAACAATAATCTATAAATTAAACATTTCATTTAACAAACTAAAACATGATACAGTCATTAAAAATAATGACAGCAGAGAACCCAAACATTTCTAGAATAGCATCACCTGGTAGATGTAGAAGAGCGCGACCAAAACTAATATTTATTGATGGTATCTTAAACAGCATGAGGGAAAAAGTTTGGACGATGGATAACTGAATGACAGAAATGTAGAGGAAAATAGCAGACTAATTTTGGCCGATTTATGGCATTCTCTCCTGGCATTAGAGGAATTGTAAGCCATTTACGAGTTTGGGGCGTCTGGAAGGCGGAATAACGTGGCTCCGATGGTATGACGGGTGATAAACTGATAAATAGCACAGAAACACCACAAATATTTTTAAACGTAAACTTAATCTAAATTCCAGACCATGGACGACCACAAGAATGTTTCTCTTTAAGAAACACATTTTGTGCTTTGAGAGGGAATTGATCCCGGAACCTCAAGAACCGTAGTGGAAGCTCTGTCCACAGAAACATGAAGCTCGTCGATAATATGATAATAATAATAATAATAATAATAATAATAATTTTTATTGTCCACCGCTGTGGTCTCGAGGTAGCGTGCTGCCTTGTCACGCAGCGGGCCCGGGTTCGATCCCCGAGGTTTTTATCGGGGTTTTTCCTCACCTGTAAGACAAATGTCAGGAAAACTTTAAGGCCCAAACGGTCCCCGAAATCATATGGCCATCATCATCATCCTTATCATTATCATCATCATCATCCTTCACCGGTGTGGAAAGCAACGGGAAGCTACCACACCTACAATTCCCTAGTAAAGCTGCAAGCATAGCATGGAAATGCTATGATTGCAGTGAAGGACCTGCCTTCGGGCAGAATTACTATGGATGGATTGAACAAAGTTAAAATGTATAGCCTAACACATCTTCCTGAACCCAAAGTTATAGCAGATTTTTTTTCCTTCCATTAATTCCAATTATCCCAACCTCCTTTCTGCAATTCATTCTCCACGATTGATATTCCTGTTTCCATTTAACGTTTGTTCGACCCTCTTTTTTTCGTTTTGGATAATTCAATTAAACATTATTTTAGGTTATCTCTGCTCAGAAATTTTTCTGATATGTCCATACTATGCAAATTGTATGTACTATATTCAATGAAGTCTAATATAGATTTTTCGGCCTTCATTTCCAGCCTGATTAAGTGTTCCTAATTCGTCCAATATAGAATACCTAGCTGATCTTAAATGGTAAAATTCCACTGACAATAATTCAATCTACTACTGTGAATCAGTTGCCAAGTCTCAGCTCTATATCATATGCTCCTCCTAACGATTCATTTATAAATTTGTATTTTTATATACTTTGTTATATTTTTAACTTATAATATCCCAATTATAATGTTTATTGCTGATCTTCATTTCATTATTCCTCGATCTGTGAGTTTATAAATCCCTTGACAAATAGTTTTGTTAATTTTATACCTAAATAAGTATATTTTCATCTAACTAACGGACTCACTGAAATATCGAACATATGCTCTCCATCATCTCTGTTCTGAGCTATTGTTTTCCTATCATCCTCTGAATAAAACTGGTCAGCATGATGTTTGTCTCATGAGTACCAATAGTTGTACTTAATGCAGTTTTTTTTATCGTGTTTTCAAAGATGTATTCGGAATTTCTCAATCACCCATAGTTTTTTATTTCAATTTCAATTAATTTATTTAAATAATTATTTTTTAATACACGTTTTTTCGTCCATTTGTCCATTGTAAAATAAAACCAAATGAGCTAACTCAAATGGTTTCAGCTATGGAAAAGAGATATCAAGGCAAATGGAATCCTAATATGCTGGCCGATTTATTGTTGGACCATCAAGAGGGATGCTCCACAGGCGAAATACCGAGAAAATCATTATTTCTTACTTTCTAGTGAGTCCGAATGTTCCAATATTGAGTAGTTACGAATATAGAAAATATTAAAGTGTTTGAACTTATAAATGCCTGTCTCTCGGAAACCTTGCGTGATGGAGAAAAACCGATATCATATTTGAATTCAGGAGAAAAAATACTATCAGAATCACATATTTATCTTTCTGATATAAATTTGTTTTTTTTTTTTGTTGCACAGTGTAATCTACTTCTCTCAAATCATAGATAATGTTAGACTTATCATCCCACCTAATTCTTCGCATACTTATTGGCCGCTTTCCCTCTTTTTTCTACAAGGAGTTTTCATAATCTTCTTTCATTCCCCATTCGTACCACATGTCTTGCTCATCACAGTCTGCGAGACTTAACTGTTATTATATTTGATTTCCCATAGAGAACATGTAGCTCACTGTTACGTAGTTTTTACTCCATTCGTCAGTCTGTTCGAGTTTCTTTGGTTCACAAATTTTTGTTCTTCTTCCTCTTCTTCTTCTTCTTCTTCTTCGGCATTCCCCCACTTATATGTTTGCCGTCTTCAGTTTTCATTTTTCCTAAGAACTTTAGTCTTAGATACTCAATCTTTTCTACTCCTTTAAATTATGAGTTCAAGTTTCGCATTCATGTAATGCAATTGGGAGAATAATTGTTTTATATATTTTAAGTTTAACGTTTTTGAGAGAAGTTGGGACGAGAAGAATCCCTGTAATAAATAATATCATTCATTTCCAGAATTGAGTCTATGCTTAATTATTTTGTAAGTCTCATTCTTGGATGTAATTATTTTTCTAGGTATTTGAATTAAGCTACTTCTTCAAAAGATATAGTTTTTTTAAATGTACATTTCCATTATAAAATTTATTTCTATGTGTGAACATATATTTAGTTTTATTAATGTTTACTTCCAGTCCCAATTCCTAAGTGTTACTCATAAGTTTGTGTGTGTCTGTGTGTTGGCTCCTAGTATCTCTTCGCTATCGGCTAACGGTACTACATTATCAGTAAACTAATAGGTTATTAATACCATTGAGTTGTAGACCTTCTTCATCCTCTAAAGATTTGATGGCATGCTCTAGTACAAAACTGAATAAAAGAGGAGATACGTAGTGCAACACCTTGCTTTAACCCATTGTAAATTTCAGAATTATCTGAACATTTTTTTTTTCTTTCATGCACCCTACTCTTTGTGTCATTTAGACAGATTCCAATAAATCTAACTTCTTAATTGGATCGTATGCTTTTTTGAGTAGATATTGCACAGTGTCATTGTATTCCTATTTATTTTCTAAAATCTGTCTTATACTAAAAAACCTCATCTATTGTAGACCTATTTCTTCTAAATCCAGTTGATGATCACCTATTACGTCTTTAATATATGAAGTATGTCTGGGTACTTGTTATCTCCTTTCCTATAGATTGGTACGATAATCGATTCTTTCAATTAATTTGGAAGAGTCCCTTTTTCTCAAATCATAGTAAGCAACTGAACGTATGTTGTTCATCAATTTTTCTCCCTCTGATTTTATTAGTTCTGCTGGGATCCCATCTGTACCTTATGCTTTATACAATTATAATATTTCTATCGCCATTTCAACCTCTAATAAACTTTGTTTTTCGACTAACATTTCTGCTCGCTGTAAATCATCCTCTTCAATACCGTGTCCTGCATGCAGATCTAATAGCTGATTAAAGTAACTTTTCTATCAATTTAGTACGAGTATACTCCTGGAATCTGCAATCATATCCCCATTTTCATTCCTAATTATGTCTGTTCTAGCCTGAAATCATTTTGTTGCTTTCCTAGTTCCCTGGTACAATGTTCCTATTTTGCATTAATTTCAAGATCATTAATCTTCTCTCTCAAATATTACTTCTTTTTACTCTTTAATAATATAGTGTTTTTCCGTTAATTCTAAATTTACTTCTTTTGACTCGTGTAACCAATACATTTTTGCTAGCTTTCTTTTCTTCGTGATGTCGGCACATTCCTCAACAAACCACTTAAGTATCCTATCTTTTCATCACAGCCTTTAACATTTCCAAAAATAAAATCTATTCTTTTATCCTCAAATATCATACGATTTTTTATTTATTATATTCCCCCAACAATGTTCTTGTGATATACTCATACATTCATAACCATGTGTTATAATAATAGACCTAATAACAATAATAATAATAATTATCATTATTATTATTATTATTATTTCTATTACTATTACTAGTACTATTATTATCATTACTATTACTATTATTATTATTATTATTATTATTACTATTAGTTTATTTCGGAATTTTTCCATCACCATCAAGAAATCATTCTTCTTTAATTGTAGCGGTAATGAATATCAACTCCCAGTTCACCAATACGTCTTCTCATTGCATTCATCCAACCATCTTTAGGCCTCCCTCTTCTCCTTTTTCCATCTATTTTCCATTCCTAGATCTTCTTTAGGATTCCATCAGAAGTCATCCTATTGAGATGCCATCCATCTTGATCTTCTCCCATTAATTATCTGTTACTCATTTCATTAAACTTTCATAATTTTCCTAATTTCAACGTTTCAAATTTTTTATAATCTGGACTTCCGCTATGATCTTCTCCAGTAATCCATCTATTGCTAATAAATTTTTAGCTTGGCACCTTTTCATTGTCCATGTCTCTGATCAATATAACATAATACTCTTTATGATAGTCTTACAGATAAATTGATTTGTTCTGTAAATGATATTTTACTTCATAATATTGAGTTCATCATGCCAATTACTGTCTGTCCATCTGGTGTTTTTTTTTTTTCTATTTCTGCTTTTGACGAATTTAATAATAATAATAATAATATTGTATACTACAGCGCATTTATTTTTAATTTTTTTATCAAATTTGTGCCTTCAGATTTCAAAATAAAGTTTTATAAAGTGTATGAGTAATCTTAATTGATGTTTTCGGGGAAATTCAAAGGGTACTTTGAAGTCCAACGTCCTTTGTAATGAACATAATTTTTTTTTCAGTAATCATCAGTTTAATAGATATCATTTTATTATCGGGTCAATTTAAAAAAAAGTACTATAAATGATAATCATAAAAAAGCGTTTCACACTCATTCATAAAAAATTACCCAAACCCTAATAATTATGAATATTAAAAACAAACAAAAGCACATTGTATTGGATAAAGTTTGCCTGAAAAGTAAAGATTTTTTAAGGAAAAAATGGTTAAAACTCCTTGCAGGATAAACAATTACTTTTCTATAAATTATATGTAGGTATGAGTGAGACATTGTAGGAGTTGTATCAGATTATAACATTCTGTACTTAAATATTTATAACAAGGTACACAACCGATTAGGGCCCATGAACTCTCATTTGTCAGTTTCTACTAGACACTAATAGAATACAGTATTACTTACTTACTTACTTACTTACTTACTCACTGGCACTATCGAACCCGTAGGTTCATGGCCGCACGGACATAAGCTCTCCATACATCCCTATCCTGAGCTAATGCTTTCCAATCATTCCCTGTATAATCTACTTCCCTCAAATCATAGTTAATGTATTTGTTCTCCCACTTCATTCTTGGTCTACCAACTGGGCGTTTTCCTTCTGGCTTTCCTACAAGAAGTTTCCATGCACGTCTTTCATTCCCCATACGCGCAACATGTCCTGCCCATCGCAGTCTATGGGACTTAACTGTTCTTATTATATCTGGCTTCCTATAAAGACCATGTAGTTCATTGTTATGTAGTCTTCTCCATTCACCTGTCTGTTCATCTCTCTTTGGTCCAAAAATTTTCCTAAGAACTTTATTCTCAAATACTTGTAATCTCCTTTCCTCCCTTAAAGTAAGAGTCCATGTTTCGCATACAGTATTAAATTCTTTAAATAAATGATCTACCTTCTCCATCATAGTTTAACCTCTCACTATATAAGTACATTTACATGCCCCATGTCGTCCAGTTGGGTGAAATATTTTATACCTTGACTCACTCATATATCACACAAGGACATGATTGGCCTCCCCGAATGTCTTATCAGCTAAAACTGAGACCTCTCCGAGACATTACCACATTAAGACGAAATACATCTATACTTATAAATTTATATTAGAAAAACACAGTATCATGTGCCGACCGGTAATCGAACTAAGGTCTGCTGCATACGAGGCTCCAACACTATTCTTAAGACCACCAGCGGTGGAATAGAAATTGTGATAGAAGAGAATAATGTTCATTCATTCATGGATTCTATACTTCTGCAGAACGTATTGTAAACAGGTAAAGTTTAACATCTCTGTTCTGATAGTAGTGCAGTCTTTATAAAGCAGTGGATGCCTAAATACTAACACGGTATATCTTCTCCATTGTCTCAGTCCTAAGTATAACGCATATGTGTCTCGTCAACAGAACATGAGGATTCTTGGAAGGTTGACCCAAAATGCCACCATTATTTCCCAAAGAACGGAGGAGAAATTTGCTAAACCATACTTTACCCCAAAAAAATATTCCGGTAATCTTTTTACACGAAGCTGAAGGAACAGTCTGATCACGAATGCGACAAAACAAATCATCTTTATCTGAGGTCTGTGTAAGGCCTGAGTAGCATGTGACACGTAAAAGTACCTTTGAGGTGAGAGGTTAAACTGCGTTAATTGAATGGAACGTGAGATCGAAGCCAGTGAGTTCAGTCCCGCAGTCTGATCTACCTCTCCCACATTATATTAGAATACAAAAATGTAATTTGCACATAATATGAGTTTTACGTAATTATAAAGTAATTAAACGAAAATAAAAAAGTTATTTTATAATTATTGTGCGTTAATTATTAATAGCTAACAAGATATCAAACAATGCATCTTCCAATTACGATGCCCGTGTAATTGTAACCAAGAATTCACATAAATACAAAGAAGTGCGGTCAAACGTAATTAGGGAGAATTTGATATTTCTCTCACAAGTAGTGTAAATTCACTTCTCCAATTGTAGTTACGTGACCGGAAATCTTGATTATCGAACTTCACATCATTAGCAGTATAGACAGCGATGACGTCATTTTAATTACACCAATGAGAAGCAATAAAAAGCGGCGGGTTCCGCAAGCTCTTCTTCAAAACAACCAGTATCACAAAAAACAAGACAGTTTTTATATCATGTTTACAAGAAGGGGAGCCTTATAATGTGACAATCCTTGCATGTGTGGGATTCAGTCTTGATGAACAAGACACAGGATGGAGAGTTAACTATTAATTAACGTTAACAGTAACCGAAAGTAAACGAGATTAAGATCATTGACCAATCAACACCAATATTGACATATTACAACTTCACAGTTTATAGAACATATGAGTATAGTAAAATCGTTGTATTTTATTTAAATAGCTTAGGCGATTAGCGTCGCAATTAAAATCTGGGCATGAAAGGGCCGCCAAATGTTGTTCAGGAGTCTTTTTCAAGCTTGAGGTTATTTCACGTAGATCTTTTGCACTGAACCCTTTCACTGACCAGTATTTGTACGCCCTAAAAATGCATCGAGTCCGGCCAGATTTGAACCCTCGATCCCGCGAACCAGAAATCCAAGATTTTACTTTAGCCCTAATTATGTTTTGTGATTTACAATTTTTACATTTAGAATTATTGGTATACTCTATAGTCCACATCTGTGGTCTCAGGGTAGCGTCGCTATCTCGTACTCAGTGCGTCCGGGTTCGATCCCTGGTCGGAATAAGTTTCCTGGGCGATGTTCTTTTCCGAGGTTTTTCCTTACCTGGAAGAAGTTATCAGGTAACTTTAAGGTCCAAACGGTCCCCGAACATCATCTGACCATTATAATCGTCATTAAAATATTCATGTTTGGTCTGAATGGTGTGGTTCGTCTTAATATTGTGTTGTGTCGGAGGAGGTCTGGATTGAGCAGATCATTCAATCACTCATTCGAAGTGATTGAATAAAAAATGTGTGAGAGCCAAAGTTTAAAATCCCTCTCCCTACAGGTCGTGCCACTGTATGCCCCGGACGGCGCGGCGTGAGGCACGTACTTATAATGTGAGAGGTTAAACTAAGATTTAGGAGAAGAAGTTCATAAACACTTACGATTACACTAAATGCTGAACTTTTTTAACGACGTTCTTTAATAGCTTAGATAATTAATGTCGCAATTCAAATTTAGACATGAAAGAGCTGTCATTTTTTCCCAGGCCTGAGAATATTTTTAGTTGACATAATTCTGCTGCACGGGATCCACAGCTTTAGTTCTTTTCCGAAGGAACCCAAAGGTAACCAAATGCCTCGACATCTAATTAGTGGCGCACATAAATGGACTAACGAGATTCCCTTCTGTCCCTATCAGCATATTTGCCCCAAAAATCTATCAACCTCGCCCGAGTATGGACCTCCGAACGTACGAACCAGAAGCCCACGATTTTTCAAAACAATATTTTGTTATTTATAATTTACGTATTTAGAATTATTAGTATAGGGGCCAACTATATGTCGCCATATATCATCGTTAATATATTGTTCTGATACATTTTATATTTTCATAGTAATAATATTTAATAACGTAACACGTAATATATTATGTTCCATTTTTATACGTCTACAAAGTCCGGAATTGGATAGTCGTGTTTCGAAGTAAGGCCTGTGACATCACCTGTATCACCAGTACTTCAGTTTCTTTCTACAATATAACCTTGTTGAATCGTGCAGGTGGTGGCGTTTGGTTCAACTATCATGCCGCGAACGAAGAAGTAGTACTGCATGGTCAAGCTAAGTAAATTATTAAACAATGTGACTAGGTTTTTAAATGTTAAAATAATAAAAAATGTACCTGAGACCTCAGTCGTCCTCAACGAAGTAAGATTTATTTT
The DNA here is from genome assembly GCA_030220185.1 of Diploptera punctata. Classification (NCBI taxonomy): domain Eukaryota; kingdom Metazoa; phylum Arthropoda; class Insecta; order Blattodea; family Blaberidae; genus Diploptera; species Diploptera punctata. The sequence continues at coordinate 2,637,466 of JASPKZ010000004.1, forward strand.
AAAATATCTTATAGGCCTTTCGAAACATATTCTATCTTCAGTTTTTCAAATACTACTAAAAATTAGGTAAAAATATTAAATGCTCTAAGTTAGTTCTTATGTTTTCATGCTCCCCACTTTGTTACGACTTATCTCACCTTATAGCGAGAGTGACGGGCGATGTGTACACATCTTAGAGCCTAAATCAAATTAATAATCTATATAATATTACTATTAAATCCACCTTTATATAAACATTTAATTTTATTACCCTTCTATTCTATTTCGGCTTTTGTAGACTAATAGTTCTGCATTGTTTATATTTCACTTATTTTTTACCAGTCACTCACTTCATTCTAACAAGCATACAATTACGATCGAAATACTCTGTCTATGTAGGTCAAATATGGAAGACCCCTGTGACAAATTACAATAGGCCTACATGTGACATCATAGAAACAAAATATGTTTCTTGCTGTTTCCTTTTTATTTCTTCAGAGCTCACATTAGAAGATGCTGTTAAAACGAACATTCTCAATATTGACAAACATAAGTCTGGTTTATCCAATTAGACCTACACTAATGTAAGGTCTTAAAAATTGTCATATTGTCTCAGAGGGGAACCTGGATTGAACCGATTATTATTCGGTGATGCCCTCCGTGTCCTTGTGTGGTAAAAAAATATGAATGTGAAGAAAAATTTAAATCCCTCTCTCTTCAGGTTGTGGGACACGTTAAATAACATATAAAATGAGAGGTTTAATTACGATGGAGAAGAAAACTAATTTTAGGGCACATATTTATAACGCTTTACTTTTGTAATAATGCTTCTCTATTAGCAATTAATATTTTACCTCACTTTGCAGAGAGTAATTACAATGTATTCTTATATATTTCGGATCGGTCCAAGTAGTGTAGTGTACCTGAATCCTCCGTTCTGGAGATCTAAACTCGGCCGGGGCCAAGAGAATATAATTTAAAGGTGTACACGTTCTGTTTATGGATTCCAGTGGCGAGTTAAATATTGCAGATTCATAGCCCGTTTAAAGTCTCCCATTCCTGAACTGAGGCTTCTGAATAGAATTTCGTATACAACGAACATCTTCCGAATACTTTATCCTAGTAATTTGTATACATTTAATTAAAGAAGATATATTCTTGAATTCCTCATTTAACTATTGCAATTGGATTTGACTTTTTAAAATATATTAACTATTATAAAAAATAACTTTTATTGATATAAAAATATAGGCCTATTGTACAGCACTATGATCCTGGGTAGTTTTTGTCTTATATGTTGTGGGCCCGGGTTCCCTATCCGGACGGGATAAGTGTCCTGGCTGAAAGTTTTCCTCGGGTTTTTTTCCTCTCCTGAAAGACAAATATATTGGGAAACACTAAGGTCCAAATAGTCCCTAAACACTACCTGGTCATCATAATCAATCTATAGCATTTGCCTTGTTTTGTGTTAGTGAAGGTGTGTCTTGTCTTAAATGTCCGTGTTGTCTCATAGGTGGCTCTGGTATTGAACTGATCATTCATCCGGAGATACGTTCCATGTTCTTGTGTGGTAAAAAATAATGTATTTATTCCAGAGTTTAAAATCCTACAGAGGTTAAACTAAGACAGAGAAACAACGAAAAATATACCACTAAAAGGCCTTAAATAATTAAGGCCTATTAGGTAAATATATTTAAACAAATGCACGCATTTTGCTATCATGAATTATGAAGAACTCCTTAATGGGGATAAAAGACAGCTGCAAACAAATTACTCTCCGATTGTCTTCAAAATGATTCACAGCGTCTTTCTAAGCCTTAAATTTAATTAGAAACTATCACTTGCAAGAGATATCTGACCCTTGAATGCTAATGTTTTATCAGAGGAGTCCGGCAGATGTTCAATGATCGTCGAAATGACATCACGATGTGCAGGAAACGAAGAAGGTCATCATCATCAACATCACATCCTTTTTCTTACATTAGCTAATACATTGCTGCCTCAGTGTGATGCTCTCCATCATTTTAGTAGATCCTTTGTCTCTCTCTCTCTCTCTCTCTCTCTCTCTCTCTCTCTCTCTCTCTCTCTCTCTCTCTCTCTCTCTCTCTCTCTCTCTCTCTCTCTCTCCGGCTAATTGTTGTCACCATATCAACTTTCAAGCATCTAATATCACGAGGCTACTGCACACGTGCCGCCTTCAGAGTAACCCTCTTTCGTATGAGCTATTCAAAAGGAGTTCTCCGATACATGGTTAATGTTTTATCAAAACATACATTTAAACAGAGGAAATAAAAATATATTTATTCTAATTAAATATTGAAGTGAATATGAATGTATAATGATAAGGGAGATGTAAATTGATACATGCCACTTGTATGTCGTTTAACGTCCTACCACATAATGTTACATATAACATGATTAAATTATTTACATAAATAAATGTTTTATTTAAACTGGTGAACTTATGTATTATTTTAGTGAATTTTAAATAAATGATTAATAATGCGACTGTACCCAAGGTCTACTCGGTAGGTTTTCCTACCTTTCACTCCCGAGTATCCGGCTCTATCGTCGGCGGCTTAGCGGTTTTAAATTTCCGTCTTGGTTCTGGTGTGTGTCATGTGTCTTTTACTGTGTTCGGCGGTGCTCCTGAATTTTTTGTTAACCACATATGCAGGGAGGCCCGACATGTGTAAATATTTATTGTATGGTTCAAAATTCTTGTTTCGTGCCTACAACGAATCTCAGAGGTCCTGTAAGGAAAGTGTAAGACCTACAAAAGAACGGATGCTAAAAATATTAATAATAAAAAATCATTTTCATCACATATCCACAATATATTTTATAGGATTAGAAAAAGTTAATGTTCACTTTTTTAAGACAACGTGCCCTTTGGTTTATTTTAATTTTTAATTAATTATGGAATTGTGAATAAGGCTGAAAAGAATTGTAGTAATAAAATTTAAATCCAGCATTTGGATCGACGCCACGCTCCATAGTGATCAGTTTAAGGTATGTTACCCTGGGTCAGAGTTACGGGTCTTGCGCAGGTTCGAGAGCCCATGAGGGGGAAGATCTCTCATCGAATTTCAGCCAGTATCGGACTGCTGCCCACCCAGTATCCTGAGGAATTTGGGTAGCAACAATAAGTAGCAGTTCAACAAAACCAGCTCAAACAACTGAGGGACTCGATGTGCTGACCACATGTCACCTATATATTGGCTGGATGATCTCCACCTCTGTGCTTAATACATATGGATGTGAGGCCAGCAACCAGCTGATACACCAAGGTAGTGCTGTCGCACCATCGAGTTAAAAATGCACAGACAACAGAGAGAACTCTACATAGACAACAGAGAAAAATCACGATAACCCCCCCCCCCCAGTCAAGTTGCTCGGCACCGAGGTTTGAACTCAAGACCTTCCTAATATGAGTATCTGAGTAAATTTACTCATTATTAGAACAGTTTTATTGGCTACAGACAGTATGTAAATGCGATTGCCTATCTCATTAAACGTTAAGGCACAAATACAAGGAGTCACAACTGTACGCGGTGCATTAAAAAAACAAATTAGCGAAGGCAGATGTGACATTTTTGTCGAAGAGCCTGAGATCATTGCACTAATAAAGCATCATCATTTCATATCATAACTACGGATCAAATAGCTTCATTTTACTATGTGATATATGAAAGAGGCAAGGCGAGACAAAAAAAAAGTTACAAAAAAGAAAGAGGTCAACACATATCTACGAATAACTAGTGCATTTAGTCTATACAAATTACAACTTGTTGCTTTAAAATGCGACAGGAAATATCAAAGTGTAGATTCTTGAAAGTTGAGAAGCATACAATTAAAAATGATCGTGGGCGAACGTCAATTTTTGGTAAAATGATAACTGCATGCAATCAAACACTTCCTGCTAAACGCGTATAATTCTTCCTTTCCCCTTTTTCTTATTCAAGTGGATGGAGAGTGTTAGGACTACTTAAATTAGCAGACTACTGCTTGCTGTTATAAAATGTTAAATGTATAAACAATAGTTTATATATATATATATATATTATATATATATATTATAATTAAATGTTTAACATTGAGCAATGCAAGCTTAATACGGTATGATAAGAAAAATAAATGCCTGGACGGGATTCGAACCCGGATCTCTGAGTCTGTACCTCAGCGTGATATCCATTACACTACCAGGCGAATCCAATTCAAACACTTATTTTTTCTTATATATGTATTATATTCTCCATTATTACTAGATGTCGCGAGAATTCAGTCTTCACTGCCATCTAGTAGCTGACTATAACAAGTAAGCAAATTAAAGAGAATATTCTCTTCACTCCATTCTTCATGTACACAGCCGTATTTCCAACAGATATTTATGAAGTTTAATATTCTATATATATAAGAGCTTGAGATCTGCATTTAATAAGTTCCATATTGATTCTCAATTCCAGGTTATTTTTCTTTTTTAAGCTCTTTATAGTTTCAGTAAATTCTTCTATTATTATGGAATCAATACTTAATCACTTTCCATAATTAATATGTTACTTTCTTCTTTGTCATTATAGCTCCATAATTCTTTATAGTATTGCCGCCAATTTTTTTCGTGAATTGGATTAAAATTAAGTTTATCCTTTTCATCTTTATTTATCTCGCTTAAGATTTTATAAGCATAATTTTGTCTACCATGAAGATCGTTTTCCATATCAGAAATATATTTATCCCAACTTGCCTATGTAGCCTCCGAGTTTTTCTCTTAACAATGGCACATTTCTTTTTATATTCTATTCTGTTTTCCGTGCTTTCATTATGTAAATAGTTCAAATAAGCTTATTTCTTTTATGCAATAAATTTTGCTATTTCAGAATTCCAGATTTTAAGACCACGCTTTTTATATATTTTCTTTCTTTTACCTAGTGCTTCTTCTGCAGCTTGTAATATAATTGCTTTTATCTTCTGCCATTCTAAATGTATATTTTAGCTTATTGGCAATTCTTCCATTAATTGATTTAATCTACCTTGGTATAACATGTTATACTATCTTCTCTTAATAAATGTACCTTAAAGGTTTCAGTAATATTTTCTTTTTTCTGTAATTTCTTTCATCTTGTTGATAATTTAAGTATTGTTTTACTAGAAAATGATCTGTGATAATGTCTGGACTTCTGAATACTCTAGTATCTTCAATATGTGGGACAATCTTCTTATTTGCTATTACATAGTCAATAATACTTTGAGAGTTTCTTTCGCATCTAGTATATTTATGAATATCTTTATGTTTAAAAAAAAGTGTTCATAATTCGTAGATCAGTGTACTCACAGAAATGTATAAGTTCTTTTCAATTTTCAGTTATTGTATTTTCACCTTTGTTTCCTACTATTCCTGGAATTATTTTATTATCCACTCTAGCATTGAAATCACCTAATATTAAAATGTAGTCATTTGAATTAACTTTGTCTGTAATTGTTTATAAAATTCTTCGGTTTCTTCTTTCTTCCCTTCATTTGGTGCGTATATCCCATAATAATAATAATAATAATAATAATAATAATAATAATAATAACAATAATAATAATAATAGCATTTAAAATAGCAGAGCTAAAGCCATAAGCCTTTCTTTTTTTCATTCAACCAGTGAAAAATGTCACTTGCAGAAAAAATAAATCTTCTTCTTCTTCTGCTTCATGAAATTAGGCCTTTTGATCTGTTTTCACATCAAGTGGGATTTAATGAATCCTCCCATCTAGTAAATGGGCGTCCAACATTTCTATGTCCTATTGGTTTGTACTTTAGTAACAGCTGAGGGATTCTATCTGTAGGCATTCTCTTGACATGTTCATACCAGTTGTTTCTCATGTTGTCAATTCTATTTGTTAAATTAAAAATATTTAAGTCCTCCCTAATATTCTCACTTCTTTTCTTGTCCAAAATTGTCACACCCGCTACTGAACGTAGGAACTTCATTTCTGCAGTTTCTATTTTCCTTCTGTCTGAACGGTTAAGAGTCCAATTTTCACTTAAATATGTTAAGACAGGCACTGCCATAATTTTGTAAAATTTTAGTTGTGTGCTCCTCAAAGTTTTATTTTTCAGCGTCCGTCTTATAGTGCCACACATTCTGTAAAATCTATTTAATTTAATATTAATATCTTCCTTCTGGCAGTATGATACGTTGCATCCTAAATAATTAAAATTGTTCACCTGTTGTATTATACTGTTATTAATACTGATTTTACACCTCATATGGTCTTTCACGTTGAATGGCATTACTTTCGGTTTACTTTCAGAGATTGTCATATTGAATTTATTTGCTATTTCGTTTAATTTATATGCTGCTATTTGTAAATTGTCTTCTGAATAGCTAAGGATTGTCTGATCGTCTGCAAACAGTATGGTATTTAGAATCGTACTGCCAACTTTAAACTCTGTGGTTAAATTCGATTGCCATTGTACAATGATCTCGTCTATATAGGCCTATATACTAAAGAGTGCAGGAGATAGCGGGCATCCTTGTCTGATCCCTTGATTAATTTCTAATGTATATAAATAAGATCATAAAATATAATGAACTATTATAAGCAAATATTTATACAAATAAAAATTAAACTGATTTTTGAATGAAAAAAGTCAACATTATTAGAGTAGCGAAAAATCAGAGACCATCAGATTATACGCTGAGAGACCAATTACAGCTATAGATATAATTAATAAGAAAGTTAACTAACATATCCTACAAGTTTAAGGAATATATATTAATTTCCAAAATGTATGACGAGATAACTAAACTTCATCCTTCTCAAAATAAACCTGCCTCAACTCATATTTGAGTCGCGGGATGAGATGTGATAAATCTCATACTGAAAGTCTGAAATTCAAGAATGTCTATCGACCACGCCTGACGCTCTATCACAGAGACAGATTTAACTAAATTTAACTAAATGAAAGAGACGAGTGTAGACAAATAGTGAAATGAAATTTGTTGTCAGGGGAAAACGGGAAAAACCCCGAGAAAAACCATCCCAGACTCACGAAACCTATATGTAGTGACCGAGACACGAACTCGCGACTGTGAGAGGCGATCGTCTATCCACTTGCGCTACAGAGCCGCTCTAATAATAAATAATAATAATTTATTGATGGATGGAGGCTAGAAAACGAGGTTATTTCTGGGTAACATATGGCACATCACACATACTTGAACTTGTAAGGAGTGCTTCTTTCAGGAATGACATCATAATTCCCAATAACTTGTTTTGAAACGTGTCATATTCTTGCATCACAGAATTTATTAATGCTAGGAGGGCCTTTAAATCATCGCTAGTATTCTTCCCCGCTTATTCTGTATGTAAAACTTCTAGTCAGCAACAGAATTGTCAACCATTTTCCTTCAAGTACAGACTATTCAAATAATTAGTTCTTGAAAAATATTGTCATTCTTACAATGAAAAATGTTGATCATTAAAACGCGATGAAGAGCTCTATTTCAATGTTCAATAGGTTATAATTGAACTAACCAAAAATGCCAGGATGGTAAATGGACATCTATAATCAGTAAATACAGTGTTACTAAAACCTTTAATACATTTAACTGAGCATAGTAGTGCAGTCTGTCTGTCGGTCTCTCTCTCTCTCCCTTCCATGGAGCTGCAGGCCTACAAACCAATAACTATCTTCATAATTAGCATGCTAATTAGGTTTGCTATAATTTAATTTTTAACCTAAATCCGGTATGAAAGTAATGTTCTGATTAAAAAGTATTTAATAATAATAATATTATTATTATTAATAATATTATTATTACCTATTTATTATTAACTATTTTTTTTTCTGATGAAGTTATACCGTAAGGTCATCTCTTCCACTGTACCAGGGTTAACGATATTAACAATACAATATTAATTACTATAGGTTACTAGATTACTACAGTAGAATACAATGCACAATATAAAACTACAGATAATGAGGAAAGAACAAAATATAACAACAATAATAATAATAATATCATGAACTAATGTCCTCAAATCATGGTTAATTACTCTTCCATCTCATCCTTGGTCTACCAACTGGGAGTTTTCCCTCTAGCTTTCTTACAAAAGACTGGCATGGCCCTCTTTTATTCACAAATCGTGATATAAACCCTGCCCATCGTAGTGCACGAGATTTATCAGTTCTTATTTTATCTGGTTTCCTATAAAGATCATATACCTCACTGTTATGTATTCTTCTCCATTCACTTACCTCTTTAGTCTAAAAAAAATTCCTGTGTGATTTATTCTTAAATACTCCAAATCTTTTCCCCTCCCTTAAAGTATGAGTCCATGTTTTGTATACATATAATTTAACTGGGAGAATTACAGTTTTATATATTTTCAGTTTAACTTTTTTTAGAAGAACTGTAAAGCTTAATAGTATGCATTTCCAGAATTAACCCTATATTTAATTCCTGTGTATGTACACCTCATTCCTATTTGTATTTCCTAGGTAATTGAAATCAGCCACTTCTTCATAATTTCCCACATTTGTCTTTAACTGTCCATTTCCATTATATTATAACACATTTCTATGTGTGAAAATGTATGAAGTTTTATTGATGTTTACTTCCAGTCCCAATTTCTTAGTGTTACTGAACATAGTGTGCGAGTAGGTCCTTAGTATCTCCTTGTTTATGTTTAATAATGATGTATCATCAGCATAAACTAACAGTTTATTAATTTTATTGTGTTTTAGGCCTTCTGCATCCTCGGGAATCTAATGGCATGCTCTAGTACAGCGTTTCCCAACCTGTGGTTCGCGAACCTCCAGAGGGTTTGCCAAATATTTCAAGGGGTTCGCCAAAACTTTTCCGTAATAGCGGCTTTTGAGGTTAGGTATATAAGTTTTCCTTCATTTCTGCAGCATTGTAAAAATAATAATAATAATAATAATAATAATAATAATAATAATAATAATAATAATAATAATAATAATTCCATAGAAACTGCTACAGATTACCTCATGTTCTAAGAAAGTGTTCCAGAAGCATATTTTTATTTATTTTTTTATTCGGGCAAAGAATTCTAGAGACGGATGGTGGAAATAAGGAAAGATGAGAAACAGGATATTTAGGGGTACAACCATGCATTTGAAGAACCGAGATGTCAAAATTTGTCGGCGAATAAAGAAAACCTAAAGGAGGGGGAAGCAGATTTGTCAGTTCCGGGATATCACAAAATATGAATCCCAAAAGTTACATTTTCAGCCTAAGTGATACAAAATGTAATGTTTGTAGTGAATCAGTACTTTTTTACTTAATAAAGTATTGAGATAAAAGTATACTAGCGTACGACTGGTCTATAAAATAAATAATTTTGAAAATATTCTAAAATATTACATATTATACATAAACTCAATCAACTACACTGTTTTGAGTTAAAGTGTCAATTTATTGTACTGTTAAGCATGGGATGTGTTTAGCTGGTAATAACATTTCAGCAAACGATACCAGCATAAAATCTACGAAACTATCTACATTGCTCGTATTTGGACCATTACTAGTTTTGAAAAATTCTATATAGCCACCATAGAATAAAAAAAAAACAGCTAAAACTCGCCGATTGGAATGCCATAGAAAAATATCTATATTACTCTATTAGGGTCAAATTTATAACCGCTGTTCATTTTATGTTCCATATGTAATAAATTACAAATAGAGTCAATGTAGTGGAGTTTGAATTGAATGGTACTTAAGTAAATAATTTTATCTTGGTGCTTACGCATTACCGTGTAAAGAAAGACAGCAAGTTATGCATATATTAAAACTTTTTACTGTAAATTTGACTGCGGATTAACCGAGATGATGAGGGCCAGATATTCATGAATTATGACTGAAGCAAAGAGCGAGTCTGAAAAGATTAAATATGTATATTATAATTATTTAACGAATTGCGGGAAACCCGGCGTGGGCATGATTGACTATTTCCGTTAACGAGGCACCAGACCTTGTTGCCACCTTGCAGACATCACATCCGCCTTTGCCATCTTCACTAAATATCATGTTTCTTAATTACATTAACTACGTATTATCAATCAGAAATTAAATACCTTCTGTAGAGAGACAGTCAATTATGCGATGTAAGCATTAATGTGCCTGGCGGGTATCTCGAGAGTTCGATTCTAGACTACACTATATAAGTTTTCTTTAACAAGGTCTATAGGGTCTGAAATCGATTTCACTCAGGCTACTTCGTATGAATAGTAGCGAATCCAGTTAGGAAAACTGAATATAAGGTTGCTAGCCATACAACCCCTTGTATTATTCATCAATGAAATAGTGGCATCGACTACTCCAATGTGTCTTTGTTGTTTTGAACTACCTTCTACTGAATTATTCATTATATACAGAAATACATTAATACACGATAAATGTCAATAATAATAATAATAAAATAATAATAATAATAATAATAATAATAATAATAATTACATTCATATTTTACAAAATTAATTAATTTTAAATTACTTATTTACCTTTTATTATTTCCACGGGGTACTAGTTTATGTCGCGATGGCTCCATAGCGCAAGTTGTTAATCACTCGCCCTCCACCTCTGGGTTCCGACTTCGTGACTCGGTCACCTCACGTGAACTTCATAAAGTGAGCTTTATCAAGACAAGTTTTCTCTGGCCAAAACTTTATTCTGCCACTTCTCCTTACTCATGTTATCCAATTCGTTTTATCTGATTTGCTCTTGCGAAGTTTAAAGATCCTGGTTAACCGGCATCTGTTTATATCACAGACTTTAAAAAATAAGGGTTCATCACATATTATCCCTCTGACAAAAGCAGAGACTGTAATTTTTATTAATAATTTAGTCATCATTACGGCCGGATATTTTGTAATATCACATTAAGAAATATGTACATAAATAGGCCTATGTAACCAAAATTGGTGAAATATCTATATAGGCTATTAATACGTGAAGGAAGAACTTTGTACCCCTTTTTAAGCAGAGGAATGTGAAATTTGGCATAATTAAAGTTCATATAGAGAAGGAGTGTATAATAATAAAATTTATGTATAATATGTGTTACAAATAAATTAAATTAAAGAAAATAAAATAAATTGTCTCTAAGGAATATATGTGTAATACTCATTCAATTGTTTACGGTCATACTGAAAGTGCATTGTTGTAAAAAGAAAATTGTGCAGCAGCAATGTGAATAGACTTACTCTTGCGTATTATTATTATTATTATTATTATTATTATTATTATTATTAGTGGTTTATTTATTAGTGATTTAAAAAAATGAGTACATTTTACTATTTGAATTTAAATTAAACCCTGTCTAATCTTTGTTTCAGTAAGTTCATTACATACTTTTTTTTTATATTTACATATTCGCACTTACTTCCATTATGCCTCGACATAGAACATTGACAGTTTAGAGTGAGAGACAAAGAGGAAGGATGTTCCGTACACATAAAAATAGGTCAAATGCAAATTTAAATAGTATACAAATGCCAAATGGCAGGTTATTGTTTTCTAATATGGCTTAGCCATGCTATATCACATATTTCCTATCGTTTGTAATTTTAAAATAAACCGAAAATTAATGCATAATGACGTATTTGTGACATACCGACTTAACAATTTACTGAATTGTGGTCGAATTTCGACCGCTGGGCGACCACTACTGTAAATAAATATGTAATGAAGCAATTACACGTAAAATCCAAATTTTCATTTCTTTGCTACAAAATAGAAGTTCACAGGTAGCTAGTCAAATTTCTATGATAATTCGTAATCGGTTCTCTTCTTCTACAAAGTACTGAAGTACAAACTGTCCCCATTCAAGGGTTTAAATCGCATTGGAACGGTATGAACAATAAATTATAATATACTTTTCCAAATGTCCTGTTGTCATGCAGAGTCTTTTGTTTGATAATAGGACTATGTTTTTACAAATGAGAAAGATCGCTAAACTTCGCAATAAGTCAACGGCGCAGAGGGATTGTGCTAGGAATTTCATCATTATATAACAAAAAATAACAAGATTTGAGTATCTTATTCAGCACAGATTGCAGTTTAGTGGCTGGTACAACATTGACCTTCTGAACTTCATCTTCCATTATTCCACAGTTTTTTGGAGAGGCGTTCTTTAAGTCTCCAGTTTCTTGATACAGTTGGAAAGCTAGCTGAAGTGACTTGTGATGCATGAAATTAAACTGAGCATTTTAGAAATGTTGAATGTTGAAAAGGATTCACTCACAGACACTGAGGAGATCAGAAGAAAAGTTCTTCATCACTAACTTCACACCTTCGAAGTGTTTACTGTAGAAAAATACACAGCTTCAGTCACATGTTTCCCACCTTGTTATCACTGGCTCAGGAAGCAGAGTTACATCAGATACCTATTACTCGTAGTGTTGTACACCATAAGGTCATTTCAAGAAAACATTCCTCGAAGCTGATATCTGTGTATCTACTTCATTAAGCATTGCATGAGCCGTACATGTTACATGCACTAAGTTGGATAAAATACAGTGAGGGATTTCTCCGCTTTCTAGATGTAAGACGCTTCATCTGTGTACATCAATAGAGCCCTCTCTTCTTTTGCACCAGCGATGTAAAACACGAGCTCCGTGAGACGGTGCGCTCCGATATGCACCAGGAGCGCTCCGCTGGACAGGTAACGCTACCTGGTGACTTCATTCAGTTTCACTCGTCAAACGTAATGATGAGCATGGCTATGTTCAGCAAGGAGACCTTGCGAAAATCAAGCGTTCGTATTTTTTGGCACAGAATATCTCTGCCAATTTTGAAATGGTTAAATTAGATAATTCGATAGAAAAAAGACAAAAATATAAAAATCGCCTTTAAAACTAATAACAAACTCAACAACATCGTATCAAACAAAACTGAAGTAACAAATAAAAAGGAAAATAAAGACGTTTATAAACTAAAGTACAAAATTGCGATAAGTTTTACATCGGTAGAATAACAAGAAATTTTAACACAATGAAAAAATAATATGTATTATTATTATTATTATTATTATTATTATTATTATTATTATTATTATTATTATTATTGAATCTCCAAATATTTTTAAATCCTTTTTCGCCACTAAGGCATGGTTGTAGCTTATTAATAACAATATTATACTATACGTTGTAAAACAGAAACATTATCTTATGGTTCTGAAAGAGTGTTTTGAATTAAATAAATCGTCTATAAGTGTCTTAGAAAATACAACATATTGTTAAGAATGTTTGTTAATAATTTTATAAAATGTTTATAATAAATTTGTTTCTTAAAAGTCACTTCACACATTGAGACAGAAGCATCATCATCATTTAACAGTAAGTTTAACCAGAATTGTAGTCTTTTGAATATAGAAGGGCACAGGTATTTTGTATAATTTTTTATGTTAAGTTATTTTTTATGTTAACATAACATAAAAATATTAATAACGAAGAAAAATCAAGTTTTGCCGAACATATACTAGAAACGGGTCATCAGTTCGACAAAGTCGATAATACTATATCAAAATTACACAGAAAGAATAACAACTAGATTAGCATCCTAGAAACATAGAAATTTTAAAAGAAGCTGAGAATAAAGACTTGCTCAACAAGAACACGCCCGCAGACCTAAACCCGTTGTACAACTTATACAACAACATTAGTATTGTAGCCTCACTATTATGGTTGACCAGTGGCTCGCTTTGTTTTCCCGCAGGTGTTATATATAATTAAATACAAAAATGCCGACTACCGCCACTATAATAATTCCACATCTTAATCATTGTCAATATTGACGCGCCACCCGCTATTATTAAGGACAGCCATCATAGTGAGGCGATACTATCCAGTTGAAATGCAGAAGATGAAACATTGTTTTGAAAGGCCATCATATTTTTAACTCCTTGACGAAGTTTTAAAACAGAACTTTATTTTAAATAAGGACGATTGGTTTATCAGGTACTAATTTCATATTTTTAATAATAAGTTAATAAATGGGAGTAATAGACGAATAAATATTATTGCATTTAGACCATCTTTTAAAATTGATATGATATTAGATCCCACAATCCGTTTTGAGACTCATAGTAGCCAACCTGAGGAAGTTGACTCTGAAAAGAATGCCATATATGAGCCAACAGTTAGTTGACTATTACAAAGATAAATGCCAATTAGATAGTATAACTCTCACAGGATTGATGATCGGGGCAAGATGTACTATACCAAGATTCTTAGCTAAATTTTGGAATTTCTTAGATTTCGACAGTGTGCATCTTTCTAAAATTGTCAGCGCTGCCATTGGAGGATCAATTTTAATTTTAAAAACCATGTTTACAAAATTTTCACTCTATACAATATAACCTACTTCAATTACAATTTGAAATGTTTAATGGATTTTATCAATTTCGAAAATTAATTGTCGATATCACTTTGTCCTTGTGACAATCCTCCGAGGAAAATTTTATATAAAAAATATAATAAAATAAAAATAAATGTCAAGTGTCAAGTACGAATGCCCGGGAATTAGCACCCTGAAAGGACATGATTTATTTTCCTACAGTAGGAACATATATACCCACTATTTTTTTTCCTGTATCAAGAAATATTAAATCATCTGCTTTTTAGGCAAATATTAAATATTGCAGATTAAAATCTTTTGAGGTATTATTTAATACTGTAGACAAATTAATAATATTCATTGATAAATGCTTTACTTCTGTTTGTGCGTTGTTTTTTATATTTCGATTCCTCCTGTTATATGCGTTCATGACAGTGGTAGTCTTTCCCACAGGTGCCGCCGGAGTAGTAGGAAGTAGAATGCATGCTCCAGAGTTAGTACCGCACTCCGCAGGGAATTTGGAGCTCTGAAATATGACATACCTGATCTAGCCGTAGTACCTGAAGTTTTTCATTAATGAAGCTAGCAATTGTTGAACTATTTGTTGCTTCCCAAGGTTGTCAATAAATTAAATAGGGTTTTAATATAGCTTCGACTTCAACTTGCCCACAATTAGGTTAGTGTCTCACCAGCAGAAATCCATAATGTCGACATAACAAGAATAAAAGTAATCCTTCCGGAGAGTGGACTCGTCGAGAATGTTGCGGTTTTTGTAAGAAATGTTTAAATTCAGATACCTGAAGTTTGTTCTAGGGAGTTTCCTGCAACGAATACCATGCACAGTTCTTTGTAAAATTCATTATTAGATGATGTAGGTTATCCCTGTAACTGGGTAAGTAGTAGCTGTTTCTTTGAAGAAGCCCATTGTTTATTCCTAATATAGATTGTTTCGTAAATGTTATTCAATTTGAGATTTCGTCGTACATCCTATACGTTTAACACAAGTTTGGCAGAGGACTGTTTTACCATCAGTGGATCAAGCCCTGTCATTAGAAATCCATGGTTTTAGCTATAATGTCAACGAAGACGCAACCGGTGCCATGGTTAACTTAAATGAAACTGACTGTTACAAATTTTGAAGATTTCTAAACAAGAAAAGAAAACTTTTAAAACGAGTCATTGTTGTCCGCATCGAACTCGTGCAATTTACATCTAAGTGTAACGGAAATATATTACGGGACTGACGACAATATTTGAGAATCACAGTAACGAAATTTGTAATATTTTTTCGTTTCTTGCTTTGTAACGAAATTGAATGAGATTGACAAAAGTAATAATCCTGCAATATAATTAAAATATGTAACATTTTGCACTATGGTGTTAAAAAGTATTATAATTCAAAATATGTGCCATTTAAAACTTTTAAATGACGGTGTTTTCAGTGTAATTCATTTTAGCCATTCTTGTTACATATAAAAAAACAGAATTTGTAATTACATAAAATCCAGGCTCTAGTTATCATATTCCATAAGAAAATTAGAACGTGATTGATCTGTTTCGGTTCCAGCTAAACAGGTTTCAGAAGATTATTTGTAATATTTCTTGAGATGCCATAACTGCTGAAATTCGTGTTACATGTTAAATCTATTTATTTTTGTATGTGGAAAATTTCTCTCCAGTGGTTGATTGAGATCTTGCAATATTTCGTCATATTATAGATAATTGCATATCCTCCAGTTCGTCGCAGTTATCTAATTTCGGCAGTTCTTATCCTCACGATATAATTTTGTTATAGAACCCTAATATCGCTTCCATACAGGAAAGTTCGTAATGTAAATATGTATATAATTTTATTCTGGAATGTTTTTATATCAGATAACGTTTTAGAGTACACTTTACCAATTCAAGTTTTTCCGTAAATTTAGTAGATTCCTTATCCACATCTTACACTTGTTCAGAGGAGATATTATATCTCAAACATTTCAAAGATTGAAACTCCATGGGTCGACAGGTCTAGAAGGCTCTTGGTCAACCAGCCGGCTGCTGGCCTCACTTACATATGTGTCAATCAGAGATGAGGATGAGCATCTAACTAATATATAGAGGTGGAATGTGTTCATCACGTCGGTTCCTCAGCCGTTATAAATAGTTTTCTCAACCTGGAGTCGCTACTTATTGTAGCTGCCCAAATTCTTCACGATGCTGGATGGGCACCAGTCCCACACTGGACAAAACTATATGAGAAAATTTCTTTCCACATATGGAGAACTCGAACTAGCGCAGATTCCGTAGCTATGCGGCAAGGCATCATACTTGAACAGCACGGGACTGAAAAGAATGAACTTGCTCTAAAATCGTGTTTCATACTGTGATTTTGTTTTTAATTGGTTTTCTTCTATTTATTTATCTATTTTATTTATAATTTTTATTCAATTATTTAATCTGGGGGAGTTAAGGCCATGTAGCCTCCTCTTACACTCACCAGGTCAAACATATGATACATTAGAATACAGAAATCACTATTAACTCAAATATTAAATACTAAAAGAAAATTTAGTCAACCTATAAGAGTAAATTGGGTAACATAATTAATTATAATTATTATAAATAATAATTAAAATTAAAAATCAAAATATACACAAGCGACATAATGTAAATTGTTCGGTAGATAGTCCCTATCTCACGTAGTACATGAAAAAGAAAATTATAAACAAAATGAGATTTTATAAATTAATTTTTCGGTTACACAGTATTTAAACAACCTAAAGTATTTGTCAAATTTAAAAATATTTATAAAAAATAAATTATTATTAATTGATAAAAATACTATCAGTGAGGTGTATAAGTTAGTTTGTTATTAAATATTGGTAGGAGCTATTATTTTTTATTTAAAAAATTATAATTTTTGAAGTGGAGTATTTACGGTATTTTTAAATACAACTTGATGGGTTTCAGGTGAGCAGAAAATACTTGTATCGTAAATAATAATTTTAAATTATCATACTGTTTCATAAGCAAGTCTCTTTTATTTTAAACACAATTTTATTTGGAATGTTTTGTGATAAGAAATTACATTACTCTTCAAAGTAGAAATCATCCGATTCTATGGTATTTTCCTACTTTCAGCGAGGTTTATTACCCCGCGACGGTACCAGTCTCTGATTGATGGGAGGAAATCGCTGAGATCCACTTCCACAGCTTCAATATTTTCAATGTTTTCGAAATTTCAAGCAAGAATTAGGCCATCGATCGAAACAGATGATAATCTGAAGGCGTGAGATGGCTGTGGTACCAGTTCGATTTCTCCCAATTCCTGAATTTTTGTCATGGTTGTTCCTGCAGGATGGGGACCGATAAACCTTCAAACCGTGACCCTCATAATTGTATGTACTCGTTCCATTTGTTGATAGTAAAGATTCGCATCGACTGCACGCCCATTTAGGACAAATTCCCAGTGAATGACACATTCAAAATTCCAAGAGGACCACAACATTACATTAAAACCGACATTACATAGGCCTATGAGACAATCTAATAAATTATTCCACTTCTAATAAAAGAGTTTATTTAAAAATTATAATATTCATATCATATAAATATCACAATATTAAAATTTACGAATAAAACTATAAAATAGTCACGTTATAGGTCCGTTTCCTCATCTTAAAATGTTTTTAACACTCTGTAGGCCTTTCGGGACTAGTCCCATCATCAGCAGAACGGAGTAGGTCTGTATTCATTGACCCTCGTTGAAGCACTGACTTACTGTAGTTGTGATTATTTTGTATAGAGGATTGTGTGAACTGGGTAGCCTGTGTTCTCATTCAAAATCAGGTTGTTATCGATTTCCCTTTAAATTGCAATTTATTCCAGTATTTTATCCTCGTTGGTATGTTTTCTCTATGTAATATCGTGAGGGTGTTATCTATGTTATGTATATAGTGTCCTGCTTGAATTATATGTTTTGCGTAACTCGACTTTCCTCCATCGTAAACAACATCTCTAAAATGTTCTTTAAAGGTAACGTTAAAGCTTCTGCGTTAGATTTAAATAACATTTTAGAGATTTTGTTTACGATGGTGGAAAGTCGAGTTACGTAAAACATATAGTTCAAGCAGGACACCACATACATAACATCGATAACGCCCTCGCAATATTACATAGAGAAAACATACCAACGAGGATAAATACATTGGAAGAAATTGCAATTTAAAGGGAAATTGACAACCCGATTTTGAATGAGAACGTACCCAGTTCACACAATACTCTATACAAAATAATCACTACTACAGTAAGACAGTGCTTGATCGAGGGTCAATGAATACAAACCTACTCGGTTCTGCTGACGATGGGACTAGTCCCGAAAGGCCGACAGAGTGTTAAAACATTTTAAGTTGAGAAGACGGACCTATAAGGTGACTATTTTATAATATTTTTTTTGATACTTCACCTCATATCCTTTATAGTTTTCTTCATAAATTTTAATATTGTGACTTAATACCTCAACGGAATTTTTCCATGTATTTTACTAGTATCGACTCATATAAATATAGTGCAGTATTTTATTAGACGGTGTAAATCATTATAATTTAATATTTACATATTAACAATAAGCTAATTTAATGGAAATATATTTAGAAATAACTATTTCCCAGTCTAGCTTATATTATGAAAAAGCTCTAATTTTTCATTTTTTCCCTTAATTTTGAATATATTATCCTCCATTGTGATCTCAGGGCAACGCTGCGTCGTACGCAGAAGAGCCCGGGACAAGTTTTCTGTGTGAGGATTTTTTCTTCTCACCCGTAAGACAAATACCAGAAACTTTAAGACTTAAACAGTCTCCAAAAACAATCTGGACTTATAATGAACGCTATCATATTCGTCTTGTGCAGTATATGAGTGAATGGTGTGTCATGTCTTAAATGTTCATCTTGTCTTCGAAGTGGCCCTGGCATTGAGTTAATCACTCATCCAGAGAGACCTTCTATATGTTTGTATTGTCAAAAATGTATGTGTGCCATTCATAGTTTAAAACCTCTCCATACAAGTTGTATCACTTTAAGGCCCGAATGGCGTGGGGCATGTAAAAGTACCTGAGATGGGAGGGGTTAAACTAATATGAAGAAAGAAATAATAATGTTAACAACGGTAATAATGAAAATAATGAGGACTAAATATAATGTCAATTAATTAAGTTCACAGTACAGGACAATTGATTGGTATTCCTGTCCTTAAAACGTACACAAAACACTCTCAGAAAAACAACAATATCTTGTATGAAACTAGTATTCCGGAAGGAAATGCTGTATAAAATTCAGAATTATAATTAAACTCCGATTGAGATATCTTATGAATTCCTGTGTACTAAGTGGATGTAACTACAGAAAGAAAAATATGGTAATATCAGCACTTAATTTGATTTTTAAAACAAAGGCGCCATGTGTGATAGAAGAAGAGAAGTAGACATGACCAAGATGACTGCTGGTGGTATGTTGAAATACATATGTATATTGCACACTTCCATCCCCATGCATTCCTATGTCCACGCGACAGTCCCCGCCCCATCGCTCTATCTTCAATTAAAGTTCCATTTCGCATTAACTTGAACAGTTGGCTGGCTGGAAGGAGACACACTCGACTAGAAAATGAATTCCACACATGTGAACCACGTTCACGCATATTAACTTCTTAAATTGTATTCTAAAATATCATTGAAAATTTTATAATCATTTACACAAATACATGAATTTATAATTTAAACTTATTAATCACGTATTTTACTGTATCAATAGAGATTGGAAATCGCCATTTTCAACGGTTGCAATAAGATGTGTGTTCATTAATAATGTTAAAAAATTAGAATGTACATAGAGGAGCGCAAGGAGATCCCTAAGAATTACTTGATTATTGTCATAAGATTGGTAGTATATATTGAAGAAACAAGACAGGTAAACACTAATAAAATTCATTATTAAATTCCGTTGAGATGTGAATGAAAATCTTAAAATTATAATATAAAGTTATAATATAAAGTATCATGTAATTCCGTCTCCTCAACTTGTAAAAATATTAATTTACTGCAGGAACATCATCAGCAGAAGGTAGGTCTGTTGTCGCTAACCATGAGGACTATGATGATGGAACTAGTTCCGAAAAGCCTACAGTAAATTAATATTTTTACAAGTTGAGGAGATGGTCCTACAAGGTATTTAATTTTATATTTTAATATTAATATTGAGATAGATAATGTACAATTCTAATAACATTATAAGACGTTTATGTTTTCATCACATAACTAACAGCATGTTGATGTTGAAACTGAGCGTTATTTTATCTAAAACAAAATAATGAAATGAAATAACAACATTAACCATGATTTGAGGGGGCTGAAGTATGCAGGTAACGATTGGAAAATTTTAGCTCGGGGTAAGCTTGTGTCCGCTCTGTCATAAACACTCTCATGTAATAGTGCTAGTGAGTTAGTTGGTTAGTTAGTTAAAACAAAATCTATATTTTATGGAAAAAATAACTGATATAAATTCGACACTAGTACGCACATAAAATATTAAAATTGATAATTTAAAGAGTCTTATATTCCATTTCACTTTTAGGCCCATTTACAGATATGATTGTTATATACTACATATGGTTATTCAATTATTTGGTAGTGATAATTAAAAATAATATTTAAATTCTATATGTTAAGAATATTTTGTGACAATATCAATTTGTCAAATTAAAGATTAATATATATCTGCGTAGTGTATTAATTAAGCCTAAATAAGATAATTATTTGTCAACTTTCTTCATTCTTGTTTACAGACCCTTTTAGATATGAGGCGGTAAGAGGACAAGGGATTTAAAAGTGACAAAAAATTATTTTGGAGAAAATTAAGTTTAAAGTTCAATGAGAATATAAAATTCTAGGAATATCTGACAAGTCTTATAAATAGTGCTTGTGTTTCCTTACATATGAGTTCATTTATCCGCAAAATATTAACACATTCAATATAAACATTAGCCCATACGGTATTTTTTTTTTTTGCATTAAGAGTCACTTATACCCCTTGATCTCCAAGTAATATTTTGAAAATAAATTATCCAAGAAAAGTAGATTCATACGAAAGTTTTTATTATGTTTGGAAATACATACTTATCCAAAGAGTTACATATTACAAGGTTAAGTGGCAAAATCAGTCTTTAAGTTCATTGCACTTAAACCTGCATTCATAGATACATTATCTTACCCGCCTCTCCACACGAATGTTTCCCTTCCTGTCTGTATACTGTTTGCATTCATCCCTTCCTCCTTTTGCTTTAAGTTTTACCCAATTTCCTGATTTACTAATCTTCTTTGTACCAAAGTGAAATACTGGAGCACATTTTTCTTTTCTAGGTCCTGTAATGCCAGGTTCTTCAATATCATCTTCATTGAAATGAGTCAAGAAAACAAAAACAACACCAATTATTAATCTTCATATTTAAAAACAATACCTTTATTATAAACATTATTAGGTTCCAAATCCTGTAGATCCAAATCATATTGTATATTTAGATTGTTAAATTATTTCCAACTATTTCAAAATGTACTGCTAAAAGTATTATTTTATATTATATACAAAAATTAACGCTTGTTTGTTTGTTTGTTCGTACTTTATGCGCGGTCATACCGTTGATCCGATTGTGATGGGAGTTTTTGCAAAATGTTCAGGAGATTCCCGGGATGAACATAGGCTATAAGAGAGTTGTGATACTCAACTCCTACACTCTAAAAATCGGCCTTTATAGTGGAAAACGTGATAAAAGTAGCTCTTTGGACTCTTAAATGACTTACGCTGCCTAAACCATAAGTAATACACAAAATCAATATACACAGAATTTAATATCTCAAAAAGTTCTACAAAAAAGTCCCCGACAGCATATGTTTATCTCTTACGGATAACTCACAATAGCCACTTTTGTCTTTAATTGATACCAAGAGAATAATACCCATTCGGGTAAACCTTTCATTTTTATTATTAATAACAAGAGTCCCGCGCTGTAGCTGAGTGTTTAAGGCATGAAGTCTTGGCGCAGAATTACGGGACTTACGCTGGTTCGAGTCTCCATGGGGAAACAGTTTTTCTCGTGGAATTTCGGCCAGTATGGGACCGGTGCACAGTGGGCCAGAAATGAAATCTAGCTGGAAACATACTATTTTCAATCACCTTCATCAATTTATCTTTTTTTTCACTCTAATATAATTGTTATATGACGGTTCTTAACTTATCTGCAATGGAGGGTACAATTCTTATGTGAAAAAAGTAGCTCTTTGGACGCTTCAATGGCTTACGCTGCCTAAACCATAAGAAATACACAAAACTAATCTACACAGAATTGAATATCTCAAAAAGCTCTACAAAAAAGTCCGCGACAGCATATGTGTATCTCTTACGGATATTTTGGGTCTTACAATTCCATAAGCAGATAGAACTGGATTTTCCAACGACTATCAGTGTTCTAAATTCTTAATAACGGCAAAGTTCACATTTACTTTTAGCCAATCCGAATATTTCAGTATAAATCTAACTTTCTTTCTTTCGCACGACTTCCTATGTTTTAGAAAATCGCTTTAAACAAAATGTTTTTAATCTTTTTAAAAACATTCTCCGAACATCCCCTAATTGTAATTTATTAATAGAGGATTACTTATTGCCTCTATCGAGCACTTTTCTTCATATATTAAATCAAACAATTCTCTGCGCGCGAAGACAGGCCTCAACTGCCGGCCGCCTCCTCTAATAAAAAAGCTAATTACAAAAAAGGCAATAATTTGCACACATCTTATTGTGCGGGAATTGAAGTACATAAATCACTCTATATTTTAACTAAAATTTTTACTACTGTTCAGAACTGTTTTTTTCGTAGTTCAATTTAAAGTAAAACGATTTTGTAAATTTTTTAGTGTTTCGAAGGTATGATTCAACATGTATTTAACAAAATATCTGGTTGTATAGTAACGTGTTAAATATAACAATGAAAAGTACAAACCTTGAGGTAAAGTATCCATATAGAATAAGAAGAATAACTCAGTTAACTTTAATGCAAAACGTATTTATTTCTACAGCTCAGTACACAATAGGGATGCGGACCAGATGAGTTCTTAACTATCGGCAACTTCCGATGATTATATTGTCTACATAAATTTTAGAATTCTACCCTCCTTTGAAGATAAGTGAAGAACAGTCAACTGGCAATAATTGTAGAGTGAAGAAAGATGAATTGGCTAGGGTTAGTAAAATACTTTTTTTCCAGCTAGATTTCGTATCTGGTCCACTGTGCGGTGCCCACTCAGCATTGTGAGGCATTTGGGTAGCTACAATCAGTAGCGACTCCAGGTAGAGAGTACCAGATATAACGACTTGGAGGATCCGACTTGCTGACCACATGTTACCCTACACTGGCTAGATGATCGCCTACCTCTGTGATTAACACATGTGGATGTGAGGCCAACAGCCGGCTGGTCAGCCAAAAGCCTTCTAGGCCTATCGCGCTTTGAGTTTTTTTTATACCAAGAAGATCGGGATAAGTAAATTCCCGGGCAAGCGTGCTCTGCCATACCGTTCATCCGATTGAGATGGGGCTTTTTGAAAAATGTTCAGGAGATTCCGGATATGAACATAGGCTATAAAAGAGTTGTAATACTCAACCACTCCACCCCTAAAATCACCCTTTTTAGTGAAAAAGTTAAATAAAGTCCCTATTTTGACGCATAAATGGCTTACGCTGCCTAAACCATAACAAATACACAAATTGATGTACACAGAATTGAACATCTAAAAAAAAACTCTACAAAAAAGTAGAGTATAACAGCGTACGGCTGGTGGTAAAAACACATTAACTTTTATTTAGG
Organism: Diploptera punctata; assembly: GCA_030220185.1. NCBI lineage: Eukaryota > Metazoa > Arthropoda > Insecta > Blattodea > Blaberidae > Diploptera > Diploptera punctata. Next base: position 2,661,694 of record JASPKZ010000004.1, read on the forward strand.
AGTAGCAGCGCACGCCGGGTATTAGCTGGTATTTGATAAATCAATAAACCTGCAAGAATCATTAGCATTATATTAAACACTAATAATACAATAATAATCTTCACGAATGTAGGAAACATTCAAAAATACAACGCTGTAAGCTTGAGTCCACCTAGCTGTTGGAGGCCAAGGGGTACAACTACAGACGTACCCATGTCCTCCAAGCTGTTAATCTGAGTGTTTTTCTAAGACTCTGCTATATGTCATAACCTGTCAAACTCACACATATACCTCTTGGGCATCAAGCAGTTAGTCATATTGGCTAACCATTTCTGCTCTTAACTCATTTTTTTAAATGTCATTTGTACCCCTTGTCCTTTGACCGCCTCATATAATGTCTTATGTCCAGGATCTTAGGTGTACTCGATATGCTGTTTGTTCTTATGTTTTATTTACATGTGTTTTGTGAAAACGTTTACTTATTGAATGTTAACGATATAATGGTGCGTGGTTATGATGAAAAAAATGAAATGGGTCATAGTAATGGACATTCCAACCTAATATTAGAGATAACGATTTAGAAAAACCAGAAATTCCCAATGGGGTTAATCGGCTACAAGATTTGAACCCAAGTACTGGTTAAATAATAAAGACCTACATTTATATCTTTAACAAATAAGTTAATGGCATAATTTCTAGGTTTGATGTACCTTATGCCTCGTGTTTGTCTCGATTGCGATATCAAAGCAAATGCATTTGTATCACCCTGAAACCAGTCACGGACATCAGACGCTCAATGTTACAACGATGTAAACAGTAGGGACGGTGTGTAAACATAGAATTTTCAATCGGCAATGATGGAATCAGCTGAATTTGATTAAGCTACAGCTTTATAAAACCCAACTCTTACTTTTTTGTGCAGTTTTTTACAAACAATAAGTAATTGTTTATTTTTTAATATTAGGCTACACTTTTAAATTAAGCATACGGTTTATTTACCACCGTCATCATCATCTTCCTTTCATGTCGCTGTCCTGAAAGGACTGTTACAGTCTAGAAAAAAAATCAAACCAACTCTTCCTTGGCCTCCCAACAATATTTACCATTTGGTTGATACGTTAAAATTGAAACTCATATTAAAGTCACCGTTTAGGTTATGTAATAAGATGTTAATTATACATTTTTACTTGGTAAGTCAGTCGTCCTCAACTAAATTATTAAACTTCTTCAAGTTATTCCAATATGGATGCCTTTCGAAAACAATGTTTCACCTTCTGCACTTTAACTGGAACTGATGGTGTTGTATAGGTCATATAACGGATTTATGTCTGCGGGTATGTTCTCGTTGAGTAGGTCTTTATTTCTTGCTTCTTTAAGAATCTCTATGTAATTAAGGATGCTGATCCTGTTTGTTATTATACTCTCTGTGTTGTATTGACATAGAGTTATCGATTTTTTTTTCAAATCGATGAACTGTTTCTAGTATGTGTTTGGCAAAACTCGATTTTTCATTATGAATAAAATATTTGAAATGTTCCGAATAATGTGTGTTAAAGTTTCTTGTTGTTTTGCCTATGTAGAATTTTTCACAACCATTGCATTTTAGCTGATAGAAGCCTTTATTTTCGTACTTATTTGTTGTTTGTGTTTTGTTAGAAATTATGTTATTGAGTTTAATATTAGTTTTAAAAGCGGTTTTAATGTTTTTATCTTGTTTCTTGATCGAATTAGCTAATTTGGTCGTTTCATTTCCTGTATAAGTTAGTGTAATACATTCGTTTGTATTTGTGTTACATTCTTTTACTAGTTTTGTTATATTTGTTAGATTGATCCTTCTTTTTTGTGAAAAATTCTACATTGGCAAAACAATAAGAAATATTAACACACGATATTCGGAACATTTAAAAAATGATATTAATAATGAAAAAATCAAGTTTTGCTAAATACATGATAGAAACAGGCAATCGATTTGAAAAAATCGATAACTCTATGTCAATAATACACAGAGAATATAATAACAACAGTCCTTGAAGACATAGAGATTCTAAAAGAAGCAAGGAATAAAGACCTACTCAACGAGAACGTACCCGCAGACATAAATCCGTTACACAACCTATACAACACCATCAGTTCCAGTTAAAATGCAGAAGGTGAAACATTGTTTTCGAAAGGCCTCTACATTGGAATAACTTGAAGTTTAAGAATTTAGTTGAGGATGACTTACTTACCAGGTAAATACGCTCCACGTGTTGACGCCAGTTCTGTTGATGCCGATGAATATAATATACAGTGTGTCCACAAATTATGTATACAGATTGCATGCAAAACTAAACTATGCTATAGAAAAAAAAACAAATAACATATCTCAAACATATACACACATGTGAAAGTTTTGTTTAACAATGTCAATGCCTCTACATGCTCACCATTTATTGTTGGACGGATTTTCAGACAATTGTCCACTTTCATCCACGTAGTTGTAGAATTTCAGGTGTTACGTAACGGAAGGTACAGTAATACGTTATCGGATCTCACCTCTGTCTTGTAGACGATAAAGCCTCAGTGCACCTTCTTGCTAAAAGACAATGTTGAGAATGTCCTCAATTTGTGAAATTACAAATAATTCCAGCGTATTCTGGTATGTAATGTTTGTGTTGGTTTGTTCAGCAAAGAAAAATGGTCCCACGACTTTGTCTCTCTTTAGACCAAACCAGACAGTCAACTTTGGACTATCGCGTTCCATTTCTATGGACACATGAGGAATCCCTGACCCCCCCATACTCTGCAGTTATGTTTTTTTAACTTTTCCAGAAACATGAAATGTTGATTCATTACTAAAACAGATCCGTGAAAGATACTCGGGGACTGCCTCAATGCGATTAATCATGTCTATAGCAAATTATTTTCGACGTGGTTTGTCATTTGTCTAATGTCTCTGTACTAATTGCACTTTATACGCTTAGAGAGAAAGGGATTTATGAAGAATTTTATGGACTGTCGATCGTGGATTTTTGAGCTGACGACTGGCAATACAAATCGATATCCTGGGACTTCTTGCAAATGCCTAGCGAACCTCAGCAATATATTCATTGAGAAACGGAAGGTCTGCCACTGTTCTTGATCTTCAAAACACATCCTGTCTCTTTAACTTTATTCATCCATTGGTAGATACTCCTTCATATTGGAGGTTCTCATTTGTACACTGTTCTGAATTTTCGCTGCACTCGTGTTACTGATTTGAACTCCGCTAGCCACGAAAAACACAAACTTTTTTCCTGCGTAGACGCAATGAGCTCACTAGAGTCACTACACACTTACCAACATTACTAAACTTAGTCGAAGTTAGATCTCCTTTAATCATGAAGAAATAATATTGTGTAGATTAAATTTTATAGAAGGTGTTTACATCATTTGTGGACACGGAGTATTCAATTCGTGAAGGGTGTCATCATTTCTTCTGTCATACCATCTGGTGAGGCCTGTTGTTCGTCGCTTGAATATCATTAAAAAAACCCTTCATTTCACTATTTATTATTCACAAATAAAGTATAATAATAAATATAATAGGCCCTGTAACGTAAGTACTTTTAAAGCCAAAATATGTCCAATATCAATTATGGATCATTATCTTAACATATATTATGATTTTATACCAATTACGATATATTTGGGGAAAGATTAGCTGCAGAAACAAATCTTAACACTGATCTCAAACGATAATCAATCAACCTCACTCGTATTTCAAATTGAGAAACGTCGTTCGCATTGAACAGCACCAAAACTTTCTTGACAAACATAGCAACACCCATTCCCGATTAAATACTTTTGTACTTCATCTAACCCACGCTAGTGTTTTGTCTACTGAAAATTACCTCTAACTAAGAAACTAAACGAAACTTGAAGCGCACGTCCGCGCCTAGGCGCCTTAATTGACATCGTTGGTGTACGCCATATGATATTGGTTCTACTTGTCTTCGGAAGGAAATCGTATTGAGGAATTTTGTGTCTTGTAAAAAACGATCGACCGGAACAAGAATTCCATGACTGACCGAGACGTATCATAATTATAACTTCACAGATAATTTTAATTTGTTATTTAAGTTTGCAGTGCACATGCACTCACTCTAAATTATTTAATATTTTATGGATGATTTCTACAACTACTGGTTTTGAACAAGAAAACGTGTTAGGAATTACATACATTTTCTGTCTTCATCAGTTAAGAATTACACATTAGGATGTTCACAACTTACAAAGTGACTCGCTAAGTGTGATACTTGACGTACTCTTGTGTTGATGGCTGTATGCAAATTTCAGCTGTTCTACATGACGCTTTGTAAAGATAGCGACCCTGTCTCTATCTTCTTCCTTTTTTTATTTTATTTTCATCAACATTTAGCCACTTAACAAACATCTAGACTTCACTTGCAAAATTATTGCACCAAACACCTCGCTCCTTGCATTGTTAAGATAGGCAACACTGTGAGTAGACGAGATAAAATTTAGCAAATTTGCTACGCATTGCCATAACTTTGCAAGAAATTGTTACGCATGCTCTCATATCACATGCTAACATGTGTTAATATGTTATAAGTCGTTTGTAGAAAACCCGTGACGGTAATTTAATTTATTGTATTTCTTCAGTCTTGTAATGGCGGTTTCTAAAGGAAATACGACAATCCTAATTGCACCTTTCATATATAAAACCGTGTCTAATATAAAGAAACGTGTACTCACTTTTATCGTAGAAATGGGATCTTTTTTTGGAAAAACATACCCGACATGATTAAGATGTCTCTATTCTGAATTTATTTTCATCCCATTCTCATTTATAGACACTTTAATAAATGACGTCAAGTCGTGTCTAGAGTATTTGTTAATCCGATAAGCTGAGTATATTTTTGTTGTATTCTTAATGCGTTTTATATAAAAGGCCTTCATTAAACTGTTTAAACATCTTTTGAAATGTAGATTATTAGGACACGGATTTCTATCACTAAAAAATAGAAACATTAACTTTGTATGTGCTAAAAGTTTCGAAAAATGTGTACTAAAACTGAATAATATTTTCAAAATATTAAAACAAAACATGAGAAAAAACGAAAATTTTTCAAATGATTAAAACTAAAACATGAGAAAACTTGAAAAATATTTTCAGAACATTGAAACAAAAACATGAGAAAACACGAAAGATGTTTTCAAAACATTAAAACATGTTAGAAAATACGAAATAAATTTAAAACAATAAAACAAAAACATTAGAAAATACGAAACATATTTTTAAAACATTAAAACAAAACGTGAGAAAGCACCAAGCCTACATGTTTTGAGAAACGTTTTGTCTTTGTAACCCGAGTAAAATACTAAAATAGTTTATCTACTTGAAGTGAAATTATCGAAATTATGTATTATCATAACGTCTGAAATTTCGTAAACATGTTAAATGGGAAAAATGTGGGGGAAAAATATAAATACCATTTTTTTAAACCAACGCATAATAACACTTTGGAAATAAATTTAGGGGTGTCTAATCTCGTTCAGAATATTAAACTTTGTTTAAGTGATGTAAATATTTTTTAAAATATTTATATACAAATACAGACAATTATAATGAAATGGATCGAGACAATTAAATTCAAATCCAAAATTTGCCAAGAAAATAGGTTGCTCAGCTCCAGCGTTTGATCAACCTATGAATCCTGAAACTAATATTGATTAATTGAAATATATATAATTACATTACTACTTAAACTATCATCTGATGTTGAACAAACTACTGAACACCTTATTTTAGACTATCCATCTCATGGGTATAAGCGATACATTCTAGATGTTAATCTAATTGATTGTAATCAAGTACTTACGTAATCCAGTAATTTTTTTTAAAATAGGGAATATTGTTACACAGCATTTAATAGTATAATACGATGCGAGGTTGGGAAGTGTTTTTTTACAGAATCAAGGAAAATGGCGAGGTTTTTCATTTCCGAGATTCTGTAAAATACTTCACAAACGTATGTAATTGATTTTTTTTTGCGCGATGGTGTTTTCAAAATAATAAATAATAGTAAAATAATAGCATATTTGTTGGAAATATTTGCGTTCATTAAAAACAATTGACTAACATTAACAGTGTGGCAATGTTTATTAGTTAAAACTACAGAAGGCCGTGAGACCAGTTAGTGATAAAATGGCGGAAAGTATGCATTTATTGTTTTATATTGTTTCAAATAAAGTTCAGTTAATTTAAAATGCAGTGTTTTGTTTTGTAAAATGTATATTAACACTACCTTTTGGATATTTTTTGTAAATGCATTGTATGTAGTATACATAGAGAGCAGTGGTTTTTACTTCCCACACGCGGTTTGTAATATGTAATATAACAGTATAGTTATTTAGGTTAAAGTATAGTTATTTAGGTTGGAAGTTTTTATGTAGGAAGTTGAACTTTCAATCATTGGTCGCCATTGCTGTAAGTACGACAAAACGCACTATCGAGCAAAAAACATTTTGAAACGCTATTTTCACCACATTGTTATTCATCTTTATTACTACTTATTTGTAAGTTTTAATTGCATTTGTCCTTGTTTCTTTCATTTGTTGTTTTTTGTTTCATGTAAAATTTGTAATTATGTATATTTTAACTACAGCCCTAACATACATTTGTAAAATAGGGAGATTTAATGGATAAGTAATAAATTATCATATGCTGTCCAGTGACACCAAGTAATTTAACAACCTTATGTCTTCTGATCTGTCAGTCAACGGATCTATTTTTATTGATAAGGGTAGGCTGTTTACATATTTAGGTTCAGGTTTTATCTCTGTATTTTATTCACGACTAAGCTTTATTTATTTAATATATTTACTTATTTACTTATTGGTATGAGAAAATGGTATGAACATGTCTGCAGAATGGATACCAACAGATTGCCTAGGAAAGGTCTGAATTATTAACCGAGAGGAGGAAAAAGAGATCGGGGCTCCCACGAAAGAGATGGACACAGCAACTATGATACCTGGAGCCGGAACTAACCAATAAGGTTTAATCCTTGTAAGAACAAGAGCAAGACTTATTGGCATTTTAACTGAATTATGATGGGGTGTCGGATAAAACTTTTACGTGTGGCTTAATCGATTGTTTTGTCAGAATCCAGGTTTCTGTTAATAATAAGTCGTTTTAATTGGATCACTTATTGAGAAAACATAAAATCATGTATCATAATTTTCCTTTTTATTATATAAATGTGTTCGCTGAACAGAGCTGCTCATTTTCTGATGAAAATATTTCTCCGAGCTTCCTGTATCAATTAGATTGGTAGAAGTAAAGCCAGAAAATCATAATTTCTGTCTCATATAGGTTTTATAATATTAAGTGTTTTATGTTTCCTGTAAGTTCTGAAACTATGCAGATATAGAGCCTCTTCCGGATAACGTAAAAACGTAAGAAAATAATGTAATTAATCTCATAGGTCTGTGGTAGTTATAAAAGTTGTATAACAATTAAAATGGTGGATTTTAACTCCGTGTATGATTTAGTTAGAGCAGTGAGTAGGCAAATGAGTTAATCATAGCAAAGCTAGTAGCCCTTGTATTTTCTTTCAGGATGTCTTAGGGATATGAAAATGCAATATTCAGAAAGCATGATTATTCCAGTGGAAACTAAATTCTCGGTGGGCGAGCAAATTCTGTACGATGTAATTATACAAATCTTCTCCCAATCGTCATGCATATAAAATGATCAAGGCGTCTCAAACCCTCCCATTAAACAAACTTGCCTTGTAATGGAATGACCAAAACCTCAAAACAATGGTCAAACAGTTATATAGCTGACCACTTTAGTTCCCTCTCTGTCGGTCTTGTCCTGCCGCAGGCTGCAGAAACATACACAATAGTTTTATGCACTGTTCAAACTTTAAGTTCAGACCAAAACTTAATTTAACTACCCCCTCTCTCTCAACTACCGCATTGTAGCACTGTACGATTAAGTTATTTATGTTTTGGTCAGTCTCTCCCTTCTCCTCTCGCTCTCCGCAGTCCGTCAGTCTGAATACTATGGACAAAAGCAAATCTTCAAGGAGATCGAGTTAGACTGTAATTATTATAGCCTACTCTATGTATAAATACACAGAACAATACAATGCTGTTTACTTTAGAATGTTAATTAGAATTTTTTAAGAGGGGGGATGAGGAAAGGAGAGAGGTTTTGAGTATGAAAGCCGTCTTAACAATGCTGCACAATGTGTCCCAATGGATTTCCTAGGCTGGGTAAAACCTCTCTATTCACAGCTCTGGCTAAAGTCAGAACTCTCAACATTCCCCTTATAGTAAAAAGGAAAAAGAAACCTACCTAAGTAAATTGAAACTTAATGCATAAACTGCCCCTAGTAGGGTAAAGCTTGGATGCTAAATAACATTTAATATCCTTATAATAAGATCACTTAGTACCTACTTTTTTCAACTAACGTATCAAATTAGCTAATTGCGCGGTAGCTTATTAATAAATAAACGAGCTATGGCGATGTTACTCTCTACCAAGAAAACAGCGCTGTTTCAAGACACTCAACTTACACACTTTAGCAATTTCAAAAGAATGTACAAAAGCATACGTCTTCTATCATTTTACACTGTTTACTGTTATTGTTTATTATTATTATTATTATTATATATTATTATTATTATTATTATTATTATTATTATTATTATTATTATTATTATTGGTGATAAGAATAGATAATTAAAATAGCAATAAAATGTAAGTAGTTGGAGTCAGTTGTAGAAGCAGATGGAATTAGTTTATCGAAAATTGAATAAAATAATGAGTGAAAGGAGGAATGAGTGGCACGCTGAATTTGTATTATGGAGCCAGAATATTCTACACAAAATATAAAAAACCAGTGCATTAATGCAGAATATTATGTTTTGTGGCAGAAATATTGGACATCAAATAATCAACACGTTCACAAATTGTTAGATGTTGAAATGGATTTTGGAGGAAGGCTACAAGGAAATCAGACTGTATAAAGTATAAAAGTCTACAATTAGAGAAATAATGGACTTGGAAAAATTATTATTGATATGATTAAAGGTAAAATGTGTAATTCAATAATTCTAAAAATAATGAAAAGATATGATGATGTAATATAAACCCAAAGGATAACGTTGATCAGGACGACCTCTTAAACGACTGCTAGATGGAGCCGAAACAGGTCTACAAAGGCCTAATTCGTGAGGAATGATGATGATGTTGATTAAAGTTAAGAGATGCAAATGGTTTTTATATGTAAGCCTACGAAGGATGATGACATACTGAATACCGAAAATGATATTGGACTGAACAGCAGAGGGCAGAAGAAGATGGGGAAGACCTACGAAATAATGAATGAATAGAGTGAAAATTAGCATGAACAACAGAGGAATGAAAGAAGGTGACATGGAGGACAGAGATTTATGTACTACCTTTTCCGGGTTGTGGGAAATCCACGTAGATAGAAATATTCCTAAATAATATATAATTCCTCTAGTTATAACCATCACCATCTTCTTCATTTCTAATAGAGTCCCATCAAGATATTTAGCGATGTTAATATCAGCAGAAATTGGCAGAATATCTCAGCAATGATTAACATAATGCGAGACGGCCGGATGCTTGACTGTAGCGTATGACTATCCATGCTGTAGTAATTGTGTTAATTCAGGCAAATTCAGTTAGTCAGCATCAACAGGTCTATTATCCGATTGATCTCTGTAATAATATTGACATTATTTGCCTCAATTAATAAACCGGTCTCATTGTTATTCATAAAGAAATAAAATGGAACAGTGTTATTATCAGATATTATCATACCATTGCACAATACAACTTAATCGCTAGCTATTCTATATGTATAGTATAAAAGGCTAGTTATTCTGAAATTTCTATAATACAATTTTATCAATTATAGGCTAATTAAATGATACATTCAGAAAAATATTACACATGGATTTTTTATGGCATTTAAATTATGGCTATGACTACCATCGAAATAAGTACTGGCAAATCAATTGGACTCGTGTCATAGATTTATGACACGTAAAATAACCTTAAATCTAAATAAGGGGCCTCAGGGAAAAAAATCGTCGGCTCTATCAAGCCCAGCTTTGAATTTCGAACTAATGACTTTATATTTCTATGTTAAAAAGTGTCGTAAAAGAAAGATGCCTAATACCGATATCCTTAGTAATGAGACAGAAAAATTGATAAATAATATTAATAATAATACATTTATTCTCGTGTTAGAGGATCTACTTCAAACCATTTTTTTTATTTTTAATTATATTTTTATTTTCTTTCTTGCAGTATGAAGAACTGATCAGTTACACAAATATAAAAATACGCGATACAACGAAGAATTTAGTTAGGCCTAGCTGAAAGAATTACCTCAAACTTCACATAAGTTTGTGAAGAGGTACCAATCAGATGGAATATGGAGAAACTGAATGGTATATGGAGAATAAAGTTTGCTAAAGAACAGAAAAATGAAACTAAGTCTTATCAAGGCTTTATTATTCGCTGACGATGTTGTACTTTTAGCAGAATCTGAAAATGAGCTCCAAATGTTAGCATTGAATTTAAATTAATAGCCAATAGATATAATTGTAAAATATCAATTAATAATAAAATATATATGTAGTCAATATGCCCATTTCACCAATTAATGTTTTAAAATGGTCAACAAGTTTCTACAGCCAAGCTGTCATTCTCAAGACCAGATATTGATATCAGTCAATATCTGGTCTTGAGAATGACAGCTTGGCTGTAGAAACTTGTTGACCATTTTAAAACATTAATTGGTGAAATGGGGATATTGACTACATATATATTTTAATATTATATCACCAAGAAGATCACTTGTGTATTAAATCAATTAATAAGTCAAAAGTAATGGCATTTATTGGTAAATATGGAATTAGATCAAAACTTGTACTGGATAACAAAATAATAGAACAAATATCACATTTCCAATATTTAGGATGTGATATAACCTATTTGAATTCGGGTCATTCCAGGACGACATTAACTGTAAAATTCGTGTACTCAAATACTGGTTGCGAGTAATCCAAGGTGAACAAACAATGCTTAGAGCAATTTGTTACGACCACCAAATTAAAAACATAGATGTTAAATTTTTGGCAGACGAGGTTAGGAGAGAACTCCAAAAGATTGGGATGGGCTGGATATGGGAAAAAGGGACTGAAAATCGCAAGAACGTGTGGAGAAAAATAAGGAGGAGGTACTTAGATATAAACCAACAAGATACTTTCGCCGAATGTACAGGAAAAACGCTCACTGTGTTTACAAAGAGACCTAAAACACGTCTGGGGAAAAGAATCGTATATACTCAACCTAGGATTTAAGGAGAGATCAGGGCTTGCTTGGTTTAGGCTAGGGGCATGGAAATTTCTAAAAATTAGCGATTAGTTTAATATTCTTAGGTAAAATAAATCAATGGTGACAATATAATAATTTAAAAACGTTTTTCCTGTTTTTCGTTATGTGGTTCATTGTGATTATAATTATATTACTGTATTAATTTAAGTAGCTTAAAAGAAAGAGTTTTCACGATATGCGAATATGTCCAATGTGCGGGAACTTTGAAGATGAGATACATATATTAGGAAAATGTATTGATTTAGAATATTGGAGACGTCAGTTATTACCGGAAAGATTTCTAAATTCAAATCGGGAAAGATTGGCATGCTACGAGTTATTGGTAAATCCAGAACATTGGATAAACCTCGGTAAATTTCTGGACAAAACTCGAAAAATAAGGACAACACTCATTCATGAATACATATATGTTATCAAAATGCAATACCATTAATTATTAACAATTATATATACATATATATATATTAATTAATTAGTGTATAATGCTATTGTGTTATTATTTAATTGTAATATTAATGTGTTTTCTTTATGTAATTGTAATGTTAATGTTTTTCTAGTGTATAATGCTATTGTGTTATTACTTAATTGTAATATTATTGTGTTTTCTTCATGTAATTGTAATGTTATTGCTGTTTTTGTTGTTTATTTTTCTTTACACTAGTACCAATTATTACTTTATTGTAACGGACTGTCAACAGCACGTACGGCTTACTGCCCGTGCGACCCATATTTGTAAATAATATTGTAAATATCTTACTTTTTGTCTAATAAAGTCCTACTACTACTACTATAGAGAAAATAGATATAGAAAATAAAGTAAATAAATTTCAGGCTATTTGTGGAACCGTAAAAAGAACCTTAGATCGGAAAACAAGGAAAGATACGAAGCTTAAATTATATAAAACAATGGCTGTTCCTTTGTTGTTGTATGGAAATGAAAATTGGATAATGAAATCAAGGGATAAAAGCAGGATACAGACTGCGGAAATTCTATTTTTACGTAATGTGAAAGGATGCACAAGAGCGGATAGAATAAGGAATGAAACTATACGAGAAGAATTAAATATATATAAAATTGAAGATAAAATCAGCGAAAACAATAAGAAATGGACAGAACACTTAATGAGAATGAACAACGAAAGAATACCAAAAAGAACCTTCCTGTATAAACCCAGAGGAACAAGAGATGTTGGCCGACCACGTAGAAGATGGACTCCAATTTTAACTTCGCCGGAACAAACTGCATAGCCTAAACCTTGTAGTAGAAGAAGAAGAAAAAGAAGTCTTATTAATATCATAAAATCGCAAACATTTACTTGTATACAGGATGGAGGACGACAGACTGGGTACAAAAAACATTTAATTGGAAACCACTAATAGACAAACGAAATAAATATAGACAAAAATAAAGGTGGGAGGACAATGTACAAATAGATTTAACATTTAAGTAAATTAAAAACTGGAAGACATGAACTAAGGATAGAAAAAAATTTAAAAAAAGAAAAGAAAATTGGGAAAGCCGAAAAAAATACAAAATAGGCTAATTCTAGGGAAGGTAACAGTAAAATGTTCCTATAATATGTATATAATTATTATAATATTCATAAAGGTTCCGGTTGTTCTAGAGTTTCAAATTGAAATATAGAGGAATAATCATACTACATCTACAAAATGTCAGTATCAAGCTGCTGCTTCAAACCCAAAATGGTGGTGCGAGGAGAAGTGAAGAAAGAGGTGTCGGAGGATAGTACCTGAAAAAGAATAAAAAGATGATGAAGATGAATAAATACGTATAGAGGTACCCTGCACTAGGTTTTGAACTGCCAGCATACTGATCTGCATGACTGCAGTTCCAAACTAGTAACAGGTAGTCAAGTTCTTAGTTGGTTAAGGCAATAGAAGATCGATGGTTAGAGTCCCGGTGGTGTAAGTATTTTTAAACTTTCTGGTAGCACAATGACCCTGAGATTAACTCAGCCTGAAATGGGAATGAGTACCAGAAGCTTGTTCTGGGGGTAGAGGTGGCCGACATGCAGGGCAGAACACCTCTGCTGACATTAAGTGCCGATTATGTAGAAAAAGTGGGAGCCTTAACTTCCAACTACCCCACGGGCCTCCTTAAAGGTGTAGTGGGATTACGTTTTTACTTTAACTTACTTACTTACTCACTGGCACTATCGAACCCGTAGGTTCATGGCCGCGCGGACATAAGGTCTCCATACATCCCTATCCTAAGCTAATGTTTTCCAATCATTCCCTGTATAATCTACTTCCCTCAAATCATAGTTAATATTATTCTCTCACCTCATTCTTGGTCTACCAACTGGGCGTTTTCCCTCTGGCTTTCCTACAAGAAGCTTCCATGCAAGTCCATTCCCCATACGTGCAACATGTCCTGCCCATCGCAGTCTACGAGACTTAACTGTTCTTATTATATCTGGCTTCCTATAAAGACCATGTAGTTCATTGTTATGTAGTCTTCTCCATTCACCTGTCTGTTCATCTCTCTTTGGTCCAATTTTTTTTAAGAACTTTATTTTCAAATACTTGTAATCTCCTTTCCTCCCTTAAAGTAAGAGTTCATGTTTCGCACCCATATAATATAACTGGTAGAATAATAGTTTTATATATTTTCAGTTTAACGTTTTTTGAAAGGAGTTGGGACATCAAGAGTCTCTGCAATGCATAATAGCACGCATTTCCAGAATTGAGCCTATGTTTAATTTCTTTGTGCATCTCATTCCTATTTGTGATTATTGTTCCTAGGTATTTAACAAATAGTTAAATTTTTGATGATGCGAACAATATCTACAGTTCGAAGTTAAGCTTATGGAGCTGTTCACGACTTAAAAAAACACTTAACACATATTAGGCTATAGCCTATTTACATTTGTTTTTAAAAACTGTTATTATATAGGCATATAAAATGTAAAGTGATTCCGCTACTAGTTTAAAAATGCCTTTGGAAAGAGAGAGGCTAAGGCTCCCACTTTCCTAGACTATTGATTCGAGATTTCAGCCGGGTTGTCAGCCCAACATGACTGTCTTTACCCCCAGAACATGCATCTGGTACTAAATTTACGTTAGAGACCGAGCCGAACCCAGAATCATTGTGTCGCTAGAAGGTTTAGATGAGTTTAAAAATCCTAAACCCTTCGGAACTTGAACACGCCACCCTCTAGGTTCTAACGTATTGCCTTAACATATTATACTATGGCGTCCCCCATATAGGCATATTCCTATTATAAATAATAATTTGTAAAATCTCTTAAGTATAGGCCTAAAAATAATCATTAATCAGTTCGCTTATTCAAAATTGTAATCAGGCTTCTAAATATTAAACCACTGTGCATATAAAATTTACGATCTCATTCATTAATAATAATTAGAAAACTGTCACAATATGGAAATTAACACAAATAAGACAAAATGCTTAACAATATCAAAAGAACAAGTAAGATGCAAATTAGAAGTGGAAAGAAAAATCATAGAACAAGTGTCAGAATTTCATTATTTAGGTGTATTAATAACAAACACTAAAAATTGAATAAATTAAGTAAAGAAACAAGCTGATAAAGCAGCACAAATATCAAGATCTATGAAAGATTTAATTTGGCGCAACAAACATATGTCAATAGAAAGCAAAACCCGCATATACAAAATGATAGTTCGCCCAGTTATCGTATATGGAGCAGAAACTAGAGCTGATACAACAAAAACTAAACAAATAATAAGCACATGCGAAATGAAAATCTTAAGAACTATTCAGGGGAAAACATTATTTGATAAAATACACAACACAGAAATTAGGGACAACTGCCATATTCAAGACATAACCAAATTTATTATAGATAGACGAAAATATTGGAAGGGTCATATAGAAAGAATGGAAGAAAACCGGCTTGCAAAAAGAGCTAAAGAAGATAGACCAATGGACGGGAGAAGAACAAGAGGAAGACCTGCCAAGAGATGGATGACAGTGAATGTACATCCAGTACGTCTTCCTCCGAGGAATGATTTTGGAAATAAACAGGATGAAAATCCTACAAATTAAGTTTAAGAAGAAGAAGAAAGAAACTGTCATTTGCGGTTCCTTCATTGCTTCTTCTAGAGATAGCAAATGGTATTTCCCTCATTGCAATTACTGCTAATTAAAAAAATGTATACACAATTTGCAGGCCTAGGTTGTTTCTATGGCAATATGTGTTTGTTGTCCAGTAAAATGTAGTTACAACACAGAGGTCAATACCTAGCAAGTTACATAAGGACGCAATCGGTAAAACAAACTAAAAGAATATTCAGAAGAAGCACAGACGAGATGCACTAGCGATAAACAGTATTAAGTCTTGGTATAAGTTTATGGAGATCGGTGGTGTTCTTGACAAGTAAAGAAGTGGGTGACGTGGGACTGAACAAGTTACACAACATATTTCGTGTTGTAACTCTAGTCTACAAACACATGCTGCATAGAAACGAAATTATATTCAACGTTTAGCGAATTTCGAAGATATGAAACTACTGAGGTTGTTCTCACGAAAATATTTTTGAATTTTTGTTTACAGATATTCACCGATCCTATCTAGCAGGCACCGAAAATGACCATGACCAATATATATATATATATATATATATATATATATATATATACCCCTCTTTATCTCGTGCTTTTTTACACTATAGCCCTCGAATTCAATAGTGAGATGTACTGTTACATATGGAGGTGAAACATGGGAATTCAACAAAAACTTATGTTGGTGGAAATGGATTTCTTGAGGAGAGCAGCAAGTGAGACTTGAATTTGGAACGGGGTTTTTAGCTCGAAGGAGGAACCTCTTCTCTATCCGAGATATTAGGTTTATCAGTGATAGGGTATGACACATCATTCAAAATGGCAAACGACATGATAATGGTAAATGTGCATGGTCCCACAGAAGATGTAGCGATTAATATGATAGGTGATATATAAACTAAGATACAACTCTAATATGCATGGATCTGAAACTAAAATGTTCCGAAATATATTAAATTGTTATTAAAATTAAATAAATATATAAATAATGAAAATAGAATATATTACTAATATCGCTATAAAATATGTATGTGGAAAAGTAGAAATATATCCAGGTAAAAATTCCACGTACATTTGTCTAGAATAAAATACTGTAAAACGCTACCTGCTATACAAATAACAAATAATAGAATAAATAGGTATTGTCAGAACTCTACCTACTACACAACTTACAAATAATATAGGAACACAGAAAGGGTATTGTCAAAGGAATTCCAATTAGCAGTCTATACAACTAATAAGAAATATCCATTCTTTAAGAAAAGATAACATTAGTTAGCTATTAAAAATATTAAAAATCTATTGACCAATTCTTAGAAACCAATTAACGCTACTAAGCAATTCCAAGGAATGAGGATAAAGAATTACTACCTGCCTAGTACAGACGACAAAAGACATTCATTCACCTCTAGAAAAGATAATCTCTTAACATTGACAGTTTACAAAGAAACTGATAAACATTTATCTATTAAATATCAAAGAACCAATTTACCCAGTTCTTAGAAATGTTATACATACTAGTAAATAATATTATTGTAACATAAATATATATTCAATTGTAAGGAGTGGATTCGAGAAAAGTGGGAGGAGCCACCGCCTTTATAAGCGAGAACTTATATCAAAATACTCAATCACTATCAGTGACTCTGTGATCAGTGTTGAAACATAGTAGATCTGCAGACCGCGAAATCCGATTCAGTTAAAAACCACTCTCAGTGACTCTGTGTTCAGTGTTGGGACATCGTGGACCTGCAGACCGCGATCTCCGATTCAGTTAAAATTCACTCTCAGTGACTCTGTGTTCAGTGTTGGAACATCGTAGACCTGCAGACCGCGATCTCCGATTCAGTTTAAATATTAGATTCGTCCGAGAAATAGTTAAATTTAAAGTTACAGTCCGTTAAGCATTTGGACTTTGAAAATATTGATTCGAGCACGTGGACCTCTAAGTATTGCATCGACTCCACTCATAGATAAAACTTTGTAACTGTATTATCAAATGTGTATTTCTCCGTAAATAAACAGTTTCTTGGATTCGTTAAAATTGAGTCTACATTTATACGTTGTTCTTTTGCTTATAAAGAGTTCATAACCCTGAGATCTCTTGCCTACCACCGAGCTCCGGTACAAAGATAAGGATAAGAAGATAAAGTATCAGTTTTATGAAAAATTAGAATGCGTACTTGATAGTTTTTCACATAAAACATATGAAAATTGTCTTAGGAGATGTTAATGCAAAAGTGGGCATTAACAAAAGGCAAATTCAGTCGCCATGAAGGTAGTAATGATAATGGGAATAGATTATTCACTTTTACCACATCAAATAATCTTACTATTAAGAACACTACATTCTATCATGAGGATATTCATAAATACACTGGAGTCTCCAGATGGTGAAAATCAACTGTTACGATTAGGGAACAAGATATGCTGACCACAAGTTACCCCTGTACTGGTAGGATGAATCCACCTCTGTAAATGACACTGGGGAATTTGATGCCAGCAGCGCACCATGTAGTTTAGTTTATTTATTTATTTATTATTATTATTATTATTGAAGAGATGGAAGGACCAATTCGACCTGTAATGAGATCGGAACAGGCCATTGGGCCTAATCCTTGTTGTTGATGATGATGACGATTGTTATTGTTGTTTAATTTTATCAAGTTTCTCAATGTTTCACAGCATATTCCTGCGTCCGAACTATCTACTGTCATACACCTCCAATTTTCTCTTTTATTCCAATCTCCACAGTCCAATTATTTTTGCCTCATATCATCAATGCGCATTATTTTTGGCGGTCCTCTTCTTCTAACAGATATCCATTTTGATGTTTTAATTCCACATTTGCCATTTGTTATTCTTTTAAATGATCATAATATTTTGTTTGGTTTTACGAATTCCACGATTGAAGTTTGAATATCCACCTTTGTTTAATTACACTCCTTCTTGTTTATTATTTATATATATATATATATATATAAAATGTCTGCAATTGATGAAGATGATTATATATATATATATATGGAATGATAAGAAAAATAAATGCCTGGACGGGATTCGAACCCGGATCTCTGAGTATATATATATATATATAACTTTAGGCATAGAAAGGTGTGTTAACATTAAAAATCTGTAAATATATAAAAATATTATTATTATTATTATTATTATTATTATTATTATAAAACAAAGAACACAATTGAAACATCCCTATAGGCCTATAGCATTGGTTAAAAAAATAAATAACAAATAGAGGTCATAGAATGTTATATTAAATATAAAACGATCCAGAACCACATAGCAAGATGTCAGATTTCAAAGAATTCAGTATTAAAGAGAAAAATTAAATTAAATTAAATTAAACACCACAAAATAGGACTGATACGTGTATTCATCCATTTTTATGGTCTAAAATCTAAACTATCACAAGAAAGACTGTCATCTATTTAATGCTACTTGTTTTTGGTTTGTATTAATACAATTTTAATTCGTTTCAAATGTGTCTAGGTCTGTGAATATAACATTTTTCTGAAGGAAAACTACTAAGTGATCTGATTTAACCTTGGCATCACCAGATGGCTTTTCAGCACGACTACAAGACGGGATATATTTTATAATCCATACATTAATGGTTATTTAAATATATCATATTCTGATTGTTACCTCAAAGTTAACGTCATTATTTTTATTTAAGTTCCGCGGTGAAGAAAAAAGTAACATTTACAGAAGAAGTAAAAATTCATTTCATTGTGTTGGTGTCATTTAATGGTGGTTATAACAAAAGCTGTTTGCAGGATGTTCTTTTGATGACATTTATTTGCACATCTGTTAAAGACTTCTTTGTCCTCTCTGCTTTTGTAAAGTCACGTACGATACGCCACGGTTAGGTTTGTCGCATTCGTGTCCCTCAATCCAAAATTACCAACTGAGATCATTTGATTGAGTCATCAATCACTACCTCGTTATTATATAAGCTATAAAGATTAATTTGTGAAGGTTGCCTGTTATTAGGCCATGGAGACATAGTATCCACAGGTATAACATAGGCACGGACCAAATTAATATCTTACACATGGTTTTAACGCCATCTCGCCATACAGTTATTCGAGGTTTTGGTCCTTTAATCAATTAAACATAATAAAATTAATTATGAGACTGCATTCAATATAAGAGACAAACAAAAATTTAATCGGCCTTTCCCAACCAAGAAATACCTTAGTTGCCTTAGTACGTTGCCTCTTGCGGCGACGAGCTAACCACTCTGTGACATCTGTAGGGAAATCAGCGTAACTAAATAAGCCTTGGTTAAGTAATTCCTTCAAGGGCACATCCTTGCCGCAATGGGTATGGCAGACAGTATTCAATTTTGTAAATGTTATTAAAGGTTCTCAACTTCTGCGAATACTTTTTGGTATAAAATATAGTTTCATCAAGTATTAATACGAATACGACTTTTGATCATTCAGGCGCCCCCTCAGGTTGCTACGATATGGCTGCCCCGCTACTTTGCAAGCCACAATTTAATAAAATATACGTAAATACAACGGGTTCATAATAGCAGGTAATAATAGCAAATACAGAGGACGAACTTCAAAGGAATATTTTTAAACTACATAATATATGTGAACAATATAATCTCAAAATATCCATAGAAAAAACTAAGGTAATGGCATTCCAAGGGAAAAATCAAATCAGATCGAAAATAGTAATAGGAAACAAAATCATAGAACAGGTGAAACCATCTCAATTTATCTAGGAGGTGACATTTCAATTTTTAAAATTATTGGGGGAAAAAAAATGATATAAATAATAAAATAGC
Source organism: Diploptera punctata (assembly GCA_030220185.1). Lineage (NCBI taxonomy): Eukaryota > Metazoa > Arthropoda > Insecta > Blattodea > Blaberidae > Diploptera > Diploptera punctata. The sequence goes on from JASPKZ010000004.1 coordinate 2,681,995, forward strand.
CAAATTCCAGGGAATATGTGGTACGATTAAAACGAATCACTAAATAAAAAAACAAACAAGAGAGACCCAATTGAAATTGTATAAAGTGTTGGCAGTACGGGTACTGCTCTATTGGTTCAGAAGCCTGGATACATAAAAAAAAAGATCGAAGTCGGATAACGGCGGTAGGGTTTAGAAATGAAATTTTTGAGGATCTGTTTAAAGGCTCTGTGCACTAAGGAAGACAAAATCAAGAACACAAAAATAAGACAGGAACTTGAAATATTTGACAATAACTGAATAAATAGATACATGTAGACAAAAATGGAAGCAACACATAGACAGGATGAATGAAGATAGATATCCAAAACAAATAACAAAATACAAACCTAAAGCACCCGAGATGTGGGCAGACCTAGAAAGAGATGGGCTGAAGTCGGAACGGGTCAACAGACCTAATCCATGAATGCAGTTGATGATGATGACAACGGGTTCATATATGGGTAATATCGCGTTCATATCTCAGTGCCGATCAATCGCCTCTTTTTCTTGTTTTCTTGTTTGTGAAGCAAGTGTTCCCCTATTCGATTTTTGGATTTTTATGAAGTTTTTACTAAATATAATTATTTGTATTTCATTAGGATATGGCGCGTATGTGTGGAAAAAATCGTAATGAAATGTGAACAAAAATAATTATTAACTTCACAGATCCAGAAATGTTCTAATTTACGAAGATGGATTTAGAATATAGTCATAACTGCGTATGCCCATTTTTCTTTCCAACTTGACTGTACTTTATTGCAGAAAAAAGAGGGGAAAGGCGATGACACATTCGGTATTTTAGCACCATGTAATTAGTTAAATTAGGGTTTTTTCCTCCAGTAGAGAAGTCGTGTAGCTACAGTATACAAGGGAAAAAAATAATAATATAAGCTAATGCTAATAATACTCAAACAAAGATACATATCAACATATTTTCCAATTATGGTTCACGTGTATTTTTCTGCTAGGCTGGAGGGAGATCTGGAATGTTTAGTTCATGTAAAAGTAGAAAGCATATTTTTTCCCTCCTGTGTAAAGTTCACAACTATCTTACATATTTAATATGTAATCGATGGCTTTCTTGTTTTTTTAAATATATATCTTATTATTTTTCAATGTTTTCTGTATTACTTATAATACATCGATATATTACATTTTTGTAAGTTGTTATATGTTTATTAGGACAATTGTAACACATTTATTTTATTGTTCTAATATAACTCTTCCTGTAGAAGACAAACTTATAGTTTTCTTCTTCTTCTTCTTCTTCTTCTTCTTCCTTTCATGTGATAGACCTAGTGGTCTGTTACGGTCTCAATCCAACGTTTGAAGGGTCTGCCCAAATATATCTTGCCTGGTGGCTGGTAATTTAAGATCTGACGTGGTATTCTTGTTCTCATTCATTTTTTTAACAAGCTAATTATTTATATATTAGATTTTTTCAGATATTGGGGGTCATGACAAACGGTAAAGAATTTCGTATTTCAGAACTTCCAAATGCAACAAAATTTAAAAATGCAGAGATTAAATGTTAGTGTCGGTACTACAAATAATGTTATACTTTGTGTTTTTATATTCATACAATTATTATACTGTGTCAATGTAAAAAAGTTGATACTAAAATCTAATAGATGGAAACAATAATGTAATTAGTTTCGACCTAATCATTTTGTATTAATTTACCCTAATTCTCTTCAACAGGATAAAAAGCAAAATGTAAAGAAGAAAACAGAGAAGAAATAAAAAAAGAAAGAAAGACGAATGAATAATTAAAAAACAGATAAGAAGTAAGAACAAATGAAATTGAAGAGAAAGAATGCATAAAAATAAATAAACGAAGATGGAAGTAACAAAACTAATGAAACGTTAGAAAATAGGAAAAACAAAAATATAAAAAAACTGGATGGTAGAAAGAAAATATAGGCCCTATATAGAAGGAAAGAAGAAAGATAGAGTAAATAAAAGAGGAAACAGAAAGAAAAAATACGTCAATAAAATAGGACAAACTATAAAAACGAAAAGAGGAAATGATAGGAAAAGAAGAATGAAAAGAGGCGTTGGAAGAAATAAACTAAAGAGTCTGACATCTAATAAAAGAGTTTGTTTGTTATTATCTGAATAGGGAATTGCATGGTAATGGGTTTATTATTTTTATATTAATCACGAAATTGTATAATAAAATTGAGAAATCTACCGGCAAATGTTACAAATGTCTGTTTTTAAGTTGAATTATTAAATAGAGAAATTCATTTCCCACAAAGTGAGCAAGTTTGTGGAAATGTGAGATGCTGATATAACAATAATAATTATTAGTTTACGTAATCTGCCTAATTAGAACTCGATTTTGTAATGTAAAAAATATAAAATAAACCAAACTGAACTTTCACGAGGATGATGGATTGCCTTGTTACAAAATATATACAGCTTTGTATTATAATTCATTAGTATGAGTACTCAATGAGTATAAATGTGCTTACATGAGTACTCCCTGTCCTGAAATAGGACCGTCAGTGACAGTAACCTCTTCAGTCAGTCTTGGCTATTAGGATTTGTCCACCAAAAATTCATTTATTAAAACTATTCGCATTACTTCAGATTATACACCGATACAATATGTGTTAATGTTCATCATCATCATTATAGTACATTCACGAATTTAGGCAATTTGTTGACCTGTTTCGTCCTCAAGAGAAACACCATCCAAAAGTCTTTTGAGTGGACGTCCTGGTCTTCTTCTTCCTGCAGGTTGATATCTTAACATTTGTTTGGGTATTCTGTGATCTTCCATTCGATGAACATGTTGCATCCATCTTGACTTATAATCAGAAATTTTGTTTTCTAAAGATTCCATGTGTAATTCTTCTAAGATGTCTTCATTTTTTTTGGTGATTTAGTAGTGTGTATCCTGCAGTCCTCCGAAGATATCTCATTTCAGCAGATCTAAGTCTCTGTATATACTTCTGCTTTCAACGTCCATACTTCGCTACCATACAAAAGAGTTGGAAGAGCCAGTGTTTTATACACTTTTAATCTTGAATGCTTTTGGACTAACTGTGGCTTGAAGATAGAATTTATTAACCCTAAAATTCTTAAAAATTTAGATATTAATGTTCATATGTAAATAAATTACTTCATTTAACTATTTAATGTATGTAATATCATTATTTAATATATTTAATATTGTTTGTCGATAGCAATAAGCCAACACGCATTATGTTAAATAATACTATGAAATTGGGACTGTAAGTCAATATCAACAAAACTAGACACTTATATGGCCATTTATAAATGGACATTTAACGACAAATGAGAGACATTTTAAACAAGCGGCAGAATTCAAACACCTATGATCTATAATTACCAACATAAATTAAATACAAAAAGACATAAAAGACAGGCTCAACTCTGGAAACGCATGCTATTGTGTATTACAAGGACTTTCATCCCAACTTCTCTAAAAAAAATTGAATTAAACCCGCCATTCTTCAACTTATATGGATGCGAAACATGGTATATTTTATGTGAGGAGAACATATTACGAGTATTTGAGAATAAAGTGCTTAAGACAATAATGGACAAAAGACAGACGAACCGACAGCTGAACGGAGGAGATAGTGAGGTATAAGATCCTGGAAAACTTGCTATAATAAGAATAGCTGAGTCTCGTAGATTACGATGAACAGGCTACGTAGTATGAATGGGGAACGAAAGAGGAACATAAAAATTCATATAGGAAAGCCAGAGGAAAAGCACTCGTTAGGTAAGAATGACGGGGATATAATATTAAACATGATTTGTGAGAGATAAATTATATAGGGAATGACAGAAAAAAGTTAGTTCTTGTATGGGCTTGTATGAGAGGGTTGCATGGAGAGCTTATTTTTGCGCTGCCGTGGCTCTCCGGATTCGATACTGACATTGAGTTAATAATTAATATATTTAGCATAAATTCAAATTAAAAAATATATAGCCTAACATAATTGCGATAATGTGAAATAGAGCATTACAACGACATTGATGATATGGTAATTAACATGTTATGTATTTTTAATATAAGGGAATTAACGTTCAACAGAGGACGTTAGTAAAAGTGTCATAAATCCCCTTGTTCATCTTTGTGAAGGTTTACCATATTTCACTTTATTATTTTTAATTATACAGACAATTGAAGAGAGATTATTAAGATGGTATGGGCATCTCAAAAGGATGACATCTGATAGAATTCCTAAGAAGATTTGGAGTGGAAAATATATAGGAACAGAAGAAAGGGAAGACCTAAGGGATGGACGGTGTGAGAAGAAGTGTAAGTGAATGGGACTAATAGACGAGGATGTTGAGAACCGCTACAACTGGAGAAGACGATTGTAGAGGGTGACGGAATATTGTGGATAAATTTCGAAATATAAAAAATAATAAGATAAATTTCAATTTTATTATTGGCTATAATGTGAAACGAGATTTGACATATGGTGTCGCAACCAACGATGTTAACACAGATCTCATAACACAAGGAAAAATTCTGAAACTCGAACTTTCGAATCTATCTTTAGTTAGGAAGTGACATAAAGATTAAACATTTAGTTTTATCCCATTGAAAAGTAAAGTTCATTAGATATTCGAAGGCTTTCCTTAATTTTCCGGTCTATGGATTCGTACACTGATTGAATTCGTTCTCATATCAATTGAGCAAGGAAGAAAACCGCCACTGAATTTTTCAAATAATATATTATTATATTAAATAACTGGAACTCATATTTGGTCAGATGGTTCTATGTTGTAGATTTTCAGAGTGTAGGCTATATACAGCTACTTCATGTAATTAGGTTTTAGTGATTAATTTGCGGATTAACAAGGCCAGCCAACGCTCCCAGCACAGTTCAGCCACCTGAAAAAAAATAAACACATTCGTATATGTGCAGCTACAAGCGAAGGTGTATAAAAGAGGGCAGGGAAAAATTCCTGTGGATTATTCATTGCTAATTATTACTAGAGTGCAGAATATACTAGAGGTAATAATGCAAACTTATGATAATTTATACAGAGTCAGTTATTGTGGGATGTGTGTGTTAAAACCAAGCTCTCACTTTCGTTAGCTTTTTGTTAACGCGCTGCTGATGATTCATGGTGCTTCTCTTCCCTTTGCCACCTACACGCCATCTCTTCCCAGTTTCCGGGTCCAGTCTTTGTTTATTTTTATTTATTTTATAGTGTTGATTAAAATTGATAGCTGGCACAATGTTGTGCATCCTAAACAATTTTATACATTTGAAGAATTAAAATTTTTAATTCGAACGAGTCTTTTCACTTACAATGATAACAATAAAGCAAATCTTGGATAAACCGGTTTAATAAGGATCCAGTTAACCAGGATAAACATTACTAATCATAACTACACATAAAAAATATATTTTCAAAAATCTGATATTTTTGAACGGATACACGAGAGGGAATCCAAATATTGACGACACGTCGGTTATAGAATATTATTAATCAAGTAGATAATTGGATTAGATTTGTATTTATAAATTTTAAAAGAAATATAAATCTTGCTGTCAGGATTTTTAAACTGACCCAAACCCTCTGGCGGCACTATGGCCCTGGGGTCGACTCAGCCTCTAACGGAAATGAGTACTAGACGCTTGTTTTGGGGGTAAAGGCGGTCGTCACGCAGGTCTTACAACCCGGCTGACATAAAGTGCCGATTGTCTAGAAAAAGTGGGAGCCTTAACCTCCTACTACCCCAAGGGCCTCCGGGCCTGTTGTGGGATCACTTTTTATAAATCTTACTAAAAATTAATATTATGGTGATGCTATCAAATCTAATAAATGCACTATGAACAGTTAGGAATTAAATTTTCATACATTAGGAGTACTACTACTGACTATGATTTAACCTGGTTGTTAGTAGATAAGACCTTAACTCTGTCAGATAAATTCATGCTATCATTATTATTATTATTATTATTATTATTATTATTATTATTATTATTTATTATTATTATTACCTAATATCAAATACCTAGGAACAATAATCACAAATAGGAATGAGATGCACAAAGAAATTAAACATAGGCTCAATTCTGGAAATGCGTGCTATTATACATTGCAGAGACTCTTGATGTCCCAACTCCTTTCAAAAATCGTTAAACTGAAAATATATAAAACTATTATTCTACCAGTTATATTATATGGGTGCGAAACATGGACCCTTCCTTTAAGGGAGGAAAGGAGATTACAAGTATTTGAGAATAAAGTTCTTAAAAATTGTTTGGACCAAAGAGAGATGAACAGACAGGTGAATGGAGAAGACTACTTAACAATGAACTACATGGTCTTTATAGGAAGCCAGATATAATAAGAACAGTTAAGTCTCGTAGACTGCGATGGGCAGGACATGTTGCACGTATGGGGAATGAAAGACTTGCATGGAAGCTTCTTGTAGGAAAGCCAGAGGGAGGACGCCCAGTTGGTAGACCAAGAATGAGGTGGGAAAATAACATTAACTATGATTTGAGGAAAGTAGATTATACAGGGAATGATTGGAAAGTATTAGCTCAGGATAGGGATGTATGGAGAGCTTATGTCCGCGAGGCCATGAACCTACGGGTTCGATAGTGCCAGTGAGTAAGTAAGTAAGTATTACCTAATATCAGAAGAGCAGACAGGATTTAGGAAAGGAAGAAGCTGTACAGACAACGTATTCACTTTAAAACAAATAATAGAGAAGCAAAGAGAATTCAACTTAGAGACGCACATCCTCTTTATAGATTATAAGAACGCCTTTGATAAAGTGTCTAGACGAAAATTATGGAACATATTAAGTGAAAAAGGAATTCCATTACAGTTGATAGTAGTAATTAAAAAATATATGAGAAAACAAAAATAAAAATGAATCAAAGGGAATCAATACATATAACAGGAGGAGTTAGACAAGGTTGTCCACTATCAACCACCCTTTTTAACATTTATTTCGACGACATGGTAAGATCATGGAAGCAAATGACGACTGGAGGAATTAACTTAGGAAATATAGTAATAAAAACAGTAGCCTTTGCAGATGACCAGATTTTAATAGCAAAAACAGAAGACGAACTACAAAGAATGCTATATAAACTAAATGAAATATCAAAAATATGCAACATGTAAATATCCTCACAAAAATAAAAAAAACAATCGCCTTCAATGGCGTTCATCCAGTTCGGACAAAGATAATATTAGAAAATAAACCAATAGAACAAGTAGTAAGATATAACTTCCTAGGTTGCGAAATATGCAGCCGGAAGAAGCACGACGGTCTCTGCAGGGCGTGTTTCAGATTAAGCTATTTCGGGATTCTACTGGTGTGAAGGACAAGGAATTCGATGATCGGTAACAATGAGTAGTGTAGTTAATTAAAACGGGTTTATTCTGTGAACCTCTTATATAGAACACAATACACATTGAATTAATATGTCTTGAATGGTACTTGAGCATTTCTAGTATATTTACGTACAATAAATTGATTCCAACTTTTATGTAATAATATGGGAGCAAACAGGCTCCTCTGAATACTTTTAATATGATGAACTAGCCCACTCTGTTTTCGTAAGGTAGCCACTGGCCACACTGTATGTACTCGTAAGGGCCACCAGCCACACTCCGTGTGTGTATGAGCTACTAACCACACTGTTCGTATGAGCACAACAGACCTGGCACTGTGTGATTGTATGAGAGCGACCAACCACACTGTGTTAACAATAAAATTTCTTGGCCTTTTACATTAATTTTCCAAGGACGTTTTAAATTGGCTCAAGTATTCCTTTTAACAAAATTTATTGTTTTGCAATTTTGAACATACTCAATACGTCAATCAAATTTACACTTTTATAATAAAAGCTTATTGTGTGGTCCCAAATAATAACCAAATTAATTCTAGGAACCATCCCGCTTCAAATATCATGCACAGCGGAAACAGATATAAAAAACTAACTAAATAAGTTTAATTATATAACAGGAACACTAAAAAGAACTTTGAAAAATAAAGCCGAAAGACTCTATAATGAAATTATACAAGACAATGGCAGTTCCTATTATTACTTATGGATCCGAAACATGGACAGTGACAGCACAACAATCTGCCGGAATACAAGCTGCTGAAATGAGATTCCTCGGATCAATAGCAGGATATCAAAGAACAGACAAAAACATAACACAGAAATAAGACAACAACTAAAAGTAGAGGAATTAAACACAACAATAGTGAAATACAGAACAAACTGGAAAGTACACTGAGGATGACTGAGAATAGAATACCAAAAGCAGCATACAACTATTCACCACGAGGAAGAAGAAGTTTGGGAAGAGCAATGAAAAGATGGAGCCGGAACAGGCTAGTAAATAAGCCTAAACCTCGAAGAAGAAGAAGAAGAAGATTATTACCTTTTTAATAGAAATGTTCTAGAAAACATTGTGCATTCTTCTGAAAGAACATCATTTTGGATAGAATATTCTAGTTTGTTTCTCCAAAGATTAATTGATCTACCACGTCGTGTTCTTTTATTCGACGACCGATCCTTGAATCTTAAATGGTTTGACGGTATTTTAGTATAATTAGGGAAATTATTTCCATGATCGATTTTTAGGAAATTTGTCTTACGCGATATCGGAAGTCGGTACAAACTGAGAGGAAGTGTGTTCTAATGCCACCCCTGATGTGCTTCGGGTTACGAGCTGGTTGATAGATGGTGTTAATGTGATCTATATTAAATTTATGTACCACTTCGACAGACAACTTTTTATATATCATATATTATTTTATTGTGTAGAGAAAAGAGTTAGGATAAGTGTTTGTTTACTCGTTTTGTGTACTGTAAAGTGTGTCGTATGAGGGATGATGGTGAAGAGGGGGAAGAAGGTGAAACCCGATATCGCCTGTAGCCGATGTCTGTCAAAAAGCTCGAAGGCCCCCAAACGGATGAATTGCTAAATGGTATTAATTTTTTTATCTAAACTAGTTTCCCGAAAGAGTAAATTCATCTACTTTTGTAGACTGGGTTACTGTTCTATATACAAAATATTATTTTATTGGATATATATTTAATGTATGTTTTCATCTTAGGCCTGTAAGTAAATGCGTTTATTTATTTTGTTCTGGCTATATTTTCACAAGCATTGTGGAATTATTAAAATTCCATAGTGAAGATTACTGATGTCGAAAGGACCAAATTTTTCTTAAAAATATATTTCTGAGAACAGTGAGATGCTAAATTAATATTACTTGATATTATTTCAAATAAAAAGGGCGCTACGTCTAAAATTAATTCTGGTCATGTTTCCAAGGGTGCTCTACCGTAATAATAACTTTATGATAAAATAGATTAAAATCATAAGAAAAGCTAGATCAGAACAGATATATTGTGTTATCCCACTCTGATACATAATAGTACAGCATAACTACGAGTCAGCAGGGTCCTTGGTTCATAACTCAATGTGTAATATTTTATCAGGGGTTCACAAAGGAACATAAAATTCAAAATAAGAAACATTTTTTTAAACACAATCATCTTATTATTTTTTTATTCCTCCAGGGAATACAGGGCTGACACTTAAATTCTCCACCTCACTATTGCTAGCAAGCGTTTCACTTCAATCTACTCTGTTCTCTCTTTCCACTGATCTCTACCAGGTTCTCCTTTTGTTCCCTGAGGATGCCAATCGTGTGCCTTTTTGGAATACAATCATTGTACATCGGACTGTTTGCCCGACTTAATTCAATTTGATGCAATATTTAATATTTTTTATTTGAGATTTTTCTGATCATATTCTTAACATATATATTTATAACAATAATTTATCTTCTTATTCTTTTTCTTGTTCCAAGCCTTTCTACTTGTAATGTTCTCATTTAAACATAACATCCCATTTGTTTTTTGTTTTTTTTTATCTTCCAACGTGATGACATCATCCTGGTTTATAGTTTGATAAACATTTTGGTAGCCGTTCTTCTTTCTTCTTAAAATGTATTGTTATAAATTTTCTTTATTTTCTTTGGTTTTTAATGTAAACTGTATATATTTAATAAGATTCGTAGATTTGTATTTCTCTGTTTATCTAATGGTGTAAATCCAACTACTGACCTCAAAAATTTCATTTCAGCTGTTTATATATTTTATCTGTCTTATTTATTGTCCAATTGTTACTAGTAGGCTATATGTTGACATTGGTACTGTCACTAATTTGTAGAATTTAATTTGTGTTTATTTCAGCGTTTATTATTTAAATATTAGTCCATTCGATTGTCTTAATTATAATAATTTTATATCCAGTCCTTATTTTTACAATATGATAATTTGAAGCCTGAATTGTTGAAATTGAAGATTTGTTCTATTATTTTTATTAATAACTGTGTTCAACGTTTATGACTTTTTTTTCTTTTAAAGTCCATAGATTTTGATTTTGCTCTCGATATTTTTTTTTAATTAGGCCTACATATATTAATTGTATCATTCAAAATATTAGCTCTTTTCTGTAGACCATCCTTCATTTCTTCAAAAATTACCTGATCGTCAGCAAATAAAATTGATTTTAACTCGAATCTGTTTACTGAAATTCTTGCAGTTTTCGGTTTCCCCACTCTATAATTGCTTGTACATTAGATAGTGTTGATGATAAAAGATATACTTGTCAAACCCCTTGCTTTATTTCTTCTGTTCTTTCGCCTATTTTAATGTCATTATCAATCATAATTTTTCTATTTTTATATAAACTCTGAATTATTTATTTATAAACATCTGGATTTTCCGCCATTCAACGCCAGTAAAAACTCTCGAGAACGGCGACACTCGGAGAACAAAATCTCCAATGAACACATGATCTTGAAGTCTAAGAATTTTAATGTTTTATAAATTTTCAGTTACTTTCCAGAACTCAGACCACACAACAGATCAAACTCCATGATGTGACAGGATTAAAAGACCCTTGGATTTTTAGTCGCCTCTCGTCTCACATACACATATACACAGATGTAGATGATCATCTAGTCAGTATAGGGGTGACATGTGGTCAAAATATCGGGCCCATCTGACGTTCTTGCTGGTTTTCTCAACCTACTTAATTTAGCTAACCAAATTCCTCATGATTCTGTGTAAGTACCGGTCCCACACTGGCCACAATCCTATGCGAAAATGTCTTCCCCGTGGAGACTAGAACCAGCTCTGCGCCAGCTTTCAGACTAATGTTAAATACTTCTTGTTTTTTGTTGAATAAGTTTTACATGTCCACACTGACCTTAATTGGCTCAATTCACATTTCTTCATAAATTATGTTTTTTGACATCTTAATCTGTTCTATCTTATTTGAAACTATACCAACAAATAAAACAAGTTCACTTTTTCTATGACTTCACCATCTAAAGTAGTACTTACTCTCTACTTATCTGTTCTCATGTCTCTTATTTGTTTATTTATTTTTAGGTTTAAATTATTTCATATTTGTAACATGTCTTTCATTTTACCAGATATCAGTGAAATAGTAAACAATTCCATCAGAGAAACTTAAATCTTCCAATGTCTCCATCATATTCAACTAGATTCAAAGTTTTCCTGTCTTTATTAGATCCCTAAAAACTTATTAATATTACTGAATACATATAAAATATATTTTCAGCATCAATCTTAGTTATTGCGTATAATATTGTTTAAAGTCAGTGCATTGCATTGGGACAAACTGCTTCAGAAGCAATGTGTTAACAACTTAGAATTGAGAATGCTCTTGATTGATACAATTATAAAATTAAACCTAAGTAATTATAATCTTCTAATTGTATTGCCTATCCGATTTTAACTTATCTTAAGAAAACATATTAATGAGTTTTACTGTAATTATAGTTTTAAAAAAGCATATTAAATAAATTTTATTAATTCTAGCATGTTGTGATTTGTTGGTCCAGAAGATTAAATGATTGACAATATAAATGTTTTTAAAAATGTTTGTCGGGATTCCATTGGGGAAAATACAATTAGGAAATCCTATGCATAGGTGGAAGAAAATATTCAGATCTATCATAAGGGACAGGATCAAGTGGTTTCAATTGGCTGAGGTTAAGGACCATGGCAGAGCCTTGGTGAATATGGTAATTAAATTACAGGTTCCATAAGCCATAAAAGTTTTGATTTTTTTTAAAGATTACACTAGGGTACTTGTTATTGTTAGTATTAAATAATTAGCAATTACAATGTGGCCTACATAATCACAAATTGGAGTTCAATCAAAACCTTAAAAAATGTATATTCTCTGTAGAGGTCTGACCAGGTTGCTGGGAATTCAGAGTTCAATGTTCGGCTATATAGATTTTTTATAGATAAGAAATAGGTTTCTCTCAGCTTCATAGTAAGTAGAATCATAACTAGTTGATATGAGAAGTAACAAAATCTAGTCAAGAAAACTAAAATTAAAATGAGAGATTGTGTTACACTGACCACGAAACTCTCCGCTCTGTCATATGTATACAGTGCCTCGGATTTATTACAAAACAAAATTAATTATTTAGAAAGGTTTTGTAATTAGTTTTGACTTGAATTGAATCGTATTTTATGAAAGATAACATTGGTATCTAGTATATTATACAGTAGAGGACTTCTGATATACACCGTGTCCCATTCAAATCTCCCATACTTTAATTAATCATAACTCTCAAAGTATGCGGAAATATGAAATGAGGTTGGTATTAAAAGAAAGATAAACTCAAAGAATGTTTGTTTTCATTGTTGTAGTTAATTCATCTGTCGCATGTTGGACAATAATGAGCTAAAACAAAATAGCGTGCACAAACTGTTTTCTGGTACGCAGAGACGAAGTCAATGATTAGAGTACAAACAAATTACCGGAGAAAATATGGAGGAAATGCCCCTGATGGGAAGACCATTATGACATGGATTCAGAAGTTTCTGGCGACTGGAAGCGTTAAAAAATAATTAGGAGGTGCTCGTACACGTGCTTCAGAAGAAAAGATTAAAGAAATGGTGCACATATAGAGGTGTTTTAATGTATGGCAATAAAAATTCTTTGAGTTTCTGTTTTGTTTAATACCAACCTCATTTCATAATTCTGCATACTTTGTTAGTTATGATTAATTAAAATGTGGGAGGTTTGAATGGGACACCCTGTATTTTGTCGATAGGAGAGGGAGAGCTTAACATGTATAGGTCCTAACTACCGTTGGTCCTACTGAAAATATTGATTATACCAACATACCATTTATTAAATAGGAAGGAAAATGTTATGTAGGATTCTTAGTAATTACATCAATCGGATATTTTGGAGGAATAAGATAAAAATTAATTTGAACTAAGTCACACATTTCTTTATTTTTATCTCAAAATTGGATTATGTATTATAGGCTATATCATTTAAAGTGGGAGTGGAAAATATGTAGGAATTCAGCAATTTAGAAGAGGAGATATCGTATCTAAGGACTGATCTGAATGCATCCCCGATAATTCCGGTTCTTCAGAAAACATTATATTTCTTCGGTTAAAAGTCTAGAAGAACTCTAATGTGACTATTTAACTCATCTCCAAATGGCAGTCAATGGCCAATCACATTTCAATGATTTTTTATTTAAAATCAATCACAATAGTGTTTCGCCTAAAATTTACCAACTAACGTTTATCATAATAAAGAAAACACCTCCTTTTTAACATTCTGAATAGGTCATAGCATTATTTTGCAGTGACTAGCCTTCTAAGAAATATGGCTACCAGATTGTATATATATAGTGCAGAAAGCGAATGCGATAGATAATATAAAAACATTTGTAACAATTGATTATACCACAAAAAAAAAAAAGAAACCACTGTTTGCACTTTCTTAAACGAATTATTTTCCAGGAAATGACGTTTCAGAAAAATATAATTGATATATTTACATCACAGGACATCAAATTAATTTATACTTATAACGTTGGTTATAAATTTCTCCACTAGGATGCATTCTTACAATAACTAATATTATGATCTGGTTGCAGTGATGAACAAAGGAAGCAAATGAAGCGTACAAATCGTTTCTCATTTGTGTTCAAACATCGCCGTTTACATTAAATATATACATATTTTAAAATAACTACAGTTAAATAATGATTTGTGAGTAGACAGCTTAATTTTATTCGTTAAATAGTCCTAACAAATGCCACTCTTGATTTCCAAATTCTCTATATAAATTCACTCCTCACTTCGTGAGTCGTAAATTTATCGATAATTTGGAAATCACACACGGCATTACTTATGATAATAATCTTAGAAATAATTGTAGGTCTACGTAAGATACAGTTTGTTCACTCCTGCATGAAGCTGTACACGGACATATCGTATTCTTGACGTCATGGCCAGTCTACATGTGTGCTCTGCCCCAACAAGTTTCACAATGTCAACTACAAGCACCATCATGACATAACTTGCTTACTTATGCCTCTTTATATATAGGCCTATATTCGCGGATCTGATCACGTTACACCATCCCTGAAACAATAGCTGTGGCTTCGTCTACGAGAATCGTAGAACCGTCCACTCCTTACCTCTTCTCTATAAAACACTACACACATCGTCGCCTATTATTATTATTATTATTATTATTATTATTATTATTATTATTATTATTATCACGTCGCAGCGCCGCTTCATTAGACTCTCGGACATATAAATTAGTCACTCAATGCCTTCAACACGTTATCCTTTATATCCCTCCTCATCACACTGTACAGTTTCACTTACCAGAACATGGAATTCTCTTCCGTCCTATGTCAGAGACAGGTAAATTATAACATATTCAAAAACGAACAGAAGAACTATTGAAATATAAACTATCTTATATATCTCACTGATAGTGTTCTTTTAGCAATTAATAATAAATTAATTTGTTTTATTTTATTATTAATGGTATTAACTTCGGGATATATTTATAGTTGGTGTTTTATTTATATTAAACGGACAAATCAGTTTACTGTAATTATTTTCACATATATTACTTAGGGACTGTCTACTGAACATTTTAATTTAATGAATTTTCAATTCGTTCAAAAACTGTTTCTTCTGCATCCATCCTATTTCATATTTCCTGATAAATGTTTTTTTTTTCGATTATCCCGAACTTCTGTTTTAATAGTCCATTTCCACATCAACGATTTCTTCTTCATAGGTTCCACCATGTTTCACTCTCATAGCAGGCAACTGTTTGATTTAGTGTGACCAATTTCATAGTTTTTTTTTTCTTCGAAATAGAAGTCGCTTCCTTTCAGATCCGTCCGGCTTATATATTTGACTGAATATATAGTTGCCTTACGCCAGTTTGAGTCACCAGCCCACAGCCTCAACCTACTATCAACTTCTTTGTCTGACATCTATCCTTTGATCTGTCCATCAAATGAAGTCCTATCATTAGCTTACTACTTTTGTCATGGTTATCAGGCCCATAGGTGTATGCAAACATTCCCACCACGAAAAGGTTATGGTACTTTGGGGGAAGGTATTCATATAGCCTACACAGTACATTGATAGATATAACGAAAATATAGCTTAATGTTCTGACATAACCATTATCAAAAAATGTTATTTTTTTTCAAAGAATTATTGATTGGATATTTACGGCGAAACTGATCACCGAAGACAACTATGAAGAACAGACATTTAACAAATTGGGAATTGAAATAATGATATGGAGTATAAGAACCAAAATGTTACCATCTGAGTCAATTCACTTGCTTTCCTTGATTTTTTAACGATATAAGAATTATAGTATACAATTATAAAATGACATACTTTTTGTTATAAATTGTGGAAACTATAATTACAATGCCTCAACGGAATTTTACTATAAACTTTATTGGCATTGATAGGTTACATTTTGTTTATCTCAAAAATTGAATATTTTCTTAGATGAAATTTTTCAGCTAAAATGTTCATTCTTTACAGTTTCGCATATAAATAATTACGTAGGGATTGAGTGGGATGTTTTAATGACAACACACTCGTAAAGCAGTGCATTTTTCTTGAAAAACTGAAGATTTTATAAATCGCATACATAGTTTCTCATATAGAAGGAAGGCTTACTATAATGAATTCTTACTAATGACTGCAAATTTGGCTTCAGTTATAATTTACGACAAATTCAGAGTTACGTAGCCGTTCTTTGCAAAGAGAAAAAGAAAAAAAAATGGTGTAATGTAATTCCGACCAGTACAATATTTTATCCCATGTTGGCGCTGCAATTCTACCAAAGAAATGTTAACGAACAGAGGGAAATAATTGACTATCGTCACTGAATTAGCTACAATTAGCGGCAGTGAGGAACTGGCGAGGTTTTAGGGGGTGGAAATGGAGGCGGTTTGGAAAGGAAAAGAGAGTGAGGGGGGAGAAAGGATGGTTGATTTTCGTGCGGTAAGAACTGTGGGATAGCTTAGAAAATTTATGTAGTTTCCATGTTACTTTTGGAAGGGGAAGTACAGAAAAAATCCTCCCCTCTCCAACAGAAGTGGTCTAATGGTTTTTGCATCCGAATCTTGTAAGTTGAAATGCTAGTTGGCGAAAGTTCGCTTTTGTTATGGTAGGCAAGTAAATAGCCGCAATATACACGAGATGTTCGGAAATACAGCAACAAGATATCACATATCATCACAATTTTAAAAAAATCAATAAAATATTGTACTTTAAATAAAACATTAAGCATGTCAATTAATTATGTTTTGTCCTCTAAAGCACGATTTTCATTATAGTGTACATTAACTCGTTTTTAAAACAAACAGTTATAACGATAACTTCTTGGTAAACTATATTTTCGTAACATATGATTAGCTAATTCGGTGATATATAGATTACTATTTTTTAAAATAAGAAGTTCTCGAAGTGACACGGCCATGTGAAAAGAATGACTGAAGAAAGACTACAGAAAAAATAGTGTTATAATGACTGCTGTACGAGAGATTGAAGAGAGGGAGACCATTTGTAACTTAGATTCAGGGTAGACAGAAAAAATGGACCAAAGACAATGAATATTACGGAGGTGTGGAAAATAAATTTAAATTCAATATTTGACGAGGACGCGTGGCTAGCTCGAACGGCTGCCCCGACTGGAATCCTGAGATCGAATCCGGGCGGTTCCAGAAATGGGATTTTTTGGTTTTCTCGGGGTTATACAGTTTCCTGAATTTTATACCACCAATACTCAATATTTCCCTTTCCTCTCCATCATCTAAATTCATTTCTCATTCATTCAATTTCATATCAACTTATGACTCCGAGCCTGAGCAATAAAAATATCAGGGGAGCGAACAGGAGGGTTGTAGTTCCCCTTCGCGGCCACAAACTCAATTTAAAAATGTCGGTATGATTTATGACAGTAGAACCTAGTATATCAGACCTGGAAAGTGACCTAAAAATTATATAACACCGTAGAATAGACCATCATTCCACTCATCTCCATAATAATAGGTTAGCGCAATAGATATTTCAGGTCACGATGCTCTGGGCAGTATTCCATCCCAGACTGAATGAAGAACTAAAAGAACTAACACATAGAACTTTGGGAAACGGAAGATGCCCTTACATTACCAGCTCATTATGCTTGTTGTAACATCGTACAAGAAGGAAATAAAACGAAATAAGTTATCCTAACTAAGTGCGTGGCAGGAATATGGAGAGGTTCTAGGTAGAGAAAATTTATATAAACCCCTATAAATACCTGTCCTGGCTCCAAATCATCCGCAAGAAACCCCACATGGAGTGACCGAGATGCGAACTCCTTACCCAGAGATGGAGGACGACTATCTAACATCTTGCACAAGGGAGTCGCTCTTGCACATAAATCACATGCTGTACAAATAACGCTTGTCTAGGAGAAAGATAATTCGCGTCATGCATTCTTTCTTCCTTTCCTATCAGCAAAGAGTGGCACACTTTGGTGAATATTTATATCAAGGGTAGGTCTTACTTTTAATGAAGTGTAGAATGAATCCAAGCCTTATTTTGTACGGATGCTCTATAGTCTACAATCACTTGAATCCAGCAGACTAGAGAACAGCAGAACTGGTTATATAGGATGAACCCAGACTCTACCGATAAACGTTCATAGTTGTTCAGTGATGTTTTCTGAGTGTTTTGATAAAACAATAAACCATGGCCTCTGGTGGCCGAGTTTTTTATATCGCCAATAGTTGTATTTAATATAGGCCTACTCGTAGCTATGTAGTTTCAACATGAGGGGTCCCAGGCGCCTTTTGGAGTGAATTTTAGGGAATACCTTAATGAACAGATCGGGCAATCCTTTTCCATGAACAGCTCGGTCACCTGATCTGACACCCATGGAATTTTTCTTCTGGGTCATGTGGCGAAGAGCTGATGTACGTGACTCCTGTCGAAACGTGTTTGGTCCTACTAGGTAGGATTGTAGCAGACGCTGACGATATGAGTCAATCTCTTGGGATGCTACAGCGTGTACGAAACGAAAATAATAAAATTACTAGGTAATGACTAATGAGTCACCAGAAGACATGGATTCCGTATATCAAAATACTCAGAAACATCCCTGAACCCCTTGTAGGAGTTTCTCGGTAGAGTTTGATTTCATCCTGATTCTCTGAGACATTTGGAAGAATTATTATTGTAAAGTCCATGATTGCGGTAGCATACGTAGTTGGATTAGTCAAAATGCTGCAAGACGAAGATCAAGGGTTCAAGTCCCTGTGGAGTCGGAATTCATAAACTGCCCTAACCTCTGTTATGGCACCAGGGTCCTGGGGTTGACTCAGCCTCTAACTGAAATGAGTATCAAATTTATGTTATGGAGGTAAAGGTGGCGTCGCTCAGGGATTATAACGCGGCTGACATTTCATGCCAATTGTCTAAGAAGATGGGAGCCTCCTACCCCAAGGGCCTCCTAAGGCATGCACTGGGATCACTTTACAGTGTATGATTCTCATTCCTGTAAAGTTACGTGATGTTTTAAGTGGGAATGCATACATAATATGTCGATGAATGAAGAATGCATGTGGATGTAGTGAAATCAGGTGATTGCGATGAGTTGCTACCGTGATTGCGTTTGAATAACATCCTGTGTGGAAGGCGAAGAAAACAGAGAGATGTGGTCCGCTGAATTTCCGTGATGATGTGACAATATCGTTCCGACATGTTGACTTGTTCATATGGTGTTACAATCTCCAGGTGTAACTCCCCGTTACTTCCTCTCTGGCAATTATTATTAATCACTGCCTCGTTCCCGATCACAACCATCATCACCTAACTTTCAATTAACCCCTACAAGGGCCAAGCGTAACACAATATGCTCATCTATTTTTAGCTACAGAGTTGTTCTTATGAGAAAAAGATCCATATGGTATCGATTCTATTTAGTAGACACCAAAAACGGCCATGAAAAATGTATATATATATATATATATATATATATATATCCGGGTTCGAATCCCGTCCAGGCATTTATTTTTCTTATCATACCATGTATATAGCCTATATTGATCAGTCTCAATGATTTGGGGCCTTCTGATTACATTATTGACACCCCGGAATCGAATCCCGGTCACATCACAAGAATTTTTCCTTAAAGGGAATATTCTGGGTCGCCAATGGTTTGGAATGTAGAGTAAGTTTGGGTTTAAGAACTCTCCAGATGCTTCGTAATTGTTTATCACCCGTTATTTCATTGGGGCAATGTAACTCCGCCTTCCAAGCACCCCAAACTCGGAAGTGGATTGCAATTCCGCCAATGCCAGGAGAGAATGTCAGTCAGAAATGTCTTAAGAAAGCCTGGTAACATTGGGCATATATATATATATATATATATTAATGCTGTAGTGGCCCCAATTTTTGGGTTTTCGAAATCAAACTCGGCACATAGCAGTAAATTAAGAAGAGTAAGGTTGAGTTCATTAACCTGCAAAATCGGACCATTAGAAGTGGAGGTTAATCGGAAGTGAATATTTAAAAACCACTAGCGGCTGCAATTTCTTTTTTCATAACGAAACTCGACATAGGCCTATCTCAAAAAAATAAAACGAGAAATAGCCTAGATTCTCCAAAAATCAGCTAAATCCGGCATGTCGTCCCAATGCGTAAACCAGCAAAATTGGACTTTCTGAAGAATTATTTTAAATCACGCAGAACCTGTGTGACGGATTTTAATTTTCCCTATTTGCTTGTCAAACTTAAATGTGTCTAATATGCGAAATGTAATATCATATAAGCAATTGTCTTGAAAACTAGTACAGCCTTCAAGAAAGATGAAGTAGCTGCATGAATTGGCTCGGTCAGTAACGTTTGAGACGGTGGAATATTCTGAATTCAAATGTTGGGATCGTCAAGCCAGTTTTCTTTTTCTTTTTTTATTCCATAGTTATGGAGTAAATTCGGATTTGAAATTTCATTCCCATTCGATCATTAATCATTATTCCATAATTCATGAAAATAATAAATAAGTTAATCTAATTATATATATAATTAAATACATGTCCTATTTCTATACAGTCAAAGATAATAAATGAACAGGCGTCCCAAAGTAAAAATAAAATTATAGATAACTGCTAATACAAAATGCAGGATTATCAGAAATGACTCATCTAATTTTAAATACTATTTACAAAGGTTGATCAGGTGTGTATCAGAATTTATTCATTGTATGAGGATGCAATTTTTTCTGGTCACTCACGAAATAATTGTGAATATGAATGTATAATAATAAAACCAATAGTGATGATTTAAGGCAAGTCGGTTGTACGGTTGTAAATACTTTAAAAGTAGTTCGTAAGCAAAAAAATAAATAATCAATTGAGTTGGTGTTTACTTGATGAAAATCCATATTCATTAATTAAATAAAAATAAAACTTAGTTTTATTTGATTTTCATATTTATTAAGATATAATTCAGTGACAGCTGTTTCGGTACACTCTACCTTCTTCAGACATGTTAACAAATTATGAATTGTGTTATTAAGCAACAATAATTTATTTAATTTTCTTAATTTAACAAAAAATCAAGTTGAGAATTTAACAGTTTATTACTACTTTTCAATTTATTTATTTCTACAGCCTCCAAAAGGTCCAACTTCTTACCCTTATCTCTAGTATAAAGGAACACATGAGAGCATATAATAGAAATTTAGAATATTCAAAATATGCTAACCACCTATTTCAATTTAATCATTGTTTCGATCCAAATTTTGAAATGTCACATGTTTGTGATAAGGGTAAGAAGTTGGACCTTTTGGAGGCTGTAGAAATAAATAAATTGAAAAGTAGTAATAAACTGTTAAATTCTCAACTTGATTTAAATGAATAGCCTTTGTTAAATTTAAATAAATTATTGTTGTATTGTTGCTTAATAACACAATTCATAATTTGTTAACATGTCTGAAGAAGGTACAGTGTGCCGAAACAGCTGTCACTGAATTATATCTCAATAAATATGAAAATCAAATAAAACTAAGTTTTATTTTTATTTAATTCAAAAAAGTATATCCGATATAATATGTTTTTATTTAGGTAACTTGATTTTTTAATTTTTATATCTTAAACCATTCAGTCCGATTTAATTCTTAAATAAATCTGAAATATCACATTTCCAGCCTAGTAATACTTTTCTCAGGATTAATTTGATATAGGGCTATAAAACAGTCAGGACTCGTTTCCCACTAATATTGATGCAACTCCTGTCGGAAATTCGATAAATAGCCCTTCATAAACCATATTTTCCTCCAAAAAACATATTTTCTTTAATTTGTTTATAAATAATTAACTAACTCACTGGCATATATCAATCATATCCTGAGCAAACGTTTTCTAATCATTTCCTGTATAATTTACACCCCTCAAATCTTGGTTAATGTTGTTCCCCCACCTTATTCTTGACTTACCTACTGGGAGCTTTCCCTCTGGTTTTCTTACAAGAATTTTCTATGCCCCTCCATCCTGGAAAATTTTACTCCAGTGGAATCGATGTCCGCGTTTCTTGAAAGTTGTATTTTTATGGTGAAAGATTGTCACTTTTTCGACTCTTTTTTGTCTGGCTTACCGCATTCTACATAATGCTACCGCCGGCATAGCTTTCGGGGTCATTTAAGCACGCAAGTCACCCCACCAGGACAATGTAAAGATATCACGAAGGCCACACTTTTTTACATGAAAGAGAAATATTTGAAGTTAAAATTCAATTATGTCTCGCACTAAACATATTACAGGACAATAATAAAATCTAAAATACAGATTTGTATTATATTGACTACTTGCAGTTAAAATTTCACTTTCTTACTTATTACAAAACATTATATATCTGCACCTCAATATAGGTATGCGATGGTCAATTATTTAAAAACTAATCCAGGCTTAGTGGCTTAAAATATTAAAATAATGCATGATATATTTTTAAAGGAAAATGTATCTTTAATTACTCAAAAATAGAATAATTAAGGCACCGGAAATAAGATTCAGAATTATTTTTCTTTATTTCAAACTGACTTCCTTTAAGACAAACCCCGTTTCTAAAATTTAATAATTCGAAGTAAAATTTATCAGATATATATTAAAGGTTAAGAAATGTTAAAATAAGTACCCTCTGAAAAGGTGATGATGGAATATGTTCCGAAAGGCTTAGTAAGTATCTTAACCTAGGTGTCTTAATTGAAATTGTAATTGGTTGGGGACAACTGAAATCTCAGGTACTTATTTTAATATGTTTTTAAACTTTAACATAACTTCAATTGTTAAAAATATTGAGTCATCAGGTATATAATTTTATTATTATAAACTACATTTTACCTTTCTTCACAACTGATTTCCCTGAAGAGAAATTCCATTGCTAAAATGTGCACAAGAATATGTTATACATCTGAAAATCTGAAGTAAATTAATCGAATGTTTGTGTAAAAAATATGTACATTATCAGCAGTATTTTCACATGGCATTCCGGATTCATTTAACAGGCCACAAAGCTCATGGGGATTGTTGACGAATATTATAAATGAAGCGTTTGATGCATTTCAGATGGATGGTCAAATCTCATTCTGATAACTCTTCTTAATTCTCATGTTCTCAAATAAAGGAAAAGTGGGGAAATACAGGTTTTTTTTCATCAACCCGGAACTTGAGTAATAAACCCAGAGTGTAGATCATATTAATCGGTTAACAACTGAACGAATCATGTAAACTGACACAAGAAAGCAAAGAATACATGTATAAAAACGTTAATTACAATTTCTAGAGCGATTGCTATCTCTGTGAGCAATATTTCAACCAAGTTTAAGCAACATCCTGTATGTATTGTTCCATTCTTTTAATTATCGCTCCTTGAAATCGCCATCAACAAACCATATTTAATTCTAACTTATAAGTTCACTGTTTGGAACCTCCGAAAGGACAACTTATAATAATTCTTTTTGCAAGAGTCGTTGCTCTTCTCTTTTTTTTTATAACAAAAACGCCTATCTCTCCTTCCACCATATTTCTCCATTGCGTGTTTCTATTGTTTATCTAATACTGAATTCTAAAGGAAATTATTATTATAAAGATGTCGCACATGCGCACTTCCCGACTACAAACAATTGAAGCGAATTTTTTCTCACGTCATTGTCTTTCGTTTTTTCCTTTATCTTTTATTTTCATGTAAAAGAAACCGAAGTTATGGTGATTATTGTTTTAATTATTTCCATTGTTATAATTCTATTTATTAAAAAAATCATAACTTGTAAAGTGATGGAATCCAACATACTATTTCCATATAAACTACCAGTGACTAATTAGAGTGTATGTTCTTCCCTAATCTAATTTCAGTCAAATACTCATATTTTTGCACACGTTTTGTAAATTCGTGTCCGGGATATTAACAGATCGAGGGATAAGATGAGATGAGATATCTGCTATATATGAGACTGCTGGCTGGCCAGACCTGTCTCATCATCACAGGACCGGATGAAATGAAATGAAATGAAATTAAAATGTTTGAGATCAGTATAGATAAGCGTACGAATAAAATTTTTGGCATGGAAACTGGAGAAACTCCGAGGCAAACCTCCCCTGGCTCCGTTTTGCTTACCACTAACACCGCATGGAGTAATCGAGACACGAAATCGGGTTCCTAATGTGGAAGGCGAGTGATTAATAATTGCCCCACGAAACCGCATATGCAAGTTTGTTTGAAATTAAGAGAATTAAACAAATTGAAGTAAATCAATTATGAAATTATAAAGCAGATAAATATTAAAAATATATTAAGGAAAATCTGTAGCCGCAGGGAAGAAGTTATATCCAAAATCAGTTAAGTGCACTGTAATCAACTCCTTAGCCTTCCGCGTACTCTGAGTACGCCCAAGATTGTAATATTTTTTTTTTTTAGTTTTAAATATGTTTATTTCTAGGTATATTGCTATAAGAATTGCTCTTCTGAAAAGTAGTAATTTTATGCTTAATAAATTATTCCCTGTAACCACAGGTAAATAGGCATACATTTTACTAATAAAAATCTATATTAACACAAATTTGTTGGTATGAAAAATTCTAAAAAAAAATAAGTTTTATGCCTGATATCTTTTGGGGATATTAATTATTATAAATCACAAATTATTACAACCAGCGTTCTTCCTCTGTTCTCAATTTCCATTTATATCTGTGGGAGTAATAATTTTCTTCCAATTTCCATCATTTCATAGCTTCTTGGATATCATTCTTCCAACCGTGTTTAGGTCGTCCGATCTCTTTCTCCCAGGATTTAAGATTTTTTTCTAGCTCTATTGAGTTGTCCATTCTATGTGTCCATACCATAATAACTGTCATATCTGTATGACATCATTGTTGTCTATCTCCTCCCACATACTCTCATTTTTTTATCTAATCTTGTTTTTCTACAACATATATTTTTAAATAAATTTCGACTACCAGAAGTGTCTTCCTAAATCTCTGTTTTATGCTCAGTACAATATACTATAACATTTTGGACAATATTTCTGCAGGCTTCTGTACATATATATATATATATATATATATATATATATATATATGTGTGTGTGTGTGTGTGTGTGTGTGTGTGTGTTGTATATGTGTGTTATATTGTAGATTTTCGCGGATATAAGTATAATTAAGAACGTTTTCTTGGGTTTTCCGCGTCATGGATTCAAGGTTGGCCTCTGCCCACTGATTCGGACGTTTCGACAAGATCCCATATGCCTTTATCAAGGAATGACAGATTACGACTTTCTGGTTTAGGTCTTAGAGAGTTGAACACATTACATTTTCATGACTAAAACCTAAACTAAGTAACTCGAACCTACCATTCCTTGATAATGACATGTGGGATCATGTGGAAATGTCTGAATCAGTGGCCAAAGGCCAATCTTGAATCCATGTCGCGGAAAACCCAAGAAAACTTTCTTAATCATATATATATATATATATATATATATATATAATTTATGTGTGTGTGCGTGCGTGCGAGTGTGTGTGTGTCCATATTTGTACTTTTAAATATGTGCCCCCCCCTCTCTCTCTCCATATGATAGAATTTAAACATGTTAAATTTCTGCCTTTTTTATTCCTCTTACTGCTGCCTTCCTTGTTAATTGTAACTCCTAAATATTTGCATTTTCCCACGGTTTTAGTTTATTCGTTTTTGTAATTGTATAGGATGTATTAATATAAGCTTCTATCGAAGTAAACCTATTACTAATCTGAGTAGATTTAGTTTTTCTGATATAAAATCTCCTTCCAGTCCTCCACCTCCTTCTCCTCCGTCTCCTTCTTCTTACCGATTGCAATTTGGGTTTAAAACCAGTTTTAAGACTATATTTTGAGCTGGTCAGTCCATCTGCGATTGACTTCCAAAAGCTATCTCTGTGTCCATGTGGAATGTATTTGGTGATTTTAAAGGTAAAGTTGGGCTGGCACCCGTTAGAACATGCTGCCTCAATAGTATTGCTGATATTTATAAATGTAATTTGTCATTTCTTCAGCGATTTAATTTTTTTCACCTATGCCACTAGAGTGTCTTTATGATATTTCTGGTATTCTCTCCTGGCAGTGGAGGAATTGTAACCCACTTCTTAAGTTGGGACGTCTGGAAGGCGGAATTGTTACGTTACCCCGATGTTAGGAGAGATGATGACTAATGATTAATAATGAAGCACAAGTAGAGTCCTTAAAACTAAACTTAATCTAATTCCAGACCATGCGAAGCCTTAGGAAATTTCATGAATTCGAGTGGGAGAAAAATTGATTAAGTATTTTGGATAAAAAAATTACGAGAGCCTGACTTCCTTCTGAGGGGAAGTTATAAGATTTCAAGCTTATTAAGGATATACAGATTTATGACATTAAAATATGTTACGATATTCATAGCGACCTATGAATAAATTGATAAATATTTCTGGATTCACGGTTTTAACCAATTACATTGCATTTAGTCACATACAATAGCAGAAATATGTTCTGTTAAATATACAGTACAATTCTAGATTGAAAATGTTCAATCTGTGAGAAATTATCCTAAGATAGAATTAACAATAGGTACCTGAAATTTAATACAATATTCTATAGTAATTCTGACGAGGGTAGGTCTTTCACTGCATTTTCATGCTATGCTTTGCAGCTTTACTAGGGAATTATAGGTGTGGTAGCTTCCCATTGCTTTCTACACCGGTGAAGGATGATGATGATAATGATAGCCGGATGATTTTCAGGGACCGTTGGGCCTTAAGCTTCCTTACATTTGTCTTACAGGCGAGGAAAAAATAAAACCTCACCCAGGAGCCTATCCCGACCGCGGGTCGAATCTGGGCCCGCTGCGTAACAAGGCAGCACGTTACATTGAGACTACAGCGGTGGACATTTTGTAAGGTTTATCAAATCACAATGACTCTCGAAAAAAAAAATGTTGTCCATTATACAATTGAAGGCACAAGGAAACGTGAAATAAAAATAAAATATGGTTGCAATCCTTGAAGTAGAAATTGATGTAAGTGGCAGTTGCAAGGTGGTGGGAAGTGTTTGGCAAATAAGATTGGAAGCATATTATAAGGGAACCTATCTTGGGCTGTGATACCATGGAAGAGAGGTATAATCATTGTAAGGTTTTCAAATCGGTAGAAATTAATAATGTTGCTTTGGTTGAATCAGAGTTTGAGATTCGTATTTGGGATCTCAGGATTCAAACGCCAACTAACTAACTAACTCACTGGCACTATCGAACCCGTAGGTTCATGGCCATGCGGACATAAGCTCTCCATACATCCCTATCTGGATTCAAACGCCAAACGCGACTAAATTGAGTATGGTATTTTCTTGGCTTTCTTCAGCCATCAAGGCAAATGCTGCATTTAAACCTACTTAATTACCATCCTCTATTTCATAATATCTAGATTAACTCAATGAGTTACAAGAAGCACTTGAGCGCAAACATTAGGCCTATAAAGATAAAAATCCTACTGAATACAACATAACATTTCAAAATCGTTGCGATCCTAGATACTGATGTGTCTGTAATATAATGGGATAAAGACACAAAAATAATAATTCATATCTATGAATGAGGTCATGGGAGTTAACGTCCTTGTCTTGGAAGCAAAGTGCCACGGAAATGTTCTTTGGTTAGGTTTTGGGATTATTCCTTACATCTAAGAACATTTTCAGGAATTGTTTAGATACAAATAGTCTTCGAACACCATCTGGCATCAACATCGCCCATATCATATTGGTTCAGTATGCATGTATCAATGGATGGTGTATCTCGTCTGAAATGTTCGTCTTGTTTTCCAGGTGGCCATAGCACCGAGGTGATTCAGGGAGGTTTCATACGTCCGTGTGATCAGAAAAGTGGAGTGAAATAATCTGCAGACAGGCTACTTGACGACCTGTAGGCGTGGGATATGCCTACCTAAAGAGGAATATATTAATTAAACTAAGGTTTTGAGAGAGAGGGAGAAAGAGAGACAGAATAACGTTAGTGCTAATATGTATAAACAATAGAGAGAAAATGTTAATGGTGATAATATCCACAATTTTTTATCTTTCCTCAACAAATGTAATTTATAAATGCAGAGCAAAGTAAAACGTGACGACATATTTTAATGTTGCACAATTGACATGAAAATTTCCATATATCTCAAAGACAATAGTGGTATGATAACTTCATTAACTTAATTATGTTTGTCATTTGTTATTTTATTACGAGTGCAATTATCATACCAACTGCGCAATTAGCGGCAAATCAAAGTAGTGTCGCTACAAACAAAGAATGTTTTGTCTGGGCAAGTTGTTTAAAAACTCAAATTAGGGACGTCCAAAGTATGTATTAATCTTCTTTTCTGAATTTCAGGAACAATAATTAAAATAAACAAAGCAGATGAGACTCACTATGAACACAAAATTCAGAATCATCCAAACTATGTTGTAGAAAAAATCTAAACTTTCAAGAAAACAATCAATCGTAAGAGGAAAAATAAGGAAATGTTTAGTTAAATTCGACTTTTAGGACTGGATAATTAAATACTGTACTGTGTAAAAGTCTAATAACAAGAGGCCACATTTAAAAGGATATGTGTACAACGGGTCTTGATTTAATTGATTTAAAATTAACAATCGATATTCTTAGACAAGTCGGTCTCAGTGGCCTAGTGCTTATTTTCCTCGACCCTAGGCAAGAAGAATGGTTGAAAGAGGAGCAGGAACAGGATGGACACTTTATCCTCCTCTGTGGTTTCAAACCCGGCCGGGGTCGATGGATTTTTAGGATGGAAATATCCAAGGAAAGTTCCTCCGGGAGGTACTTTAGGCATGGGTCCCGAGTCTGAAGATTTCCGATTCCGATTGATTGAGGGTCTTTCCACTTTTCAGCGGTTGCCCTTTTACCAGCCGGCTGCTGGCCCTTCACATCCACATGTGTCAATCACAGAGGTAGATGATCAACAACCAGTGTAGGGGTGACATGTGGTTAGCATGTCGAGTCCCCCAGCCGTTAGAGCTGGTTCCTCTACCTGGAGCCGCTACTTATTGTAGCTACCTAATTGCCTCACGATGCTGGGTGGGCACCGGTCCCATACTGGCCGAAATACCATGAGAAAATTTCTTCCCCCATGGAGACTTGAACCAGCGCAAGTCCCGTAGCTCTGCGCCAAGGCTTCCTACCTTAACCGCTCGGCTACGGCGCGGGACTTCCGACTTCGTAAAAAAAAAATCAAGCCTAAATTAGTGCTTCTGACTAAAATTTAATCGCCCTTCCCCATCCACTTAATACCTTAGTTACATACTAGATATACCATTGAGGCGATGTGCTGACCACATGTCACCCACTGGCAACTATAGGGAAATGAGCGTAACTAAAATAGACTGGTGAAATAACTTCCCGCTTGGGGGGGCATTCATGTCTCCAAAACATTCTTACACAAGCCCATTTTGTCGGAATGGTATTGCGCTCCCCAGGTTGATCACGTATTGCACCGTATATTTAAAAGTTATTATTACTCTCATGAGTTTAATTTCTTGCCTTTACTATACATTGTTTTGGAACTAACGTTAAAACAAATCTGAATGATGTTTTGTGCGTATTGAAGATAAAATCGAAATAAAGTAAAGAACGGAAAGAGAGAGAAATACCGTTGGCTTCGAATCCAATTTGATATACAGATAAAAACATACACATGAGAAAGAAACGGAATAAAAATTCCATTACCATCAAAGGCATAAAAAAATATTTTGTGCGTTTTCCTGTTCCCTTCTCCCTGCCACTTTCTCCTACTCCAATGAATTCACGTAATCTTAATCGTCGTCATAGTAACATTATTTCAGTTAATTATTGCGTACGCAGAGACATGAAAAATCCTCTTCATGCATAATTATTGCCAACATCTGATATGAAACAGGTTTTTTTTATTTTTCTTTATTATACAAAATAAAGCGCATATGTCCAGCGTTCCATAACGATTCATATCCTGAAAGATGATTACTATTATATTATTTTCAAGCCGAGTTCGACCGCGCATGTGAAAGGCTTGGTGACAACAATGGCCGAGGAATAAAAAAAACATCCAATGCACATCTAAACTGCCTAATCTAAGGAAGTTATGGTATTATACAATGTAACCACAATTGAATCTGATGTTAACTCAGCCTTTCTGAATCTAGGCGTAGGCCTATGCATCATTGCTAGTATTCCAACTATTTCATTTTGACGTTTTCATTGAAGACCATTATTTGTCTAATGTTATATTGTGACGAATAGTGAGAAATATTCGACATTACTGGTCCGTTTCTCAAAGGTTCGTGAGCTTCCTCGATGGTGTGCCCCGCAGTTAAGAATTCTGTTTCTCGAAGTCTCTGTTTTTGGAAGGTTCTCCTTCACGAAGACTCGCGAATGCCGCCGTTGGAGCACATGCGGAAGGACTTGCAGACATTGATGTCTAGCGTATGTAAGGCAGACGACACCACATAAGTTAGCTGTTTGTGGTTTGGAAGTGAGAGTTTTCTGATGGTGAAGAGTTGAGTGTGAAAAGAGACATAAGTGATGTTGTGGAACTTTAACGACATATAGAATATCAATTATAAGTGATTGTAAAGAGGATTATGGTGTAAATTATAATGAAAGATAGGAAATTTAGTGCAAACAATGTCTATGTAATTAAAATAATTAATTAATGTTACTATAATATGGGCTGGCGACAGCATTTTGACTTTTTCTCAATATTACCTATATGCCTATGTCATCTTATATATTAAAGATAATCTTGCTAAATGGTTTTATTTTTTGTAGGCTACTCGGAATAGAAATAAACTGCTAATTATATAACAGTGCATATATATACGTAGACAGATTTCCCAGGACACAAAATTGGTCATCTGTCAGAAGACTATAATATCCGCACCTGGTTTCAAAACTAATACGCGAACGGAAAACATAGAATCATGGGTTCGTAACAACTATGTAACTATTTCCGCTTGCGTAGCACATAATAGATAATCATCAAAATTAACATATTAAATCGTGATATTTAACAACAAAAAATAACTAATGTTGGAAATCGTCGATGCTAGAGATAAAATTAGGTCAATTCGTTCCTTAATGGTATTAGAAAACGGACGTTGATACAAATATTTTTTTATTAAAACAGAAGGAGAACAAGCATTTAAAATAACACGGAGACGATGAAGTCAAAATATAATTTTGAATAACCATTAATTATAAACTACTTATTGGCTTCTGTTAAGCCATAGTTGTTTCCGTTGGTTATAGACACAGATACGAAATGATAGACTAACAATTTCCTATTCTGCAGCTTTGAACCGTTGTAGACGGAATCAAAAGTTTCATCCTGTCGCCAAATTATGTGTCTTGTTTTTGCTTGAACTCGCATTAAGTTTGGAGCATTTCATAAATTCGTGTAGGGGCCTACATTAATGTAAAAATGTATGATGAATATAAGGAGAAGTCGGTGAACTATTAATTCATTTAAATGAACCTCTACAATAGTTTATTTAAGTTGAACAATGTGCACATTTTTGTTTTAGCTTTTATATTTTTTCTACTCTGTGGTTAATTACTGTCTCTGTGGTTAATTACTGTTCTGTGCCTAGTCCTCTTTTTTATTTCCTTTCTTTCTATCCTTAAAGTACGTGATAGTGCAGATAAAATTGTGTGACCCTTACTTCTCAATTCCAAACGCTACTACTGATAACAGTCTTTCACCATCTTTGTTTCTGTTCGCACGGCTTGAGAGGCCAGATCGACTCCAAAGGCCGACTTACTATTTGTACACTTCAGCTGTGATGAAATATACGTTTGGTTTGCTGAATGATTTAATTGTGTGATAAGTATGGAATGTATGTTCATATATCAGTATTACGCAACAGATGCAATGATCAATCGAAAGTGGACTGGACCAAACAAGATATGCAGGGCAGTAACAAGACTGGCAGTGCATGGATATCACCACAAACTCAACAAAATTTCAAACCATCATGGTCGTCAATGGACTGCGTGTATAAGCTCTGTGATACACAGTGTGCAAGATACCATTTCAATGTATGTTCAAAGAGAACAGAATCGTTGCTGGCGTACAGCAGATACCAAATCTAATGTAAAATAGTGCGCGCTTCTTCCTATTATAATCTATTATTGATTTTCTTTTTATATTATTAGACTGATCAGATTGAACTGTATACTTGTTTATTTTTTATTATTGTAAATGTTTCTCAGCTTCTATTATTTACTTTATATATAAATTATTTTTATATTATTATAGATATTTTCTTCTTTCGTTAAAATAATCGTTTCTGAATAAAACCTAAACATTGTTATTGGAAGCTGTGTATTCTTAGGTCTCCTAATTCATGCTCATTATTCCGTATTATTTAATTACCTTGCTGTAGTATATCCGTGTTTTATATAATAGAACAAAATCTATAATTACCAGACATAATAAATAAAGGGCATTAAATATGCATGGGTGCATCCGTAGATGTATGCAATAAAAGAAATGATGTACCACAAAGCAATGGTGTAATGTGAAGGTAGTTTGAATTTTAAAAATTCCCCTTTATTCGTATTTCTTTTGCACCTTCGAAATGACAATGGAAGGACGATGAAAATAATATTAGAAAATCATTCATTTGAATCCTTCATTTAAAATATTCTAAATTAGATCAACGACTTCTCCCCGTAAATTATCCATAAATTTCGGTTTAAATAAAGATGCAATTTTAAAATTTTGTTTTGCGTATGTTTTATACTTAGAAAGTTCACTTATGCAAATTGGGAACAATAAGCTAATTTTACAGTTTTATAAAGATTTAAAATGTATTATAGTTATAATACTAGAATCGGGATTTCAAGTTCTTCTGTGGTAGATTTTTTTTACCAAAACCCAGAGTGTAGCTTCTTTGAAAACGGACGTAATTATAGAGTTTCCTTTTCATATTATTTTAAAGTAAAAAACGTAAAGCATAATATAAAAATAAAATTAGGTATGAATCTCAGGCCATTTTACGTCCAAATTGGAATTTTCATGTTAATTACCAAAGTTGTTCAATCGATAAATATAAAATTAAGCTCTTGATATGCATAAGCTAAAATAGGCACAATATACAATGTAAAGTTAATCCTACCATCTCCAGAAATTTTTTTGTTATCTCATTGAACCTATAGTGCGATATAATATTATTTTTAAGAATGTCAATGATTTTTTTATTAGGCCTATTTGATATTGGTTGTTATGGGCAACGAGAAGTAAGTTACAAAGAATAGAATAACTAAAACGGTAATGAGTGATATTAACTCACGCATAATTAACACGATTTAAAATTTTAAAAAAAAGTCCGCCACGAAGGAGCTTCGTAAACTTAGCGAATTCCGCAGCAAGTCGAATATGTTAAGTTTATTAAACAACGCTAGAGCAGAAAGTTACGTATTGCATTTCAGAGACTTCCGATAATTAATTCGTTTGTTCTAAGTTTAGTTTCGAGAAAATAAACATTGTGACCGCTAGAACGTTGAAAATATTCCCACTAAAATTCAGGTTTCATGTGCACCGCCTCTCCTATTGCTACGATTCCGCTGATTTTCGGAGAATACGTTTCTTACCTTATTTCAATTACTAGGCATTTTATTAAACTTAGAATTGGATCATTCCATCTCAAGTGATCTAGTGTACCACGCACAACATGTTCAATTTCGCTGCAAATTGTGTAGGTAATGGAACACCTTCCCTTTTTTAAAAAAATGAAAACCACCTGCCAAAAATTTTCAAAATTCATAATACAATATGGAGGCCTGTTTGATGAATCCATCAAGAAACCAAACAACATTCAATTTTTAACTCTTTGTTATTGCAAGGCAAATGAAAGTAGGGACCTCTTATTTCTATGTGTTGCACTACTTTTTATCCTAAATCCAAAAACCGTAGTCCGACGAAAGGAAGTCCACTTTAGGAGTCACCAGCGTGGATCAAAGTGCCTAACAAAATCTGTCATAGCAAATTTTAGTACTTCTTTAGGGCCAAATATCTCAAGAACAAAACCCAAACGGAGTCTAATATTTGGTACATTTGTTACTTCTGGTTGAGACAGTGCACTGCCCAACTATCTTTATTCATAGCCACATATCTAGGATTATACTAGATCATAAACAAATATGCAATTGTTAAAAGTGAGCTATGTTCAAGCTCAAATAACGTGAATTGCGTTTTCTCAAATGTTGTTTTCTTTAGTACCATTAGAAAGAGCACATCTTCATCTACTAGCATCAACTTATTTCATTTTTGAGTCGATTCAATTATGGGATGAAAAGTAAGCTTGAACTTAATGAGAAATTGCTTGTTGTTGACCACACTGTCAAATAATGCGACTTGAAAAAATGGCGTTTTAATTTTCCACCGCTATCACTCACAATGGCAATGACGGAATACGTCAGGGAGTTTCTCCCAAGTCCAGACCAGAACTATGTAGCTTGTGGAGGGGTTGAATGGCTTTATTTGTTTTACAGACTGTTGGAAGGTATTGTGAAACATCTTTTTTTCAGTTTTCAATAGTTACCGTTATGTGTTGTCAGAGTCCAACTAGTTAAATTTCATATACTGTTTGGAATTCGGCTAAGAAAAACAGTGTATTCTAAGAGAATCTATCGATTTCGATTTAATTGAAAACATTTCTGATTATGAAATTAATGGCAGTGATGCAAGTTTTTTCATGGGGAATGAAAGATCTGCATGGAACCTTATTGTAGAAAAACCAGGGAGAAAACGCCCAGTCCAAGAATGAGGTGGGAGAATAACATTAACCATGATTTGAAGGAAGTAGATTATCAGGGAATGATTGGAAAACATTATCTCAGGATAGGGATGTGTGGAGAGCTTATGAACCTACGGTTTCGATAGTACCAGTGAGTTAGTTAGTTAGATGCAAGTTTTTTCTGTGATGTTTCAATAGAAGGATCAACTGACGACACAAGTAATAATATTAATGAAGTTTGAGGAATTTGTAGAGCTGGAAGAGAGATCAGATAGCGATGTTAATAGCATAGGCCTAAATAGTGCAGACATAATTTCCAGTTGGAATAATAACCTTCAGAAGGTCCCAAAGTCAATTTATCAGTACGCCTGGAGTTCAG
This sequence comes from Diploptera punctata, assembly GCA_030220185.1. NCBI lineage: Eukaryota > Metazoa > Arthropoda > Insecta > Blattodea > Blaberidae > Diploptera > Diploptera punctata. The sequence continues at coordinate 2,717,124 of JASPKZ010000004.1, forward strand.
GTACTTCTAAAAACCCAAAAGACCCTTTAGAAAATTTTGAACAGTATATTTAAGTCAGCTTGAACATAGCTCACTTTTAATAATTGCATATTTAGCACTTTACTTTTGGTCCCATAATTGAATCGACTCAAAAATAAAGTAAGTTGATTCTAGTAGATGAAGGTGTGCTCTTTCTAATGGGTACTAAAGTAACCAACATTTAAGATGATGTAATTCATGTTACGTGAGCTTGAACATCGCTCACTTTTAACAATTGCATATTTGACACCATGTTTATGATCTAGTATAATCCTAGATAAGTGGCTAAGAATAACGATAGTTGGGTGGTGCACTGTCTCAACCACCTTTAACAAATTTACCAAATATTAGTCTCCGTTTTGTTTTTGTTCTTGAGATATTTGACCCTAAAGATGGACTAAAATTTGATATGACAGATTTTGTTAGGCACTTTGATCCACGCTGCTGACTCCTAAAGTGGACTTCCTTTCGTCGGACTACGGGTTTTTGGATTTAGGATAAAAAGTTATGCAAGACATAGAAATACGAGGTTCCTACTTGCATTTGCCTTGTAGTAACAAAGAGTTAAACATTGAATGTTGCTCGGTTTCTTGATGGATTCATCAAACAGGCCTCTTTATGAAAGGCCATAGTTTCCCAAACACTTGATATTATGAACTGAAATTTTGTAGAGGTTCATTTTTAATGTGAACCTGAGGTCACACTAAGTTTCAGGACAATTGGTGATGGTCAGCGTGGATGACGTTAAAAATTAGACCACTTGAGATGGAATGACCCAATTCGCTAAGAATAAAAATCTATAAATTGTAGCTAGATGAAGATCTGAAAAAAAAACATGTTTTATAGAGACAACCTCAATCGTTCGAAATTTCCTATAACCGAGTGAGTTGTGTCAATCTGTAGTGTTTGAGATTCCTGTTAAGGAGGTTCCAGGTTCATATCTCGGTATCAACAAATCTAACTTAGGTGTTTTACTGTTTACTTCAGTAGTCTTGGCAAATGCTGGGTCGGAATTTCATACCACGTTTCAAGGCATCATACTCGCCTTTAAACAACAAAAAGTAGTTTAGATATAATCCTAGACGTTAAATTCTCCATTGGGCATCTTGTTTTGCCAATTCTAATTGTGTGTCTATACTACATTAATTATAGCTTCTGTATTTCATTTGTGAGATCTCTCACTTCTCCCGCAGTTTCTCTTATCTGTAAGAATGAAATTTGTATCTAGTATTTTTTTTACATCTTCTTAATAATCCATCTCAGTAGCCAGACATTTCTGCCCTAATTTCTCCATTCTTCACTTCTACAAAAAATAATACTTTGGACATAATTTCTTTATGTGTACATCTTTGTACTTCCTGTATATTTCTCCCCATAAGAAAGAGTTTAAAAATATCGTTGTCAACCTTTATTTATTTTATAAATGATTTATCAATCGTTACTGCCTTCTTTGTTAAATATGAAAGGTAAAGTAATCCCACTAGGCTACAGGCCTTTGGAGACTCTTGGGGTAATAGAAGGTTTAGGCTCCAACCATTTGAGACAATCGGCAATTAGATGTCAGCCGGGTTGTCAGTTCTGTATGACGGCCACCTTTATCTCCAGAATAAATATTTGGTACTCATTTTTATAGAGGCTGAGTCGACCCTAGTGTATGGTCTGGCCAGAATGTTTGGAACTATCGAACCTGTATGTTCATGGCCGCGCGGACATAAGCTCCCCATACATCCCAATCCTGAGCCAATAATCATAATAATAATAATAATAATAATAATAATAATAATAATAATAATAATAATAATTATTATTATTATTATTATTATTATGTATTATAATTATAATTATAATTATAAATGTATTAGTCTAGTTTTAACCCGAATAAGAGAACCACGATCTTGATGGACTAAAAGTTACCATATTCATTTCATGTTTTGAGGTTCGCGGGTACAGCGGGTGGAGCTTTAAAGACATGAAGATCTTGTGCATAGCCTCCTTGGAATGGGAAGTCAAGCCGTATATCCCACTGCTGTAAATACGCGGCATATGAAGTGACCTCACGACTGAAATAAAGACTCAAATTAAAATTTGTCTATTTCACGCCCTGATTTGAATTGCGATGATAGTGACCTGAGTTGTGAAGGAACATTATTAAATAAAATACAAACGAATCAAAGCACTGGAATCAGATGTAACCTCTCCTGGAAAAACCAACGCAGACCCGTTAGGTGATATGTTTTGTTTACTTTAATTGTTTAGGGACGCGTAATGTTCAGCCAAGAGTTACTTTTCAGAGTATTAATTATAATATAATTTATAATGATAATGTATAAGATGAAATGAATGCAGATACTTCGGAGTCAAGCTTGGAGGATCTCAGATGAAATCACTTATTCATTCCCGATTTATCTATAACAATCTTTTCAGAATTTTATTCAACTCTTTATTATCTCTGAGAGTAATTTTTAATGTTTGCGTTCCACTGTACTGGTAACATTCGGTTTAGCAGATTATGAGGAATTAAAAAAAAGATTTGCAAATCAATATTGTTTTAAATTAGTATTATGTAATTGAATTCTTGTGATAACAATGGGATTGTATAGTGAATTTATCAAAATCGTGGGATAAAACAGCTGATAAAACATATAAAAGAGGGTAATATTTTTTTTTCAAATTGCATATATAATTATTTCTCAATAATCTCATTTTTAACTTACCTCATAAATTTAACTTTCTTTATAAGTTATCGCTTAAAAAAATGAAAGAACAACTTATAAATAGGATCGTATATCTGAGAGATTTTGTAAGTTCTTCTTAAAAATATTAAATCTTTTCATTTGATGATAATAAGATATGTATTGTAATAAAAGAGTAGATGCACTTTTTTTGTCTTAAAATATAAATTAGAAAGAACCTATATTGTGAAATATAGCCTGCATTTCGTATCTAAATGGCTCAAAGAGTAGGGTGCGTGTAGGCAAACAGTTTTCAGACACTTTTGAAATCCAGAATGGGTTGAAGCAAGGAAATGCACTATCTCCTCTACTATTTAATTTTGTACTAGAGCATGCCATTAAATTTTTAGAGAATGAGGAAGGCTTACAACTCAATGGTATTAATAAGCTGTTAGTTTATGCTGATGATGTAGTACTACTGGCCGATAGCGAGGAGATACTAAAGGCCAACACGCACACACTATTGAGTAACACTAAGAAATTAGGACTGGAAATAAATATCAGTAAAACTAAATATATGGTCACACGTAGAAATTCAGTATATAATGGAAGTGGACAGCTAATGACAAATGAGGGAAATTTTGAGGAAGTGGCTGAATTCAAATACCTAGGAACAATAATCACAAATAGGAATGAGATGCAAAAAGAAAATAAACATAGGCTCAATTCTGGAAATGCATGCTATTATGCATTGCAGAGACTTTTGATGTCCCAACTCCTTTCAAAAAACGTTAAGCTGAAAATATATAAAACTATTATTCTACCAGTTATATTATATGGATGCGAAACCTGGACTCTTACTTTAAGGGAGGAAAGGAGATTACGAGTATTTGAGAATAAAGTTCTTAGGAAAATTTTTGGATCAAAGAGAGATGAACAGACAGGTGAATGGAGAAGACTACATAACAATGAACTACATGGTCTTTATAGGAAGCCAGATATAATAAGAACAGTTAAGTCTCGTAGACTGCGATGGGCAGGACATGTTGCGCGTATGGGGAATGAAAGACGTGCATGGAAACTTCTTGTAGGAAAGCCAGAGGGAAAACGCCCAGTTGGTAGACCAAGAATGAGGTGGGAGAACAACATTAACTATGATTTGAGGGAAGTAGATTATACAGGTAATGATTGGAAAGCATTAGCTCAGGATAGGGATGTATGGAGAGCTTATGTCCGCGCGGCCATGAACCTTCGGGTTCGATAGTGCCAGTGAGTTAGTTAGTTAGTTAGTTATTTTTAAAAGACAATATGATTTTATTATTTTACGGTGTTTGTATCTTTGATATGATTATCGTCAGTACATGAAGTTATTCAGGTGGAACATATGAAATGTTGCAGATTAACAGCATATAAAGAACTTGAAATCCTAACAATAAAAATATAACTATATCGGTGGAACTATAGAATGGTTAATTTTATTCTATCAACTTATTCCTGGCTTACCTGCGAGGTTCTTTCCCTCTAGATTATCAACAATCGTGTCACATGTCCTGCCCACACGCTATCTACCAGACTTAATTATTTTCACACATCTAGTTTCCCAAAAAAAGATCATGGAGGTCATTGTCATGTAACTTTTTCCATTCCGATGTATTATCGTCTATTTTTTGGGTTACAATTTATTTGTAACTTTTTATAAAATAATCATAATAATTTCTCATTTCTTGAACTAAGAGATAATGTTTACATAATTTTTAGTTTTTTTGTTAGTTTATTCTTCTGATTTGGAATGAGGAGAATCTCAGTAACAAATAATAGAGTTTATAACGGGTTTTTTAGTCAGAAGGAGGATCCTATCCGCTATCCGAGATATTAAGTTTGTTAGTGATAGGATATCATACATAATTCTTAAGGGTAAACGACATGATTTTATAATTGTAAATGTACATGCCCCCACAGAAGATAAAGATGACAAGATCAAGGATGAGTTCTATGAAGAATTAGAATGCTTATTTGATAGCCTTTCACGATATCATATGAAAATTGTCTTGGGAGATTTTAAATGCAAAAGTGGGGCGGGAAGATATATTCAAACCAACAATAGGCAAATTCAGTCTTCATGAAGATAGTAATGACAACGGGGTTAGATTAGTCACATTTGCCACATCGAAGAATCTCATTGTTAAGAGCACAACATTTCAGCATAAGGATATTCATAAATACACCTGGACGTCCCCAGATGGAGAAACTCGGAACCAGATAGATCATGTATTAGTAGATAAACGCTGGCACAGCAGCATCATCGATGTTAGATCAGTTAGAGGGACAGACTGCAATTCGGATCAACATCTGGTCAGAGTGAAAATCAGACAACGGCTATCGCTTATGAGAGGAACAATTGCTAAAGATGATTCTGTAAAATTTGAATTAAAAAACTTGAAAAATGATGAAATGCGGCAAGAATACCAAATCAAAATTGCTAATAGATTTGAAGTACTGGAATCTTCAGATGACAATGTGGCAAACGAAGAAGAAACTGATATAAATAAAGAATGGGAGGCTATAAGAGATACTATTAAATTGTCAGCATCAGAAAGCATTGGTTGTTTAAAAAAGAGGCAAAACAAGAAATGGTTTGATGAAGAATGTGCCGACATTGTGAAGAAAAGAAAGCTAGCAAAATTGAAATGGTTACACTAGCCAAATGAGGTAAATTTAGAGCAATTGGGTAGTATTAGACGGGAAACCAAGTTACTAAAGGGCAAAAAGAGGGAATATTTGAGAGAGAAGATTAATGATCTTGAAATGAATGCAAAAAATAGGAACATTAGAGAATTATATCAGGGAATTAGGATAGAGAAGAAAGGGTTTCAGGCTAGAACAAACATAATTCGGAATGAAAATGGGGATATGATTGCAGATTCCAGGAGTATATTAAATAGATGGAAAAGTTACTTTAATCAGCTATTAAATGTACATACAGAACAGGACATTGAGGAGGATAATTTACAGACGGCAGAAATGCTAGTCGAAGAACCAAGTGCATTATAGGTTGAAATGGCGATAGAAAAATTGAAGATGTATAAATCATCAGGTTCGGATGAGATACCAGCAGAACTGATAAAATCAGGGGGAGAAATATTGATGGACAAGATATGGCTGGTTGCTTAGTATGATTTGGGAAAAGAAGCTCTTCCAGATGAATGGAAGGAATCAATTATAGTACCAATTTATAAGAAAGGAGATAAAACTGATTGCAACAACTACAGGGGCATCTCATTACTTTCAACTTCGTACAAAATTCTAACAAATATATTAGTAAGCAGACTTACTCCCTATATTGATGACATTCTAGGAGATCATCAATGTGCATTTAGAAGAAACAGGTCTACAACAGATCAGATTTTTAGTATAAGACAGATTTTAGAAAAGAAATGGGAATATAATGGTACTGTACATCAACTATATGTAGACTTCAAAAAAGCATATGATTCAATTAAGAGGGAGAAGTTATATAGTATCCTGCTGGAGTTCGGAATTCCTAAAAAGTTAGTTAGACTTATACGAATGTGTCTAAAATGGCACAAAGAGTAGGGTGCGTGTAGGCAAACAGTTTTTGGACACTTTTGAAATCCAGAATGGGTAGAAGCAAGGAGATGCACTATCTCCTCTACTATTTAATTTTGTACTAGAGCATGCCATTAAATCTTTAGAGAATGAGGAAGGCTTACAACTGAATGGTATTAATAAGCTGTTAGTTTATGCTGATGATGTAGTATTATTGGCCGATAGCGAAGAGACACTAAAGGCCAACACGCACACACTATTGAGTAACACTAAGAAATTAGGACTGGAAGTAAATATCAATAAAACTAAATATATGGTCACATGTAGAAATTCATTATATAATGGAACTGGACAGCTAATGACAAATGGGGGAAATTTTGAGGAAGTGGCTGAATTCAAATACCTAGGAACAATAATCACAAATAGGAATGAGATGCATAAAGAAATTAAACATAGGCTCAATTCTGGAAATGCGTGCTATTATGCATTGCAGAGACTCTTGATATCCCAACTCCTTTCAAAAAACGTTAAACTGAAAATATATAAAACTATTATTCTACCAGTTATATTATATGGGTGCGAAACATGGACTCTTACTTTAAGGGAGGAAAGGAGATTACAAGTATTTGAGAATAAAGTACTTAGGAAAATTTTTGGACCAAAGAGAGATGAACAGACAGGTGAATGGAGAAGACTACATAACAATGAACTACATGGTCTTTATAGGAAGCCAGATATAATAAGAACAGTTAAGTCTCGTAGACTGCGATGGGCAGGACATGTTGCACGTATGGGGAATGAAAGACTTGCATGGAAGCTTCTTGTAGGAAAGCCAGAGGGAAAACGCCCAGTTGGTAGACCAAGAATGAGGTGGGAGAATAACATTAACTATGATTTGAGGGAAGTAGATTATACAGGGAATGATTGGAAAGTATTAGCTCAGGATAGGGATGTATGGAGAGCGTATGTCCGCGCGGCCATGAACCTACGGGTTCGATAGTGCCAGTGAATAAGTAAGTATAGAGTATATAATATGTTTAATTTCTTCTGCGCCTAATTCCTCTTCGTTTCTCTTGGTATTTTAATTTCGTATCTTCTTCAAAATTTCCCTAATTTTTGTTGCTGTTTAATACTGTATTTCTCTGTGTGACTACTGTCATATGTAATGTAGGATAACTTAGTAGTCAATAATGCTTCTCCATAAAATAACAAAATATCTTTAATTACTATGGAAAATTCAATAAGCAATAATAAAGCCATAAGAATGCTCGTTCCTGCTTTAATTCGTTTCCATAAAAATATAAGTATGTACTATATGTAATAATTTATTTCTATTGTAAATTATTTATAACACTAATTAATTACTATAAATTCTTTCCAACTTCATGAGGCAAGCGTTAGACGCTCGCCTATTACCAGCTGGGGTCTCGAGATCGACTGTCACTCACTCGATGTGGGTTTCGTGTTAGACAAACCTGAGCTTGAGCAGGTTTTTCTAGGGATTTCTCACATTTTCCCTGCCACAAATTTCATTCTCCATTTCTCCATACTCATCACACCCATTTGGATTTATTTTATTCATCCGCCCCTGTTAAAGTGTGTCAGGCGTGGTCGGCCGGAACCCTTGTCGTTCGCAGACCTCTAAAAATATATATGGGCTCCATCTCATCTCATCCTCGATCCGATCATGAGTTGGATACGAGTTGAAGATATTATATTAAATTTGTTAATAGTTGACAAGGCCTTTAATATCTCAACTCTTCGAGGCAAATGAAAGTTTATTCTTCTTCTATATTATAGCCTGACTGTCGGAGATGCAGTAGTTCATTGACAGTTTTAACAATGGTGGCTACTGGACATCCTTTCTTTGATTAGGCTGACCAGTGTATTGAAACGAGGTGCAATGACGGCCACCATCTGCTTCTTAAGGGCGTTCCGCTTCATTAACTAAGTAAATTGAGATTTATACAACCAATTTTATCGTTTACTTATTCCATTCTCAAAAATCAAACATCCGTGAAGTCGGAGCAATTTGTTTAAACCATGTAATTTATGTCGAGCACTCAATTGAAACATCGAAATGCTCTTTTATTCTCCCTTCCTGTTTCTCGACAAAAGCTAATGGAAAGAACTTCCACAATCTGCGATCCTAATTTCTTTGTTGTTCTCAGTTACTCGTATTTCTGTTTAGAATTCGCGTTTTTTACGTCATTTGTAATTATATTATCAATGAGTTATCCTGATCGCCTATAGCATACGTAAATATTTCCTGTACGTTCTAATCTTAGACGTTATGGGACAAGTTATTGAACGTAAGAAAAATAATGCATTAAATCACAAATCAAGTGAGATAGTTGGAATAGAAGTGATATAAGCCTAACACTAAAATATGAGGATTAGACGATGAAAAGTCAACATTTTTATTGGTAAATAAACCAATTTAAATAAATAATATTTATTTGCAAATATATCATAGTTCATCGCTTAATCTCAAAATAACATCGTTGTCTCCTACGAAGGGGGCCTGTGTTCGATTCCCTGTCCGGACAAGATTTTTGGGTGATACATTTTTTTTCCCCTCAGGGGTCCTCATCTAGGGGATATGTGGATGGCGACCACAAGGTGCCCAAGCTGTGCAAAACATTTCTTCCACTTACTTGTGTTTCGCACTCTTTTAACTTTACTATCTAACCTCTCTTGGTTAACTCTCGTTTTTTTGACGCCGACGCTATTAGGGCATCCGAGGGCTAGGGAGTCTTTCCTTTCTTCCATTTCTTCTTTCCTTTATTTTCTTTTCTTCTCCAGAATAGCCTGACCAGAGGCTATAAGATGGCAGCCCCATCACTTGTCTTGCCTTCCTTTGGCCAGCAACCAATCGAAGGGACTATTATTATGCTTTCAAGTCTTATACGAGAATTTCCCTCAAACGCTGGAGGGAAAATTTTCTATAGGATCGTAACAGGCCTTGGCCTAATACTTGGAAGGAAGAAGAAGAAGAAGAAGACTTTTTTTTTCCTCACCTGTAATATAAATGTCGAGAAACCTTAAGGGCTCAAGAAGTTTCCGACACTATTTGGTGAACATTATCTTCCTATTATATTACCCTTGTTTAATATGAATGTGTGAGTGATTAGTATGTAGATCTATTGTCTTACTCTTAAATATTCAAGTTGTCTGGGAAGTCGCCTCGCATTCAGCTGACCACTCATTCGGGAAGACTTTTCATGGCCGTGTGTTAAAGGAATATCCTCTCCCAACAGGCCGTGTCACTGTATGTATAATTACCTAAAAGGGAGAGGTTAAACTAAGAATAAGGAAAAAATAATGAAAGAAAAAAAAGAGATAAGAAACTGTAAGAAAACGACACGGTGTTATGGAAGTATCCAGGTTTAATCCGGGAACTAAATCCATTTAAAAAATGATGTTTTATATTTTCAAAAGGGACCAGGAATGACGCCATGTTATACAAGATTTCAGGTATATTTGAGGTACCTTAATTGTGACAGTGCGTGTATAAACAAGCTAATGATATTAATCTAGTTCGTTACACTACGTATCATGCTACTGGCGTTAGAGTAACCGGTTTCCCATCCGTCATTTACGAATTCCGTCATAATAAATCAAATATAAGGTAATTTTCGAAGTACAATATCACACAATATGATTCAATCAAAGTCAATAATTACAAATGATTTGCAACGGATGTTGAGGAAAATAATTTCCATGTTCATATAAGATATTATTAAACACGTCGTATAACAAAAAAAAAAAAATTAAAAGTTGTCGAAAATGTTGTAATAATTTTGTAAACTTCAAAAAGTAATTCATATAATTATACTCGCATTGATTAATTATATATCACAACATGATTGAATAAATATCAACTACATAATTTATTATAGAATTCTGTACTGATCATAAGTAATGCCACGAGTGATTTCGAAATTATCGATACATTTATGTAGAGAATTTATCTAGACAATTTGGAAATCAAGAAGTGGCATTTGTTAGGACTATTTAACGAATAAAATTAAGCTGTTTACTCACAAATCATTATTTAACTATATTTATTTTAAAATATTCATATATTTAATGTAAACGGCGATGTTTGAAAACAAATGAGAAATGATTTGTGCGCTTCATTTGCTTCCTTTGTTCATCACTGCAACCAGATCATAATATTATTTATTGCCAAAGGATCGCAATATTGTAAGAATGCATCCTAGTGGAGAAATCTATAACCATGTCCTATGATGTAAATATGTCAATTGTATTTTTCTGCAACGTCATTTCCTGGAAAATAATTCGTTTAAGAAAGTGCAAACAGTGTTTCCTTTTATTTTGTGGTATAATCAATTGTTACAAATGTTTTTATACTATCTATCGCATGCGCTTAATGCTGACATTCATGCATTATATATACAATCTGGTAACCGTATTCCTTGGAGGGTCAGTCACTGTAAAATAATGCTATGACCTATTCATAATATTAAAAGGAGGTGCTTTCTTTATTATGATAAACTTTAGTTGGTAAATTTTAGGCGAAACACGACTGTGATTGGTTGTAAATAAAAAATCATTGAAATGTGATTGGTCATTGACTCCCATTTGGGGCATGAGTTAAATAGTCATTCAAAAGCGGTTCTTCGAAATTATTTATACAAAGTTTCTTCAACAGAAGTATTGTTTTTAATACTTTTTCTTATAATAATCGCCAAACTTTTTAAAACTCATATCGTATGTTATTATGTGTTTCCTTGAAACAGGTTGATTGCCTGGAACTGCGAAAACTAAGCGAATTCCTCACCAAGTCGAATTTATGGTTCAATTTTGATTTATGGAATGTAACTTCTTTTGTTAAAATGGAGAAACTCAATTTCTGATTCCAGCTTAAAGTGTCGGACAGCAGTGAAAATAAATAATGCATAAATGTATAATTTTGTATAATTTGACACATATTTAAATAAAATCTACTGATTCATTTTCCAGTACTTTATTAAAAAATATTAAATGAATTGAATGATTGCCAATATAAGGATTAATGTAACTGTATGGTAAACATTGCAACGAAATAAACATGGGGATTGCTAGAAAGAATTTTTAACTTCAGTTTTCAGGCAAACCCCCAACTAATGGTCGGATTTCGTTGATATTTGGAGAATATCTTCCCCGTGTTATTTTAATGGCATAGAATGAGTTTCGTTGCGAGAAATAGAAAATTGCCATCGCTAGAGTGATTTCTAAATTTTTGTTTCAGATGAACTCCTACATCTAATGGTCTAATTTTGCTGGTTAACTAATTCGAGTTTACTTTTTAATTAATTGCAACTTGCCTAGTTTGGTTTCGATCAAACAAAAATTTTGCGAGATACAACGTTAACGGATAGGATCGTTAAACACGTGTAAACATTTAAAAAAAACATGTTTTCACGAGAACAATCTCAATAGCTTAATTGCTTCGGTATTCGCTAATAAAAATATTATGTTTATATAATATCAAATTTTGAAATAAATTAAATACTATTTATTCTATAGTAAACGCCAGTAAGTCATGGATTCCAAAATGACTAAGTAAGGAAATTAAGAAGGTTTGGTTATTCAATTATTGACTGATATTGAAGAAAGAAATACAGTAACTTAAGCCTTAAATTGGCGAAACATTATTCTATCCTGCCAGTTATTTAAATGTACCGAACCGCAATAAGAAAAACATATGTAACTCTAAGTTAGTACTATACAGTACGTAATTCGACACAAATTTAAGAATTTCTAGACGTTAATTATTTTTATTGTTTTATTAAAAACACTAAATTAGACAAACGTATCTTATAGGATATGTGATCCAGTTAAGGGATAAACAAAATAACTACAACATGCAATTTTTAGGATTCGGGAAAAGGATGGTATTTTTTTTTTAGTATCGACTGCGACTCAAACTATGAAATACTAAATATAACAAACAGCAAAATGATTAAATTTGTCAGTAACTATCCTCAGGCACCAAATACTTATTAATTAGAATTTAATCAATGATTCAAGAAGTAGCCCCGCACAATAGAAAGGATCACTATCTCTATATTTTTGGCTTTTTTTTAATTTCTAGGATCTTAGTGAAGTTTGTATTTTACACGTAATACTTTGTAATTCATATCATTCTTCGTAAGAGATTTTCAGCAGGATTTCAATGAAATATTAACATTTTATAACATTTGGTAATGTTTTATGAGACATAAAAAACAAGATAGATATTTGAGTATAATTAGAATTAGGCAGAATAAACATGAAAATAGCACGCAATTGCATGTGAATTTTAACTGTCACATATCACTTCCTTGGATCAGAGAAGAGAGTTTATAATTATAATACGATACAGGATTCAGTTGGCCCTGAAGTGATAAAAACACATTTTCCCACAATTGAAGTACGGTATTTCAAAATACGCATGACCTCCTAAACATTTATTTTATAGCATAATTTCATAGAAACAGGTTTTAATTTGATTCGTAAATGAATTGTTTCTAAGACTCATACTAATCTTAATACATTAATATCTATATTTTTTACAGTCAACATTTTGGTTATTTAGGATAATTTTATGGAATATTAGGAGGCACTCCGTAGCGTAATTCGTTAAGGTAATACGGTATAAATCTTGATGTAGCGGTTTCAAATCCTGTTATCAGGATTTTATACAAGTCTAAACCTTCTGGTATTACCATGGCACTGAGGTTAACTCTAACAGAAATAATGACCAGATATAGATTATTTATTTACCTTGGTGGAGCTAAGGTTATGAGGCCTTCTCCTCTACTTCACACATATGTTAGATTAGAATACAGCAAATACAAATTATAATATTGACTACTAAATGAACATTTTACCAATTACGAGAGTAATATCTATAAACTGTATTGAGTAATACTGAGACTGGGACCGAAAGTAAACATAAAAAAAATTAAATACGGTCACACATTTAAATACAGTATATATGGGAATGGACAGTTATTGACATATGAGGATATTTTGAAGAAGTGGCTGAATTCAAATACCTAGCAACGACAATTACAAACAGGGATGAGGTGCACAAAGAAATGAAACATGGGCTCAATTCTGGAAATGCATGCTATTATGTATATAGCAGGGACTCTTGTCGTCCCAAATTGTCTCAAAAACATTACATTTAAAATATATAAAACTATTATTCTCAGAGTTGTATTATATGGATGCGAAATATTGAGTGTTATTTCAAGGGAGGAAAAAAAATTACGAGTAAATGAGAATAAAATTCTTAGGATTTTTTTTTTGGAACAAAGACAGATAGACAGGCTACTGGAGAATATTAGCTAGCAGTGAGCTATTTTAATATAATAATGTACAACCATAGATTATTTATATTATAATAATAAGCTATTATAATAGTTGTAATATGCATGAAAAGATTTATAAGGTCAAATAATTATTATTATTATATTATAATAAAATGCTTCAACGGCGTATATATATAGCCCTATATATGTATCCATCCATAGTAATTCCGCTCGAGGGAAGGTCTTTCACTGCAATCGTAGCATTTTCATGCTATGCTTTACAGCTTTACTAGGAAGTTATAGGTATGGTAACTTCCCGTTGCTTTCCACACCGGTGAAGGATGATGATGATGGCCGGATGACTTTCGCAGACCGTTGTGCCTTACGCTTCCTGACATTTGTCTTACAGGTGAAGAAAAACCCCGAAAAAAACCTCACCCAGGAGCCTGTTCCGACCGGGAATCAAACCAGGGCCCACTGCGTAACAAGGCAGCACGCTACTTCGAGACCACAGCGGTATATATATATATATATATAAAGGAAAATACTAATTCTTAAAGAATGCCTACAGATGTTTCAGTTAGTTTGTTATTAAATCATTTTCCAGTTTCTTTTTGAACAATGTTTGAACATCATGATCTTGAAGAAGATTTTCGGGCTGTAGGCCGTGGTCGTGAGGCTTGTAGTTCCCCGACGTTTCGGCAGAGACTGCGTCTGGCATCCTCAAGGGTTGTCTTGAGACTGAGGATGCCAGACGCAGTCTCTGGCGAAACGTCGGGGAACTATAAGCCTCACGACCACGGCCTACAGCCCGAAAATCTTCTTCAAGATCATCATTGCAACTCCGGCCGTGAAAGTCTACGTGAATACAATGTTTGAACAGTTTCTGACATAGGGTGGAAGATAATTCCTTGTTCTTGCACGTGGGACTTAAACGATAGTATGCAATGTGTAATTTGATCAGGATAGATATAAAATAAAATGTGATGGTGGAATCATATGCCTACAATAAGTTCTGAGGATAAAGGCGGCCGTAAATAGGGCTGACAACCCGGCTGATATAACGTGCTGATTTTAAAGAATGGTGTCCTTTCAGCCTCTCTAGTGGAATCACTTTATCTTTATCTTTGTATATATCTACCATATAAATAAAGTTTTGAAATATGGTAGCTACTTTACACGTATAGTGTAAAATCTAGTGGAGTTCGTTATGCCGATAATAATAAATTGACAGATTTAACGACTACTTTGTTCATACGTTAGAAATCAAATATCGGCCAATCCAGTTTACAACCCATTTCAGTTTGAACAAATCATTGAAATATTTTCGAAATGAAAATGTCATATCTATAGTGCAACTGTTGGAAAATTGTTGAAACTGACAAGAAGTTGTTTCTGAATTGTAAGGTACAAAACATGGTAGGGCAGTTCTATAAGAACATTGTTACACAATAAATTCATAATAATATTAAAATACAAAATTAGTACCTGGTATCAGTCGTCCTGAATTTTAAAAACAATAAATTGAGTCAAATAATATTAGTCTATATAATATATGTAAATTATTTGCATTTAATTAATGTTCTCCATTAACATTTTTATTCAGTAAGTAGTCTTTTTAAATAATGCAAGTTTTTATCTCTTTGGACAATTCACTCTCGTTTCGACTCTCGGGCCGTAAATTAATGACAAAATGATAACTTGTGACAAAGCCCTTGATAATAATTGCTTGGTTTTATAAAAATTATATAATTTCGGAACAAAAGAAAATACATTTATAATAACAATGAATACTGAAATATTTTACGTTTTCTCATCAATTTTGAAAAAGTAAAAATTTTCCTAAGAACGTTATTCTCAAATAACTTACTCGTAAATGTATCCTCCCTTAAAGTAAGAGTCGATGTTTCGCTTCCATAAAGTTAATACATGTGAGAGAATATCAGTTTTATACAGTATATTTTCAGTTCTATATTTTTGAGAGAAGTTGATAAGACAATAGTTCCTGTAATCCATAATACAGTAAAACTTGTACAAAGCGGAATCGCAAGGGACCAATTTATTTCCACATAAGACAAGATTCCGCATTATATACAAAAAAGAAAAAAAATATTAACCCATCTTATATTATAGAGCTCCGTATATGTCTTTTTTATGTATCTTGGATTAATTGTAGTTCCGATGCCGTTGGAAAGTGAAGTATCGTATGTATGAGCGACTTCGACGGTAACGTGCGAAAAAAACAGTCCCGTTTCGTCAGCGTTAAAAATGTCTCTTAGGCGCGTATCCTGAAATTAAAGTATGCAGTTTCGGTTTCCGCTCAATAACTAGTCCACATCCTTTGATTCCCCACAAATTTGATTCCACACTACATTCTGTCGTCTTTTAAAACTGTCCTCAACCAACCTGAAGATGCCTTGATATTGTTATTCCCTAGGGATATAACAACAGCTACAGCTTGACTTTGGAGCATGGTCCGGAAATTTGGAGACATTTTGATCATGGACTTGTAAAACGCACCTCGTTGATTTCTTCATTTTTTTCTCTTCATTTGACCATTTACTTGCATCCATCCATTCGTTATTTTTTCTTTGTATTTTGGGTGGCAATGGAGAAGTTTGGAATACCTAAATCTCTTATACATTTTATAAAAAGAATGTATGATTGTAAAGCAAGTATTGAGGTTGGAAATGGAGTATCCTCAGAATTTGATATAACAAAAGGATTAAGACAAGGATGCGGGATGTCACCAACATTGCTCAAGATATATTTAGAAGATGTATTAATGAAATGGAATAAGTCATGTAAGGGAATGGGAATCAAAATTAATGACCGTTTACTGCACAATTTATTATTCGCTGATGAACAGATTATAATAGGACAAGATAAAGAAGATATAGAATATATGATTAGAAAGTTGGTAGATGAATTTGATTTAGGTGGTATGAAGATTTAGGTGGTATGAAGATAAATTACATTAAAACAGAATATATTCGGAATATAATCGGAAGAAATTCAGAAGACCTACAAATAAATAATATGATAGTTAAACGTGTTGAAGAATTTAAATATCTTGGATCTATAATAAAAAAATCTGGTAATTGTAAAAAAGATATTATTAACAGAGTAAATTGTGCAAGGAAGGCGATTATATCCTTGAATAGTCTTTCATAGCATATAAATTTGACCAGAAAAACAAAAAAAGAGATTATTCTGACAACAATAGAAAGTATACTTACTATCACATGGATCAGAAAGCTGGATAATAAATGAAAGGATGCAGAAAAGAATCTTGGCGACAGAAATGGATGGATTACGGAGAAGTATCCAAGCTACAACATATTCGAAATACATATATCAGACAAGAAATGAATGCACAAGAAACTGTTATCGGAAGGATAACGAAGAGAGCTTTACAACGGATGTCGGAAGACCAGTGCCTAAACAGGTGTTAGATTGGATGGTACCAGGCAGAAAGAAGAGGGGGAGAAGTAGAAGAACATGATACGAGGGAATATATGATGCCATGATGAAGAGGAGTATGGAAGAGGGACAATGGAAAGATAGGAATATCTGGAAAGCAGGAATCAAGGGCGAACTGCTGTGAAGCGGAAAGCCTGTATTAGATAGGTTTTAAAATCTCACAAACTTGTGATTTTCCACATTTAAATTTAGTTATTATTTCGCGTACTGAGTTTTTGTTTTTCTTTATTTTCAATCATTTTCACGTTTTCGTTTAATGACAATGATACATACGATTTAGCCATTATTATTTTGTAAATTCAGAACGCTGCCTGTGAATGATGATAGTACACAATGAGTCCCAGATATTAAACTAATTTAAGATTTTACGGTGCACTCGATATTTGTAAGACAGATGTCACACGCCAAATATTTGTTAAACGAACCTTTATTTCGCAAAACGAGTATGCAGTGCGGCCGAAAGAAAATTCCAGATACAGGTAGAAACTCTACTTCACCCGGCGCGGGCGGCAGGAATCATCACGTATTGTTAATTCGCCTAATGGGAATTCAGTGAAGTGGAAACTAATTTAATTCTCTCTCTCTCTCCCTCTCTCTCTCTCTCTCTCTCTTTCCGCTTTACAAACTTCTTTTCGTGAATTGTGTTGAAATATCCTTCCGTTTCCGCGTTGGATATATTCCGTTTTATACAAAATAAATACACGTAAAGTTACTATTATTTTGCTGGGACCAATAAATTTGTTCACATTGGGACAGATTTCCGCATTATTCACGTTCCGGATTAAACAAGTTTTACTATAGTAAACAAATTACTACATATCGAAATGTTTAATCCCAGCCTCTTGAATACAATCAAGGATTCCAGATGTGATTTATCTTAGAATTACGTTATAAAGAGGAATTCCATCACCAGGATTCATTTCCTCATAATAACAGTTTCTTAATAATTAAGTAAGTAGTCAAAATTAACCTGTGTAGTCTATGGGTTAGGTTCTTTGCCTCTGGTTCCGAGGATCGACTCAGCTAGAATTGATAAATTATGGTAAAATCCACCAAGGGACACGATCTCCGAGAGATTTTCTGAGACGTGGGTTCCAATTATGAAAAGTTTGGGGTCGTAAAAGAACCTCAAGCCTAAATTAGAACCTCAGCAAAATTTAATCGCTTTTTCCAACCCAAGCAACGTGTTAGTTCCTACTAGATGTCTCTTGGAGGTGGGCGATGAACTAACCACTTGCCATTCGACTGCATGTGCATGGAAATAAGCGTAACTAAATTAGCTTGATTAAGTAACTTCCTTGTCTCACGTAGTATGTACGGGTATAGTTATTTAATTAATTCTATTAATGTATAGTGAAACTGTATGACGAGTACAAACATCCGATTGGATATGACAAGAAATTCTGGACCCAAAGTGGGCTTTATATGTTAACGAATCTATGAATGAAAATAAGTGAATAGATATGTTAGGAATATGATGTCTCGTTATCATGTTGCCAGTGTTCCTGGGAGTACCAGTTGGATTCCGATCTTCTATATTAATTTTTTTAAGAGAATCTCCCATTGCATCGGAATCTGGGCACTTGTACTAAAAACATGAAATTGAG
The DNA here is from genome assembly GCA_030220185.1 of Diploptera punctata. NCBI lineage: Eukaryota > Metazoa > Arthropoda > Insecta > Blattodea > Blaberidae > Diploptera > Diploptera punctata. The sequence goes on from JASPKZ010000004.1 coordinate 2,735,778, forward strand.
AAGGGTAAACAGCAAGAAAAAAAGAGAAACAAACAAAAAGTAAACATAAACACAATAAAAATTCCGGTACGCAGAAACTGCAGAAAGTTGAATTTGTAGTCTGATTTTGATGGTTTGAATATTTAGTCTACTCATTGTATTAATTGAAACGCGTGTAATCAGTTTATTAGCAAGAAAACATAACTTGAGTCATTAGATTTACTTACAAATTTTGGTTTCGGGCTAAACCTCCATTTGTGTCGTTCGTTTAATCTAATTATGTTGCGAGAAAACAAAAATTACTGCTCTAGCGTCGAAAACACGCACATTCTTCAAAGTGTCCACATATATAGTACCATAATTTAAACTACTAATATGTAGCTTTGGATAATCGTATCTAATTTAAATTGGTGGCAATCAAAAGAGAAACTCAAAAAGTTTTGTGCATGTTAACAATGGCAACAATGGGGAATAATGGACAACAATACAGAAACTAAACTAAATTTAATCACGTTTTTTGTGGTAGATATGGGATCATTGTTGGATATTTAGCAGACAGGTTAAATGTGAATGTTTGCTGTGCTTTTGAAATTACGTTGTTATTAAATAAGTTATGAAGTAAGTTTTAAGGAGTTATGGTGAACCCCCAAGAACGTAGTTGGTGTGTTTTGGAATATCACACCACGCACAGTCCGGTGCTAGTCCAACATGCTTTTACGCGAAGGTTTAAACATCTGGCTCCTACACACAAGACAATTTTGAAGTGGTACCATGATTTTGTGGATCGTGGCTTCATATGTACTCAAAGGAAAGGCCATTCACGGAGACCATCTGTCGAAGCAGGAATTATGGATCAAGTGCGGGATGCATTTGTGCGTAGTCCCAAGAAGTCTCTCCATAGAGGTATTCAACGGTTAATCATCCCCATATCTACCGTATCTAAGATCCTAAGATCCTACGTACACGAATGAAGTTCCACCCGTACAAACTCCAATTAGTGCATAAGTTGAAATCTGATGACCATGCAAAACGATTAGATTTCTCTGAGCTTTTCATGGCACTAATGGAGGATAATGAATAACTGTCAGAAAAAATCGTTTTCAGTGATGAGGCAACTTTCCACGTTAGTTGAAAAGTGAACAGGCAAAATGTTAGGATTTGGAGGAGTGAAAATACAAACACCATTGTGGAAGTTGAAAGAGACTCCCCTAAAGTGAATGTTTTTTGTGCCGTATCGAAAACGTAAAGTCTATTGCCATTTTCTTTCTAGAACCCACTGTTAACAGTGCAAATTATCTTAATATGCTCACTGAATAGTTATTTTCACAATTGGAACAAGACGAAGGCAATGAATATCTTTTCCAGCAAGTTGGAGCACCTCCTCATTGGCATTTTCATGTTAGGGAGCATCTGAATGACCGGCATCCAGAAAGATGGATTGGACATGCCGGAGATGATGATAATGTTTTCTACAAGTGGCTGCCGAGGCCACCTGACTTGACGGTCTGTGACTTCTTTTTATAGGGTTACATAAAGGATCGTGTCTACGTACCCTCATTGCCTCAAAACCTGCAAGTAGTCTAACTTCGTATCATTGCTGCCATCCAGTCCATTTCTTCAACTATGTTGGAGGGTGTGTGGCGTGAATGAAAATATCGCCTCAATGTCTGCAGCGTCACTCGTGGGGGCCACATTCAATGTCTATGAGATATAGCAAAAACGTTTTGAGTTTCTCTTTTGATTATCACCAATTTCATTTAGATGTACGATTTTCCAAATAGACGAAGTAGTAGTTTAAAGTATGATACTATATTTGTGGACACGGTGCATTGAATAACACTAATAAATTGTGGCTGGAAGTAAATATCTATAAAACCAAATATATGTTCACACATAGCAACGTATTATATACTGAAAATGGCCAGTTATTGACAAAAGAGAGACATTTTGAAAGCTCTTTCAGATGAATGGAAGGAATCAATTATCGTACCAATTTATAAGAAAGGAGATAAAACTGACTGCAACAACTACAGGGGCATCACATTACTTTCAACTTCGTACAAAATTCTAACAAATATATTAGTAAGCGGACTTACTCCCTATATTAATGACATTCTAGGATATCACCAATGTGCATTTAGAAGAAACAGGTCTACAACAGATCAGATTTTTAGTATAAGACAGATTTTAGAAACGAAATGGGAATATAATGGTACTGTACATCAACTATATGTAGACTTAAAAAAAGCCTATGATTCAATTAAGAGGGAGAAGTTATATAGTATCCTGCTGGAGTTCGGAATTCCTAAAAAGTTAATTAGACTTATACGAATGTGTCTAAATGGCACAAAGAGTAGGGTGCGTGTAGGCAAACAGTTTTCGGACACTTTTGAAATCCAGAATGGGTTGAAGCAAGGAGATGCACTATCTCCTCTACTATTTAATTTTGTACTAGAGCATGCCATTAAATCTTTAGAGAATGAGCAAGGCTTACAACTCAATGGTATTAATAAGCTGTTAGTTTATGCTGATGATGTAGTACTATTGGCCGATAGCGAGGAGATACTAAAGGCCAACACGCACACACTATTGAGTAACACTAAGAAATTAGGACTGGAAGTAAATATCAATAAAACTAAATATATGGTCACACGTAGAAATACATTATATAATGAAAATGGACAGCTAATGACAAATGAGGGAAATTTTGAGGAAATGTCTGAATTCAAATACCTAGGAACAATAATCACAAATAGGAATGAGATGCACAAAGAAATTAAACATAGGCTCAATTCTGGAAATGCGTGCTATTATGCATTCCAGAGACTCTTGATGTCCCAACTCCTTTCAAAAAACGTTAAACTGAAAATATATAAAACTATTATTCTACCAGTTATATTATATGGATGCGAAACATGGACTCTTACTTTAAGGGAGGAAAGAAGACTACAAGTATTTGAGAATAAAGTACTTAGGAAAATTTTTGGACCAAAGAGAGATGAACAGACAGGTGAATGGAGAAGACTACATAACAATGAACTACATGGTCTTTATAGGAAGCCAGATATAATAAGAACAGTTAAGTCTCGTAAACTGCGATGGGCAGGACATGTTGCACGAATGGGGAATGAAAGACTTGCGTAGAAGCTTCTTGTAGGAAAGCCAGAGGGAAAACGCCCAGTTGGTAGACCAAGAATGAGGTGGGAGAATAATGTTAACTATGATTTGAGGGAAGCAAATTATACAGGGAATGATTGAAAAACATTAGCTCATGATAGGGATGTATGGAGAGCTTATGTCCGCGCGGTCATGGACCTATGGGTTCGATAGTGTAGTGCAAGTAAGTAAGTAAGTAAGTAAGTAAGTAAGTAAGTAAGTAAGTAAGTAAGTAAGTAAGAGACATTTTGAAAAAGTAGCTTAATTCAAATACCTAGGGACAATAATTTCAAACAGGAATGAGTGCAGAAAAATTAAACAGAGGCTCAATTCTGGAAATGTATGCTATTATGTATTATAGGGACTGCTAATATATAAAACAGTTATTTTTTCAGTTATATGGATACGAAACTTGGACTCTCACTTTAAGGAGGGAGAAAGATACGAATGTTTGAGAATAAAGTTCTTAGGAAAAATGTTGGATCTAAGAGAGATGAACAGACAGGTGAATGGGTAAGACAACTTAGCAGCGAGCTAAATGATATTTATGGGAAGTCAGATGTAATACTCTTCTTTACTTTTGATACCACAACACAGGACCTGTCTATACTCTGAATCTTACACAATATCTACGACTAGAGCATGGAACTCACTTCCCAGTCATGTCAGGGACTGTCAATCGCTATCATTATTTAAATCTATATTAACTGATATCTTAAGTTCGACACAATGAAAACATTAACTGCATAACTACTATATAGAGCATTCCATTAATGATCATCTAGAAAGCTACTTACTTTATTTTATATCATTTTAATTGTATCATATTCTATGTTTTTGTTAGTATTAGATCACATCATCATTGTATTTTGTTTAGTCTGTATTTTAATAATACCTTAAAATTGTAATATGTATGTATTTTTTATAAAATTACACTGTTCGCTGGTTGAGTGGTAGACAAGGCCTTAAGGCCTTAACTCTGCCAGGTAAAATAAAGCTATTATTATTATTATTATTATTATTATTATTATTATTATTATTATTATTATTATTATGGCCTTAACTCTGCCAGCTAAAATAAAGCATTATTATTATTATTATTATTATTATTATTATTATTATTATTATTATTAAGTATATGCAATTTGCAAAGACAAAAGTACGACGAAAGTCAAAGACAAGAGTCCACAAAAGCGTATTTTCGTAGAGAGTATAATAATTGCTTATGGTTTATCACTCTCTACTCTGCCCTAGGGTAGCACTGACCATGTTGTCAGTCACAAACTCCCTAGCTGAAGAGGCTAATTGAAGCCGAAATAGAGATTGAACAACAGAGAATTAACAAAATTGTATGCTTACAAGTTTGTATCATCTGTCTGAATTCGAAGGAAAAACCTTTGTCGAACACAAAACCCACGCAAAGCTCGAAATTTGAGTGAATTCTGCGTTTGGGCAGTGACTGGCAGGTCTCCAATGTTTATCAGCCTGATACACAAAATGGGTGCAGTTATTAATTTCCCAGTTTGCTAATCTCAACAGTTCATTCTATTGTTTTCGGACGGTTGAGATTAGCAAACTGGGAAATTAATAACTGTACCCATTTTGTGTATCAGGCTATAAACGTTGGAGACCTGCCAGTCACCGCCCAAACGCAGAATTTTCTCAAATTTCGAGCTTTGCGTGAGTTTGGTGTTCGACAAAGCTTTTTCCTTCGAGTTCAGACAGATGAAACAAACTTGTAATAATATAATTTTGTTAATTATTTATCTGTTGTTCAGGCTCTGTTTCGGTTCAATTCGCTTCTTCAGCTAGGGAGTTTACGACTGACAGCATGGTCAGTGCTACCCTAGGACACAGTAGAGTTTGATAAACCATAAGCAAGTAATAAGAATAGTTAAATCTAGTAGACGGCGATGAGATGGATAAGGAACACCAAAGGGAATGCTAGAGGGGCGTAGAAACTCATTGTAGGAAACCAGAGGATAAGCGCCCAATAAGCAGGCCAAGAATAAGGGAGAGAGTGACATAAACCATGATTTGAGGAAGGCAAATTGTACAGGGGACAATTGGAAAATGATGGCTAAGGTCAGGAGGGCCAATTACCGCGCAGCCATGAACTTACGGGTTAGACAGTGTCAATAAGTTAATTGGTTATTTAGACTGTAGAAACCATTTCCACCAAAATATAAATTTTCTGTTGATTAATGATTCCATCTTGATGTTCTTATTAAATGTTACTTGTCGAGTTTTATTACGAAAATAACAAAGTGGTGCCGCCAGAGCTATTTTTAAATGTTGCTTTTCAGATAACCACCCAACCAAATGGCTCGATTTCGCTAATTTCTGTGAAATATCTTCGTTGTGCCATTTCACTGGTACCTATATTTACCGAATTTAATTGAAAAAAACGAATACTGCAATCCACAGTGTTATTATTAAAATTATAGCCTACTTATGGTTAACTGCTACTCCGAATAATTCAAGTTACTCTCGATGTTACTCCTCTTAATTAACTATATAGCCTATGCCGAATTTGGTTTATAAAAATAGTATAATTGACACCGTTGGAACGTTAATACACAAATTTATAAATATACCGGGGACAAGTCGTAAGATATTTTCTTCCAAGCTGTTATAAATATGTATTTCCCTACGCCGCCTCTAATGGAAAGATAATTGAACAAAGGTGACATGCCGGCAAACTTTCTTTAGTGCCAGGACTCAAATTTTTAGAGGTTGTCAGCGTTTCCTCAGTTTACGTCAATGATTATTTTTTTGTATACTGGGAAAGAGACAGCAATTCTGACGACAATTTTTCAACACGTGCTTAGTAGGGTGTAAGTTGGGTTTAGCTAGAGGGAAGGGAGCGCTTGGAAGAAAATATTTTAAGTATTGTCTTTCACTATTATATATATATATATATATATATATATATATATGTGTGTGTGTGTGTGTGTGTGTGTGTTATAAATAAATATTTGACATTGAGCAATGCAAGCTTAATATGACATGAAAAGAAAAATAAATGCTCGGACGGGACTTGAACCCGGATTTCTGGATTGATATCCCAGTGGGCTACCGATTACGCTGCCGAGCAAGTCTAGTATAAACATTCATTTTTCTTATTATATTTTCGGTAGCGTAATCGGTAGAGCATGGTGTATCAATCCAGAGATCCGGGTTCAAGTCCCGTCCGAGCATTTATTTTTCTTATATATATATATATATATATATATATATATATATATATATATATATCAATGTTCAAATAAATGTGTTACAGACAATTGAAGAAAGGCGATTAAGATAGCACGAGTTATCTCAGGAAAACGGTATTTGATAGAATCCCTAAGAAGATCTTCTATTGGCGAATAGATGCGAAATGAAGGAAGAAGACCTTAAAGAAGGTTGGATGGATGGTGTCAGAAGTGAAAAGAGACAGAGATTAGGAAGTTTAGAATCGCTACAAATGGACAAGGCAATTTTCTCGAAAATGATGGAAAACCATTATATTGTGGATAAATTCAGAAATAATATATATATATATATATATATATATATATATATATATATATATATATATATGTGTGTGTGTGTGTGGGTGTGTGTGTTAATCGAAATAAAAAGAGATTACTGTTTATAAAGTAAAAATATTCTCAATAAAAATGCTTTCCTGTTATAATACGCTTAAGATGGCACTGCGAGCGATGTCCTGTTGTCCTTTATGATGGAAAATTGTAGCATAAGGATAGGGGAAATTAATATTTGCACTGGAAGCCTGAATAGCGAAGAAAATATCTTACTAACGTATAGAGATTGGAGTCCAGGGTTCAAATCTTTGTTCAGGCGTTTATTTTTGTTTTAATTCCAAATTATATATATATATATATATAATCGGCCGCGGTGGACTAGTGGTTATGCTCCTTGCCTCTGGTCCCGAGGGTCGCGGGTTCAAATCCAGCCGGGGTCGATGGATTTTTTTAGGATGGAAGAATCCAAGGAGCAAGTCCTTCGGGAGGGACTTTAAACCGTGGGTCCCGAGTCTGAAGATTTTCAGGCTCGTAAAACATCCTTAAGACTAAATGAAAAGGCCTCTAAGTAAAATTTACCTAATTTTCCCGTCCTAGTACTATCTTGGTTTCCTAGATGTCAGTATGAGGTGGAACGCTGACCACGGACCACTCAAATGACATATATACGGAAAACAAGTGAAACTAAATTAGTATGGTTCAAATTCTTCCCTGCAGGAGAAGAGCGCCTAAATCTCTATTAAGGGAAATATGGTATATTCACGGTCATTTTAGTATCTAGTAAGAGGGATCGACGAAGATTTGAAAGAAAAAATGTCTTAATGGGTAGGCTTAATAGCGACATTCTTTCGGCATTCGGTAAAAAGAATCGGTTTAATTGAACACATACTTATGTAAGTAAAAATAAAATGAAGTGTAATTTTTCACAATGAACGTATTGGTATGACTTGCTTTATTTTGACGTTCCGATACGGATGACGGATTAAAGATGACATCTACACGGCCATGAGTTTCTTCACGATAATCAGCTATTTTTTGTTTATTTTTTGTAGCACGTTACGCTTCACAATTCTATCCATTAAACTCAATTAAGACATTTTTTGTCGGAAAGAAAAGGAAATCATTAGACATTACTGTATTTCTTTATTCTTTCATGTTCACACAATGATGTCAAAACGTGAGACAAGTTTAACAGATTTTCTCAATTGTAACGCAAATAGACATCCACGTTTATTCGTGACAACATTTCACTCTAATATTATTATTAATCACATTCGCATTACTTTCCATCAACTAGCGGTAATAATTTTATTCTGAGGTCGGCACTCTGTCAAAAATTCTTTCTGAAAGGGATAACATTCAATACAGTGAGAATAAAAAAATTGTTCTTCCCTGATTAGTCAATGTAAATTAATTTTAATTGGGTTACCTTGAAAGCTTTGGCCCATCTTCAGGAATTGTAGTCAATGTCTCTAGCTGTATTACAAGAACTATAAGAGGCAATGTTCATTTGCCGGTTTTAAACATACGGATTTTTCTAAAGGAAATTACTGAATATAGTCGACGTGTATGACACTTCAAATATGTCAAGAGAATGTTAAAAATCTTCAAAAATAAAACTTACAAATAAAATTTAAGGTAATCGAAAACAAGGAGCTGTTCGATTTGTAGAGGGTTTCTTGCTTTTTGCAGGTTCTACTTCGCCTATTTCCATTTCCAGGAAATCAGTTCTTATACTTTAAAATGTTTACTAGGGATAAGGTTAGCATATCCGAAGATTTTTACCACACATCTCTATGACGCAAAACGAGTGATTTCGCGTCAACAACATACAATAAAACAATGCATCGACCTTTGCCGGAATCCATCCTGTGACCCTCAGGAAGCGCTAGACGTTCACCATGTATATACAGTAGGCCTGTGTGCGTGTGAGTATTGAAGTAAGAAAATGAACATACTTTAAGCAATAACGTAAAGTTAGCATAATTTCAAAACGAGAGATAATATTGCATTTTCATTTACATTTTCGTTATCAGCACACCCGTAAACATGAAGATTAGCTGTTTCAATGCCAGTTACAGAAAAAAAAAAGTAAAATTTTGTTGGCTAGTGTTATTTGAGGAAAGTAAATTACTTAAAGGGTGACAGGAAAACTTTAGCTCAGGATAAGGATATATGTAGAGCTTATGTCCATGCGGCTATGAAAATACATGTTCGATATTGCGAGTGATTTAGTTATTTAGTTATAAAGTAGCACTCTGTTTCTTCTTTTTATGTTTCAAATAACGTCTTCTCTTTAAGCGATAAAGAAAGTAAATTTTGAAATGCACCATAAATCTCATACAAAAGATATTTTGCTAATCGGTATTGTTTTCAATGAATAAATACAATAGGAAGGCATTTGAATCGTTTTTGCATATAACTAATGGTAACGGGCTGAGCGAATGGGTGTAACTGCTGATAGAGAGGACTGAGGTGTCGTGAAGCTGAAGAAAGGAACGGGGTGAAGGGATGAAGGAGAAGAAGAACGGTTTTAATCTCATTAACTAATTATTTACAGAATGACGAACACCTAATTGCAATACTTCACCGTTTAGCTGATGAGGTATAGGGGTTCAAACTTCGTTGCAAAGAGACAATAGTATCGCCTCGATTCCAGCTCTAAGTGCCTTCCTATTCTACTCGAATATCTACAGTAGATTTGTTAATTTCGTCTCTGAATAGAGTTCGAAGAATGGGTAAGAACTACCTTACAAATGCTTATATAATGTTTCCATACAAAATCCTTCCTTACGCAGGCCAAATCTACTTTTGTTAAATTTCCTCTACGTGTACGTGAACTTCAATACTCTGTGTGTTTTCTGTGTAAGAGCATTACGAATATTTATAGTTTCAGACTAGTGTCTTGTAAATTGTGGTTCTAAAACCGATGGTAACCTTCTGAGTTGCAAGGTAACATTATTAAAATACACGTTTTATGAACAAATGGACTACTGGATTTCCATAGACTGAAAACACATGAAATAAGATAAAAATATCTTAAAACATAGAAAAATATAAAATATTATTTAAAACTGTAAATGATCTTGTTAATCCTTAAATTAAAGAACTAATGCATACTATGCTGTGAATTATTGAGTAATCTGGCACAGATATAATTAATTATTAGTAATTTAATATTCTGATGTTTTAATAAAAATATAAAATGGATGCAATTATGCATCATCCGGCTAATCGCCGTTTTAAAAAAATGATATTTTGATCCCATTTATTGCACTGTCTTCTGAAGTAAGTGTATGCACGCTTTTAGCATCAAATCTTTAAATATAGCCGTATTATTAAAGAAAAATATAAACGCCACCAGTCCTATTAGATGTTTTGCAATAATCGGCTATGAAACCAGATCTTAAATGCTAATCTAAAGTTAGCATAATGCAGCTAAGCGCCAAATGTTCCCGCTCTTAGATTGTTGAACTATCAAACAAGGAAAATAACTTGTAATATCGAGTATTGTTAGTTTGGCGTTACAATTAGTACTGAAGATTAAGTTAAACTTTAAGCGTATTTTCTCGAAACTTACACAATGACGCATAGTCGATTGATGCATAACACCGTCCAAATGAAACCTTTGTGCATCATGGATGCCTAGACAATTAATTTATTAGAAATTCCGCGCAAATTAGGAATAATAAAAATAAATATTTTAAGATAATTATCTGCAAGGATATACGTACAGCATTTGAAATAATTGTTGGCGCACAGGTAATTTTCAAGTCCCAGAACGAAGACACTGTGCATGACCATAGGTCAGTTGTTTGGTTCACAGGTAAACAACTATTTGAGAAACTAAAATCCGTTAAATTTCGTTATGTGTAGTGCAATGGAAAATAATTCCGCGTGTATAAGTAGTGCGGTAAATGCTGTAAATAAAACAAAGCAAAAAATAAAACAAAACAAAGAAAATTGAGATAAGGACGAGAGAGAGAGAAATAAAAATAAATAATAGTTTTAAAAAACTAAAACAACACGCTTTATTAGAAAACCGAACTAAAAAAATGAAAAATAATTTTAATTTCCAACATGCTTGGGATAAATAATTTTACCATCAAAAGCGTGGGGTGCTCTTTATCAATATATTTGATAATAAACAGATATTGGTAAAAGTAAAGTCTCTAAGAAGAAAATGTAAAAGTCATAAAAAGCACCCCACGCTTTTGATGGTAAAATTATTTATTCCAAGCATGTTGGAAATTAAACTTATTTTTCATTTTTTTAATTCGGTTTTCTAATAAAGCGTGTTGTTTTAGTTTTTTAAAACTATTATTTATTTTTTAGTTTTTAGTTTTAATATTTTACAGAATAAGACAAAAATTTAAATATCTTTAAATTCGATTCTATTGTGGTATGAGCTGAAAGTAATACTCTTCTAAAAAAACCTCCCAGCCGGATTTGAACCAGCGACCTATCGATTACACAAATTATATACCACTAGAGTGTACCGCTCTATCAACTGAGCTCTTACAAAGATTGACTAAAAAGTCGACAAGTCCGCAACCTATTATACCAGTTTTCATTTTTTTGATTTTCTGATGATTCTGGCCATGATTCTAGAAACAAAATATGAAATTATTGTATTGTCACGGGTCCTTTACAAGTACACAAAGTTTTAAGTCGATCCAATGTTTCTAAGTGGGTGAAAATCGTGTTCAAAGATTCCGTTACATAGATACAAAGACACTTTTTTGTCTGATGATTCTGGCCATGATTCTAGAAACAAAATATGAAATTATTGTATTGTCACGGGTCCTTTATAAGTACACAAAGTTTTAAGTCGATCCAATGTTTCTAAATGGGTAAAAATCGTGTTCACAAATTCCGTTACATGGATACAAAGACACTTTTTTTTATTTTCTGATGATTCTGGCCAGGATTTTAGATAACAAATATGAAATTATTATATTGTCACGGGTCCTTTACACGTATACAAAGTTTTAAGTCGATCCAATTTTTCTAAGTGGGTAAAAATCGTGTTCAAAAATTCCGTTACATAGATACAAAGACACTTTTTTGTCTGATGATTCTGGCCATGATTTTAGAAACAAAATATGAAATTATTATATTGTCACGGGTCTTTTACAAGTATGCAAAGTTTCAAGTCGATCCAATGATTTTAAGTAGGTGAAAATCGCGTTAAAAGATTCAGTTACATAGATACAGGTCAAGCTAATATAAAGCGTGTAAAAAGCATGACAGCAGGATCGAACACGCGACCTTCTTCATGGGAAATAGATGCTCCTTCCACTAGACCACAACCGTTCCCTGCTAGAAATTGTCTGTATGAAGCGATGCAATAATCCAGGACTTACTTGTATAATGAAATTATATATTAACTTGTCTTAATTTAAATTAATCAGACGCATTTTACATTTAAAAAATGATCCCACAACAGGCCCGGAGGCCCTTGGGGAAGTAGGAGATTAAGGCTCCCACTTTTTCTAGACAATCAGCACTTTATGTCAGCCGGGTTGTCAGCCATGCGTGACGGCCGCCTTTACCCGCAGAACAAGCGTCTGGTACTCATTTCCGTTAGAGGCTGAGTCGACCCCAGGGCCATAGTGCCGCCAGAGGGTTTGGGTCAGTTTTAAAAATCCTGACCCTAACGGGACTTGATCCCTCGACCCTCCGACTTGTAGCTCAGTGCCTTAACCACTACGCTACGGCGTGCCCCGAATTTTACATTAGTAGTGGAAATAAACAATCTTGTTATGCCTTGTGTTTTTTAAACAAAGTAACGAGATTTTAGATTTTACAATCGTTATTAAAGATATATATATATATATATATATCCACCGCTGTGGTCTCGAAGTAGCGTGCTGCCTTGTCACATATATATATATATATATATATCCACCGCTGTGGTCTCGAGGTAGCGTGCTGCCTTGTCACGCAGCGGGCCCGGATTCGATCCCCGGTCGGGGATATATATATGTGTTGTTTCCTTTAATTAATTAATTTCCCTATATATACAAATTTATTTATATAACGTAGCCTGGTAACGTATGGGCATTAAAAAAATACCGACGTTATTAAAAAAATCCTGACCAGAATCGAACCTGGGCCTGCATCGTCGCAAGAAAACATCTTACCGACTGTTCTACTGAAGCGAACATACAAATACTGCATAAGAAGTAAGCGCCAATTTACTATTGATTGGTTTAAGAGACCATTAGTTGCTTCAAGTCATCTGATAACTCTCTTAACTTAGAAATTAAATTAATAAATTAATTTGTTGAAATTCTTTCAATAACGATTGGTATGAATCTATGATTGGCCCCTTATGCCGCCGGATTTGACCTCAAGGAGACAGCACATGTAACAACTTACTCGTGTGAATCGCTCTTCAAAACTTTTAACTTTCCACCATCAAGAGTTGCGCCATCATTTTTATCAAAGGCTGTGCATAAAGTCACTGATATTGAAAGTTTAAGTGAAAATATCTATAGGAACATCGGGACTAAGATCGAATAACGAAATGAGGAAATATAAAAATGCCGAGGGAGAAGAAGGGAAAATCAAGATTAAGGATTCTCAAACGAGATCTGCAGAGTCTACCTCTGCTTCTAAGATAACTATGTGTTAGAAAACTTTATCTGATAATTATAGACATTTCATTTATAAATAAAATAAATAATGTCCTTAACTCGTGTCCAACTCAGGGTCGGGTCAACGGATCAGACGAAGTGAAGTCACTACATTTACAGTCTGTGAACGACAAGGATGCCGACCGACTACGCCTGATACACCATCACAGGGGCGGATGAACTAAATTAAACTAAATGAATGAGAAGAACTTGGAATAAAATTTGTGGCACGGGAAACAGGAGAAATCCCGAGGAAAACCTAACCAAGCTGCGTTTCGTCCACCTCGAAACCCACATGGAGTGATCGAGACTAGATCTCGAGACCACCAGCGTTGAGAGGCGATCGTTTAACTATTTGCGCCCCTAACAAAATATTTTACTGACTATATAATAATATTTTACATATAATAAATATTAAATATTAATGTTCAACCTCTTTGAAAATTTTAGAATTCTTGTTGACACTCAGGGTAGAGCAGTAAGTTAATGATTTGCTGTCACGAGTGTATGACAATGAAATTTATTGACCTTGTTTAATAGAATGCATAAAAACAACAGTCCGCACGGGCCACTTTACCCGTTTGTGCGTATTTGCGTTCAACGAATAAAGAAAAGTTACATCTATAAAACACATTCATACTTAAGGTATAAAGCATTCTCTCTCACTCTCACTCTCCCGCATGCACTTATCTTGTAGCGATTAATATGATAGGAGTCATATAAACTAAGATACAACTCTAATATGCATGGATCTGAAACTAAAATGTTCCGAAATATATTAAATTGTTATTAAAATTAAATAAATCTATAAATAATGAAAATATAATATATTACTAATATCCCTATAAAATATGTATGTGGAAAAGTAGAAATATACCCAGGTAAAAATTCCACCTACATTTGTCTACAATAAAATACTTAAAACGCTACCTGACCATACAAATAACAAATAATGTCTAGACAAGTTACAAATAATATAGGAACACAAAAAGGGTATTGTCAAAAGAATATAAATAATTCCAATTAGCAGTCTATACAACTAAAAAGAAATATTCTTTCTTTAAGAAAACATAACATTAGTTTTCTATTAAAAATATTAAAAATCTATTAACCTAGTTCTTAGCAACGTTACTAAGGAATTCCAAGAAATGAGGATAAAGAATTACTACCTTAGTACAGACAACAAAAGACATTCATTCACCTTTAGAAAAGATAACAACCTCTTAATATTGACAGTTTACAAAGAAACTGAAAAACATTTATCTATTAAATATCAAAGAACCAATTCTTAGCTTATACATACTAGTAAATAAGATTATTGTAATATATATATATTTAATTGTATCCAGTGGATTCGGTAGAAATGGGAGGAGCCACCGCCTTTATAAGCGAGAACTTATATCAAAAGACCCCACTCTCAGTGACTCTGTGTTCAGTGTTGGAACATCGTAGACCTGCAGACCGCGATCTCCGATTCAGTTTAAATATTAGATTCGTCCAAAAAATAGTTAAATTTAAAGTTATAGTCCGTTATGCATTTGGACTTTGAAAATATTTGATTCAAGCACGTGGACCTCTAAGTATTTCATCGACTCCACTCTTAGATAAAACTTGTAACTGTATTAACAAAAGTGTATTACTCCGTAAATAAACACTTTCTTGGATTCGTTAAAATTGAGTGCGCATTTGTACGTTGTTCTTTTGCTTATAAAGAGTTCATAACCATGAGATCTCTTGCCTACCACCGAGCCCGCAACAATCTATTTCGTTTATCGTATCAATTTATAAGAAAGGAGATAAAACTGATTGCAACAACTACAGGGCATCAAAATGCAATACCATTAATTATTAACAATTATATATAAATTAATTAGTGTATAATGCTATTGTGTTATTATTTAATTGTAATATTATTGTGTTTTCTTTATGTAATTGTAATGTTAATGTTTTTTTAGTGTATAATGCTATTGAGTTATTATTTAATTGTAATATTATTGTGTTTTCTTTATGTAATTGTAATGTTAATGTTTTTAGTGTATAATGCTATTGTGGTATTATTTAATTGTAATATTATTGTGTTTTCTTTATGTAAGTGTAATGTTATTGCTTTTTTTTGTTGTTTATTTTTCTTTACACTAGCACCAATTATTACTTTATTGTAACGGACTGTCAACAGCACGTACGGCTTACTGCCCGTGCGACCCATATTTGTAAATAATATTGTAAATATCTTATTTTTTTATAATAAAGTCCTACTACTACTACTACTACTACTTTCAACTTCGTACAAAATTCTCACAAATATATTAGTAAGCAGACTTACTCCTTATATTGATGACATTCTAGGAGATCATCAATGTGCATTTAGAAGAAACAGATCTACAACAGATCAGATTTTTAGTATAAGACAGATTTTAGAAAATAAATTCAATTAAGAGGGAGAAGTTATATAGTATCCTGCTGGAGTTCGGAATTCCTAAAAAGTTAATTAGACTTATACGAATGTGTCTAAATGGCACAAAGAGTAGGGTGCGTGTAGGCAAACAGTTTTCGGACACTTTTGAAATCCAGAATGGGTTGGAGCAAGGAGATGCACTATCTCCTTTACTATTTAATTTTGTATTAGAGCATGCCATCAAATCTTTAGACGATGAGGAAGGCATACAATGCAATGGTATTAATAAGCTGTTGGTTTATGCTGATGATGTAGTAATATTGGCCGATAGCGAGGAGATACTAAAGGACAACACGCACACACTATTGAGTAACATTAAGAAATTAGGACTGGAAGTAAATATCAATAAAACTAAATACATGGTCACACGTAGAAATACATTATATAATATAAATGGACAACTGATGACAAATGAGGGAAATTTTGAGGAAGTGGATGAATTCAAATACTTGGGAACTATATCACAAATAGGAATGAGATGCACCAAGAAATTAAACATAGGCTCAATTCTGATAATGCGTTCTAATTAAGCATTGATTTTGATGCCCCAACGCCTTTCAAAAAACGTTAAACTGAAAATATATAAAACTATTATTCTACCAGTTATATTATATGGATGTGAAACATGGACTCTTACTTTAAGGGAAGAAAGGAGATTACGAGTATTTGAGAATAAAATACTTAGGAAAATTTTTGGACCAAAGAGAGATGAACAGACAGGTGAATGAAGAAGACTACATAACAATGAACTACATGGCCTTTTAGGAAGCCAATTATAATAAGAACAGTTAAGTCTCGTGGACTGCGATGGGCAGGACATGTTGCACGTATGGGGAATGAAAGACGTGCATGGAAGCTTTTTGTAGGAAAGCCAGAAGGAAAACTCCCAGTTGGTAGATCAAGAATGAGGTGGGCGAATAACATTAACTATGATTTGAGGGAAGCAAATTATACAGGGAATGATTAGAAAACATTAGCTCAGGATAGGGATGTATGGAGAGCTTATGTCCGCGCGGCTATGACCTACGGGTTCGAGAGTGCCAGTGAGTAAGTAAGTAAGTAAGTAAGTAAGTAAGTAAGTAAGTAAGTAAGTAAGTAAGTAAAGAAGGCAGTAATGAAAAATGAGTTATTTTAAGAGAGAAATATATTAAGGCCATTATTGTAAACTGCGTTATACATACATTTACTTCTTGGAGTGTGAATTTGAGGCTGTCTATTAAAATCACCATACTGTAGGTACCTTACAGGAATGGATTTTATAATTTTGTTTTGTGTGTTTATAGTTCCCTAATATTGCTATGTATTAAATCCAGAAAATGAGTTCCCACATCTTAAAATTTGTGCCATTATCTCTGTGATACGAGACCAACAACTTTTACTTTCTTTTCCGAAGAAACCGAGTCCTACAATTTTCCTCGTCCTAATATGTAATCGAAACTTCCTGGGATCAAATTGACGATATTCAGATCTTGAGATGAGTACCAATTTAGAAAATTTGTATTTAATGCAAGAGACAATGCACCAATAATGATTCCACATTTACCTACGTTCCCTATTAGAGCAAAAAAGAAATCAAATATATATAGAGAAATGTAATTTATTCTTATTAATAAAATTATTAGTACAGTTAAACAAATAACTGCTATGGTCCCAAAATGAAGACCATGTCCCTCTTTCATTGTTACACTACCATATGTTACTATTGCAGAAACTGTTATATTATAATTTTGTATCTTTCTTGAAAAATAAGTAACCATTAATTGTTGCAGAGATGATTTTCTTTCTTTCCTATTCTTAGTTTAACCTCTCCCTTTAAGTACTTTTAAGCATATCACGTCTCCCTAGACTTATAGTGATATGATCTGTTGCAAATAATATGTTACAATGCGAGGTTGGGAAGTGATTTTTACAGAATCGAGGAAAAATGTTTGAAACCTTGGCGATAGCGAGGTTTTTAATTTCCGAGATTCCGTAAAACACTTCACAAACGTCCATTGTACATTATTTTTTGCGCGATAGTGTTTTAAATATAATAAATAATAGTAAAATAATAACATCTTTGTTGGAAATATTTGCGTTCATTTTAAACAATGGATTAACGTTAACAGTGTGAGCAATGTTTATTAGTTGAAACAACAGGAGGCCTTGAGAACAATTATTGATAAAATGGCGGCAAGTACGTATTTATTGTTCTATATTGTTCTAAATAAAGTTCAGTTCATTTAAAATGTAGTGATTTGTTTCGTATAATGTATATTAACACTACCTTTTGGATATTTTTTTGTATATACATTGTACTTAGTATACATAGAGATCAGTGGTTTCACTTCCCGCACGTGGGTGTAAATGTAATATTACAGTATAGTTATTTAAGTTGGCAATCCCGAAATGTAGGAGGTTGAACTTTGAATCATGGTCGCCAATGCTCTAAATACGACAAAACGTACTATCGCGCAAAAATGTTATTTTAAAATTTGAATAACATACATACTTTTTTAAATGAGGGATAAGCTGAATTCGGGAACACCGAACACTTAAGACAACATTCACCATTCACTCACATATTCATACTAAACATGGGGATGATTATGATAGACAAATGATGTTCAGGAACTATTTGGGCCTTAAAGTTTCCCAACATTTGTCGTACAGTTGATGAAAACGACGTTTACCCCGAAACCATAACGGTGGACTGGATATAATTTTAAGCCGTTAAAATGATCGTATTATACATTGTTATTTGTGTACGAGTAATATATTGGGAAACAGTTTACTGGCATCATCTACCGCTTGATTAGGCTTAAGTATAAGTTATCGTTCCATTTAAAACAAAAGTAACCTAATAAAATACTCACTAAATTATTGGTTACGTCCTTTATCCAGGGAGGTTTTAAATTATTTCATAAATAAATTATGCAGAAAAAATAAAATTTTATAAGAATTGTCGTCTTATAAAATTGAAGATAATAGCTGTAAGAAAAAATGAGCATATTTTTATATCTATTAGACCTACATAAATTAAAATAAATAATATAAAAATAACCACCTTTTTTATGTGGCATTCGTTTAATCCGATTCAATTATTACTATAGTAATATCATGAAATCATTAGTTAACTTATTACTGAAAATAAAATTCAAACATTTTAAATATCAGAATGTGGTATTTGTAACATTCCACCTTAACTAGAACAAAGTATTATAACTTAAATTGCATTTTAGATGAGTATTCAATATAAAGTAAAGGCATAGCTGACTAGAAAATTATCTGTACGGCCTCCAATTGCGAGACAGTGGACAATTCTCGTGTTAATTTCAACGTAATTACGAACTTTTTATTCTCCGTTAATTGTTTCTGGGAAGCAGTTTACTAGAAACTTTAAAGATCTCATAGGCTATATCATTAGAAGTACATGGATATTTTCTTTGTTGACAGGAAAAGTTCAATAAAATATATGTATTTAATTTAATTTAAAATAATAATAAATCAAATAAAATTATATTTTACCTTAGATATTCATTCCGTATTCCTCAACTTCAATTTTGAGGACTTGTAGCTTCATTTTCAGCAATTTGTCGATTGATGCTCTGATACTCTGCTGCAATCAACCTATAATAGGCCTATAGGGGGTTATAAATTGATTTTTCGCGGATATAAGAAGTATGATTACGATTTTTTTTTTTTGGGTTTTCCGCGTCATAGATTCAAGGTCAGCCTCTGGCCACTGGTTCCGACGTTTCTTCATGATCCCACATGCCATTATCGAATGACAGTATCAATGTGGGATCATGCCGAAAGTGCAGAATCAGTGGTCATCATTCTTTGATAATGGCATGGGGATAATGCCGAAACGTCGGAATCAGTAGCCGAGACCCACCTTGAATCCATGACGCGGAAAGCCCATGAATACTTTCTTAATCATATATATATATATATATATATATATATATATATATATATATATATACAGGATGATTCAAAATTGACTTTACAACTTTACAAGCTTATAGAAATTTATTTAGAAGACCTACAGAATTGGTTTTAATGTCATATGATAGCACAACTCATCAAGTTTTTACCGACATAGTTTTATAGTACCTAGTTCTCTCACCGCGTGCGCTAGCGTAGTTCATATAAAAACGGCTGCTTTCACAGGTGCCGAGCGTGCTCGTTGTGTGTTTTTGTTCGAAGAAACTAAATCTGCGACAATTGTTCAGCGTAGATTTCTTACACAGTATGGTAAGGATCATCCTAGCAGGCCAACAATTTATTCTTGGCACCAAACATTTGTTAGGACTGGCTGTTCTCTTAGTCATTCCAAGCATACTGGCCGTCCACGTACGGTTGAAGCTGTGGTTGAACAAGTGAGGGATAGCTTTGCTCGGAGCCCTAGCGTACGCGGTGAGAGAACTAGGTACTATAAAACTATGTCGGTGAAAACTTGATGAGTTGTGCTATCATATGACATTAAAACCAATTCTGTAGGTCTTCTAAATAAATTTCTATAAGCTTGTAAAGTTGTAAAGTCAATTTTGAATCACCCTGTATATATATATATATATATATGTGTCTATTTTAAATTTTTATGATCTGTCTCATGGTCTTGTGGTCAGAGAGCTTCCAACTATAGTCCATGGGGACCCGAGTTCAATTCCCGGTTAGACTACAGGAATTATTCCTTAAAGAGGTGGTTTTCGTAGTCTAGAATTTAGATTGTGTTTAATTTTAAGGACTACCCTGGTGCTTCATTATTATTTATCACCTAACATATCATTGGAGTAAATTAACTCCGACAATTAGAAACCACAACCTCAGAAGTGGATTACAATTCCGTCAAAATCAGAACAGAATACCAGAAATGTTATAAGACAATCTGGTAACATTGAATCAACACTTTTAAAATTCATAATAAAACACCGTTGAGGTTATGTAATAAGATATTGATATAAAATTGGTACCTGGTAAGTAAGTCGCCATCAATTAAATTATTAAACTTCATCAAGTAGTTACAATATGGAGGTCTTTCAAAGACAATGTTTCATCTTCTGAATTTCCCCCATATTTGTTATTTTCAGAACAAATCAACAGATATTTTACTACACTTAGAACTTACATTTGTAACGTATCATATAATATATGGTTTAATTTAATATTTTAATTAAAATAGTATAAATTACTTACATTTATGTTCATTTACATTAATGCACAGTGATATAATAACTTACAGTTAAACACGACTTTGTTTTCTATGCGGTCCGACTCTTTTAAATAATTGGCTCAAGAAATAAGCGTTTCGTCAATTTAAGGGTTGCACATGAATTTATTTCAATGTAAATCTAGTAATTCTACATTTTATTTAAACTGAGTGGTAGACAAGGCTTAAGCTCAGCATGTGAATTAAATATATTTTTATATTATAATCATGCCCACCGCTGTGGTCTCGAGGTAGTGTGCTGCCTTGTCACGCAGCGGGCCCGGGTTCGATCCCCGGTCGGGGCAGTTTTTCTGGGTGAGGTTTTTATCGGGGTTTTTCCTCACCTGTAAGACAAATGTCAGGAAAACTTTAAGGCCCAAATGGTCCCCGAAATCATATGGCCATCATCATCATCCTTATCATCATCATCCTTCACCGGTGTAGAAAGCAACGGGAAGCTACCACACCTACACAACTCCCTAGTAAAGCTGCAAGCATAGCATGAAAATGCTATGATTGCAGTGAAGGACCTGCCTTCGGGCAGAATTACTATGGATGGATGGATTATAATCATTATAATTAACATCTTCACTATTGTTTTTATCATTGTTTGCATTATTATTATTATTATTATTCCGGTCACGTTTCAACCCGTTTAATTATTATCTAATTACGTTACATAAATGTAACATATTTATTGTGCATGAGTGGAAGAAATTCTCGCATGACCTTCTTTAAAATCCACCTGGCTGAGTATATACGAGTAAATGTTAAATAAATACTACTACTGATTACCAACGTTAAGATTATATTTACAAAACGAATTTATCCAAATTGGTGTTTTTCACAGACAATTATTTACACTTTATATTTTAGTTGAAGTGTCATAAGATATTTAATGAAATGCCTGATATTTTAATCACGACAAACGTGTGAAACGTCAGCACAAGAAGTAGGGCACAAGATTGTTCGAGATGTAGAGAGAGAGAGAACCTTGTAAATAATAATGAATGAAATTGTAAACGTGGCAAGTGGCTGAACATTCCCTGGGTTCGAAGCAGAACACAATTCATTAAAGAAACAATACAACGTCTCGAACGCTGTGATAATGACTAGGAACCAGAAGAACGAGATTGCAATTTCATACGATTTCAACACCTAAACTTCAATTGTCTCCTTAAGGAAGAACGAGAAGAAGGTCTGCCGACGCTGCAAAGTCGTCAGCCGTCCTTCCTGCGTCACAGGCTCCTTCTAACTCAGTTAATAATGAGAACAATGCAGCAACGCGGCTACCACACCTTGCAGGGGCGGATTGGTTCAAATGTTGTATTCTTTTATTTTGAAAATTATTATTAATAACTTTATATTGTTGGTATATGCACAAGATGTATTATTAGGAGATAGCGAGAAGATGCTCGCATTCTATTAAAAACACTAAGAAACTGGGTGGAAGAAAATATCAATGACACTAAATATATGGTCACCAAATATATGGCCACATTATACAATGGAAATGGACAGTTAATGAAAATTGAGGGAAATATTGAAACGGCTCCTGAATTCAAACACATGCGGACAGTAATTACAAACAGGAATGAGGTGCGTAAGTAAATTAAATATAGGCTCAACTTTGGAAACGCATGCAGGGACTCTTGTCATCCCAACGTGTCTCAAAACGACGTTTAAAGTAGAATTTATGTACGTATGCATATACATATGGTTATTCTTCTAGTTATATGGATGAGAAAGGAGGCCTTCTCCTTTAAGAAAGGAGAACATATTTCGAGTATTTTGGAATAGAGTTATTAGCAAATGTTTGGACCATAGAATAGGCCCAACGAACAGCGGTGACTGAAGAAGGCCGGATAACAGTGAGCTACATGATCTTTGTGGGATACCTGGTGTAATAAGAACAGTTAAGCCTCGAAGGCTGTGATGGGCAGAATATGTGGCACGAATGGAAAACGAAACAGAGGCAGGAAAACTTTTTTTATTCAATGCCCCAGTTTGTTATTTCGACATATCTGGTATTCTCTCCTGGCACTGTCGTAATTGTATCCCACTTTTTAAGTTGGGGCGCCTGGAAGGCGGAGTTACATTACCCCGATGACATGAGGGGCGATAAATGAAAATGAAGCTCCAGAAGAGTTCTTAACCTAAATTTAACCAACATTCCAGACCATGGGCAACCACAGGAATTCCGTTT
The DNA here is from genome assembly GCA_030220185.1 of Diploptera punctata. Classification (NCBI taxonomy): domain Eukaryota; kingdom Metazoa; phylum Arthropoda; class Insecta; order Blattodea; family Blaberidae; genus Diploptera; species Diploptera punctata. The sequence goes on from JASPKZ010000004.1 coordinate 2,758,939, forward strand.
AAGGAAACTTCCTATGGTTTGATCGGGAATCGAACCCGGGACCTCATGAACAGTAGTCAGAAACGCTGGCACTAACCCATGATGCTTTGTAGGAAAAGCAGAGAAAAAGCGGACGGTAGTTAGGAGAATAACATTAACCAAGATTTGAGGTAGGTGAATTAAAAGCAGATGATAGGAAAACATCAGCTCAAGCTAGGGATATATGGAGAGCTTATGTCCACGTGGCCATAAAACCCCTGGTTCGACAGTGGCAGTAACTTAGTTATTATTGGTTATTTGTCAGGTGGCTACATATAATACTGAGACACTTAGTAATGTGCTTGCACTCCAGCATTCAGAGAAGTTTGGTAATAAAAATCCATTGTTCAACAGGGAAAAAGGCTGTGGCATAAAGTCAGCTTTGGGCCTGAATTTCACGTCTTTATGGAAGTAGACAACCAGTATAGTAGCAGCATATCACTGGGTAACATAACAGGTTCCAGATTAGTACAGCTTATTTTCTCAATCCGGAGTGGATACACAATGTTGCTGCTCAAATTACTCTATCATACTCAATGGATACGGTCTCATCTGACCGAAATTCTATGAGAAAACTTCTTCCCCCATAACGCATGTCTCGTTACTCTGCACTAAGGCATGACCCTTCATACAAATTGATTACCGACGCGGGACGTGGACCGAGAAGATGAACATCTAAATCCATATCATCATAACTGTTACAAAAAAAACTAAATATTTGACTATACCAACTAATATGTTATAACTATGCTTGTGGAAACAACCGTAAATTGAACACAATCTTAAAGATATTCCTGCAAGTTTCCTCGGACGTTTTGGTTTTTAATTAGCTTATTTTATATATCTTAATTTAATAAACTCTAAGTAAAGATGGGTTTTGATCTAGAGGACTAATTCTTTGAATTGACTTTTCAGTTCACATTAATTTCTGTTCTTTTGCTTTATATAATTCTGTTTATTTTCACACTTACAGACATAGGCCTAATACAGCATATAGTCTACACACAAACATACAATCTAAAATCCTAATGGAATGCAAGTAATTTCTTCAGAGAAAAATATACAGGTTAAAGCCAGGAATCATCCGTCGCAGCCAGGAACACTTGTCACGATGCCAGGAAGACAGTCAGTATCGTAATTTCTGAGAATTCTTGTCCCATATGCAAATTGCTTCCATAAATTCGTCTTGTGCATAATGTCCTTCGAATAACAATTATGAAAAATGTATGAAAATTATAAAAAAACTAAAGAGAAAAAGTTTTCCATAAACCGGGATTTGAACCTAAAATTTCCAGCTTTACTCGCTGGCGCACTACCATTGTGTTATTTAGGCAATCCAAGAAAAATCGCGCATTTTTCTGTGTTTCAAATCACTGTGTGCTGCTATTGGTCTCATTACAACATGGTCTCTTCTATTAAGAAGATATTGTGATGGGATTTATTCCGTGTCATATCAGGTCTAATTACGAACGTATTATTGAAAAGTAATGTATTCAGGATTGCAGTTCATGCGCATTCATTTATACAACTAAACAGCATATTGTTAGTGCGCCGGCGCGTAAAGTGGAGATTTTGGGTTCAAATCCCGGTTTAGGCAATTTCTTTTCCCTTTAGTTTTGTTAACTATAGGCCTAGCATGTGAACAGCAAGCCCAATGTGGCCTTCAGTACTTTCAATATTACATTAAAAAAGTGTGCAGATTATTTAATGGCAGGACTGCTGAACAAACTATCATAAATAGCTATTATTATCCTTATTCTTCTTATTATTATTACTAATTTGTAGGGCCTTTATCCTGTTTATTTCCCTAACAACTTCTCCGAGGAAGACGTATTCCATATGCATCCACTGCTTTGCTCCGAGGCTTGATCAATGGAGTGCGATAAATGTGTAACCCCTTGAAGTGAGTTGCTAGCCCCATTTTTATGGCAGGTTTATTATTCGGAGTTTCTTCCCTAGGCTGATTGTCTTCACCCCGTTCCAGAGCTTGCTTATTTCGGAGTTGTCTCTCCTAGATGGGTTCTCTTACAGGACAAACGAATCCCATCCGCCAGTTGTGGGTTATTCTTCGCTTCCCTTCTCCTCATATAGGCCTGGATCTATGTTCTTAGATCATTGGGTACTGAGCCCTTCCGCCACGACAAGGTGATAATCCAGGGGGGGGGCGGGCTTTTCTTATCCGCTCTGTTTAATTTCCTATCTTAGATCCCGTATTATATATTTATTTCCTTGCGTTCAGAAAGCGACTTTTCTGAATATTAATTGTTTGTGATATGTTCTAGAGTAAAATTTTAATTTTACCTTCATAACTGCGAAAGTCCTGCGTTTATAGGTGCTACAGTTCCTATGATGATATAATGAATGGATTATTAATTAAAACAGGCGTGTTATATGTTATACAGTAAAAAAGACAGTAAAAAAGGGAGAGAAAGTATGATATACATTTGCTATAAAATTAAAATGCATTTAAAACCAGATAAGTAAGCTATGTACATAAGTATGGTTAATTTTAAATGTGTCTGTGTGTGCTTTCTAATGCCATCAATTGCACTTTTCGAGCTTCGGTTTCCACGCTGCGCTGGGCGGATGGATGACGTTAATACTCGTATAATCTATTTTCAATTTATGCACCACTTCGGTAGCCCATTTTACGTAGATATTCTTGTATTGTGTACAGAGTGGAGTATATTATATTTGTATATGTTTGTGTAGTGTAAAGTGTGTTGTTTGAGGAATGATGATGATGATGATGATGATGAAGAGAAGGGAGAAAGTGAAACCCAGTGCCAGCATGTTATAAACTTGCAAATACAAAAAGCAAAACATTCTGGGAATAGTGTAAAAGTTAATAGTGATGCAACTGCTGTTAAATAATAGATTTACTACAATCAAGAGATAAGATTATAATACAGTACCAATATAAATCTATAAATCCAATTCTTGTACTATACGTAGATGGATGGGTTCCCGAAATCGAGTCTCGGTCACTTCGTAAAAGTTATAATTCATCATTCTTTATATGAAACCAAATGTTTGAAAATTACTGATGACATAAATATTACTTTTTAGAGAATTAGATTAGGTGGTGGACGAAACGGAGCTTGAGAAGGTGAGAAGGGGTTCTCGGTGTTTCTCTCCCGTTTTCCGCTGTCACAATTTCATTCCACCATTTGCTCATATTCATCTCATGCATTTTGTTTCGTTTCGTTCATCAGCCTCCATGATGGTGCGTCAGGCGTGGTCAGCCGATACCCTTATCATTCACAGACCTCTATATAGGAAGTTTCATCCCATCTCATTCCTCGACTCGACCGTGAGTTGGACACAAGTTGAGGATATATACGATATGTACATAGATAGCGCTAGAGAAAACTGGCAATAATGGGAACTATACGATTAGCAAATATGTACCTGTCATCATAAAGTAATCAATTGACGACAGTGTAATAATGGGAGATGATAATATACAAGAATAATGCAAATCGTCAACTTTACAAATGTTAGATAGTTCTAATTCCATCAAATATAACGGATTTTAATATTTTATAGATTAATTGGCACATGCGGTTAAGGCCGAATAATTAACACATTTTTGGAATTCAGAAGACAGAAATAGGCTACACAGCGTGTTGAATAAAAAGAGACGTTTTTAAAGACACGCGTTGTATTCACGTCTCGTATTACATCAGTCATTTGAAATTATACAAATACTTGGAAGAAAAAATTATCACTCTCCGGATTGGTAAATGATTCAATCGGTATTTCAAGTTGTTTTCAATGAGAAACAGAACTTTCTAAACTCTAATTTATCCGTCTATTCTATTTTCTTGCTGTTGCAAACAATTGAATTTTACATAAAACATTTTAAAATCAATAGAGCAACTCTTCATGCTAATGGTCAATACACATATTATTAAAATCAATTTATTCTTAAGGAAATTAGAAATTCAAATTTGGGGTATTTAAAAATTTTAATGAAGATATAATTAATTAATACAATTATTATTCCGTTAATGAATTGTGAAAACTCCAATTTTAATACATAAATATTCTGCTGAAATAGCTTTCTGTATTTCAGATAATTTCATGGCAAGTGTATAATAATAATAATAATAATAATAATAATAATAATAATAATAATAATAATAATAATTATTATTATTATTATTATTATTATTATTATCATCATCATCAACGTCATCACGTACATCGCTGGTGATTTCGGATTAAGGTCGTTGCCTCGGATACAGACAAATGTTGGGGACATTAAGGTTCAAATAGTCTCGAGTAGGCCTACATCATATTCGCCTTTCTTAGTATGAATATTTTAGTGTATGCATAGTGTGTCTGATCTTAATTGTTTGTGTTGTCTTGGAAGTTGAGCTGATCTTCATCCGTGCAGGCTCTCCATGACCTTGTGAGGTCAAAGAAGTATGTAGGCCTACGTGATTTAAAATTTAAAACAGGTCGTGTCATGTAAGGACCAGGAAGCGTGGCACATGTAAACGTGAGAGAGTAAACTAAACAAAGAAAAATTAAAGAAATTCTTATTATCCGATTCTTTGATTAAATATACATTCGGATTTCATTACCGACAATTAGGCTATTCAATCTAATTTCAAAGTGTGCCTTCTCTATATCTGCACTGTCTTATTTCATCTTGCCCTAATTACCATTTTTAACAACTAATTCTTCGCTAAACTCAATACGTCAGCAGATTCTCATGCTGAACCTTATTTTTAAAACGAATTAGATACAATCTTGTAAGTTTTCTGCTACGCAATAAATGTTTATTACTCATTGTTTTAGTTAACTAACGTATGTAGATGAGACATATATTAAGAGTATATCTAAAAATCTTTTTTTCAGCGTGGAAAACATCTATCAGAACAGTCAAGAACGTGTGAAAGACTGGGGAACATTAGGTAGTGACCAGGAAATTAATATTCTTTGTGGAAAATTAGTTACACTTCTTAACGCCTACAATCAAAGCAACAAACTATAAATCAATTGTAGCGTAACTCATTCTAAAAACGACGGAAATGAAAGTGTCATATTTCATAGAGCGCGGGTAAGTCGTAACGTTTTGCAAGCTTAAACATATCTAAGTGTAAAAAAGATTGCATTATCAACTTTATTTATCGGAGTAGGTGCTACTTGGCTTTGGTTTAAATGAGAATTTATAATTAATTGCTTACATGCATTCATGGTTGCCTAGAGAGGGTGGCAAGAGCTATCCTTTACCCCCTGGCTTCTGTCCAAAATAAAAATTAGTGGAGTTTGGGTAAAGTAAACGTAATCTAATTCTCTAAAAAGTAATATTTATTTCATCAGTTATTTTCAAGTCTGGTTTCATATAAAGAAATATGAATTATAACTTCTAGTATAATTATGACTTCATTTGACCTTTCTTTCAGGCCGGCCGCATTCGGGTTGTAACGCTATTGGCTAATTGAAATTATTTACTGATATGGTAAAATGTGAAATTTTCACATAACATTAAATTAAAAAAAAAGCACACACATAATTTTGATCTTAAACAGCAGAAAATATTTTTCTATATTATATTATTATGTTTCCACCGCTGTGGTCTCGAGGTAGCGTGCTGCCTTGTCTCGCAGCGGACCCGGGTTCGATCTCCGGTCGGGGCAGTTTTTCTGGGTGAGGCTTTTATCGGGGTTTTTCCTCACCTGTAAGACAAATGTCAGGAAAACGTTAAGGCACAAACGGTCCCCGAAATCATATGGCCATCATCATCCTTCAGCCGGTGTGGAAAGCAACGGGAAGCTACCACACCTACAATTCCCTAGTAAAGTTGCAAGCATAGCATTGCTATGATTGCAGTGAAGGACCTGCCTTCGGGCAGAATTACTATGGATGGATGGATATTATTATGTGATTATTTTATATAAATATATTATAATAATTATTTAAGTTTAGAAATTTGTGGGCCTTTGCTAGAGAATGTATAAATATGCCGAGGGTATAATCTTTAATAATACTAGTAATGCGACTAAACTTTATGGAGGTATTTATTTATTAAAAGAAGAACAATAAATAAAGACATGATACTTAATATAAACAAATCTTAAGGATCATCGCTATTTAGTTTTATGACTCTTCTGAAACCCAATGAGCTCAGTTACTCCACCGACTTCTTGATTAAACTTAAATAATGATAAACATGACAGAAAAACCAATAATAATAATAATAATAATAATAATAATAATAATAATAATAATAAATGAGATACAGTAAGCCAATTAACAGAATGTTTTCATCTGGGGCTTACCAGTCACTCAGTTAATTAATGAAAAAAATATAAATAAAAAAGGTAATAAGCCAAACTTGAAAGATTTTATAGTCACTCAGATCCATACCTTCAGATACCCTGCTTTACTCTATGGCTGCCAAACTTGTGCTTGACAGCTGAAATAATTTGAAGCATATCGAAATAAAATGGAGAGAAAAATAATATTGGCAGAATGATGAGAGATAAAGTCTCTAAGTTGAGATAAATTGTATCTTCAGAAAAAATCAGACAGCGAGCTTCACGTGGTGATGAGGAAGAAGTTACGTCACGAGATAGCAGCAAGGAAGATGAACGCAGGAAACTATAATGTGGAAACTCCACAGGAGCAATTGAAGCCAAGGCAGACCAAGAAGAAGATGGGCGGTGACATTTAAACATCAATAGAGTCAACTGGTCTAAATGAGTGGATTACTTGATGGCAGATAATGCGGGACTGTTGAAGAATCAATTACCAATAGGCTAGTATTGACTAGGTCTAATTAAGAATCCGCAAAACGCCACTGTAGATTTATTTCCATGCGTCCGGAAAGCCTATGTAAGATAGAATGTCCAAGATGTAGAGAGTGAACTCATTTTTAGCTTCATGAACATTGAAACTCCCATGTTTTTAAGTTTTGCAGTTCTCTAAATGTTACCTTTGATTAAAAATAGTTGCTTCGCATGTTATATGGCAGGAGAGTGTTTACATGAAAAAAAATATATAGGCCTATCTAAAATTAAAACATATTTTAAAAGAGTTAATTGTCCATATTAGTAGGCCTACGGTTAAGTTTAAATATTAAACTGAGAGATATTAGGCATTGCTGCGAAAGTTTACAATTGACAGTGACGCATCTATTATGAAATAATCCAGTTACCATAGTATCACCCACAACAGAGTGTGCTAATTAACAATTTTACATGCAGATGGCCAGGTGATTTTTACAGACACTGAATATGAAGATAAACCATGAATTAAAATTAGAGAAATGTGAATGATCTGAAAATGTTTACATCTAAAACAAAACCAACGGCTTTCCAAGGACTGTTCTCTAAAACATTTAAATAACAATAAATATTATTCTCGTATTGAATAAATGCATTTAACAGTAAATGTTGTATGCTACGGATTCAAAAGGAAAGTTATATAGATTGGCAAATTATGTGACGTACCATAAGAAGAATTTTTAGACAAACTAAGAGAGAGACGAGATAGATAGAGAAAGACTCTTATGAAATTTTATAAAGTAGTGGCAGTGTCAAAACTGTTATACGACAGTGAGAATTGGAAAGTTAATAGATCAGAAATATGAAAATTATAAACTACAGAAATTATATTTTTAAGAGGACAGCTAGTTTTAGACCTACACACGTAGATCAGATGAAAAATTCTACCATCAAGTAAGAATTGAATATTTTTCAATATAAGAGAGAAAATAATTAACACAATAAAATAGAATATTTGATGCATATTAATAAGAAGGAAAAAATAGTATTCCTACCTTATTGTTACAGTATAGGCCAGAAGGAAAAATAACTGCAGGAAGACCTACAAGAAGATGGGGTGATTGCTTCAAATCTTCCTGATGTCGGTACAGACACCTAAACTAGTGAAATGATGACTTTTAATGTTAAACGTAAAATGTATTCATCTCCTCCTGTGTCAGAATTGAGCTTTGTCTGTAGCCTTTCTCGGTACACAAGGCCTTATTCATAAATTCATTTAGATTGTATTCTATAGTTTCTATTATCGACTAAATCAGTAAAGCCCTTACCAGGACCTTGTTGTTGTAGAAGATTAAGATTCTCACGTTTGCAGAGAAACGGCAGGATATGTCAACCCTGCGTGACGGACGCCTTTATCTCCTATCCGTCTGGCAATCGTTTGTTCACATGAGTATTATTTATTACCGTACTTATAGAGTGAATAATTACGGTGAAATTAATCATTAGGATTTAATTTTTCATTCCATCATCATTAATTTAGGTTACATTTAGGCCTACTGATTTTTCATTTCAAATAGGATAAAAGGATAACGATACTTCATTAATAGGCAATACAAATACACGGGGATATGAGGATAAGAGTCTGCTAATATTAGCCAAATGTACAAGAAGAAGATAAAGTGAGTTGTCAGTAGTCATATTATCCGGTTGACTATGTAAAGCACTCATTTTTTTGGAAACTTGAGTAGGCCCATTATCCACCTAGATATCTTGGCCTATAAAACCAAAAAATCTACAGCCCTTCGCTGCCTGTAATTGAACCCGTGCCATTCAATCTCTGTCAATATAAACATAAACAAACAAATAAATAAATAAATATATATATATGCCTATAGGCCTATATGTGTGTGTGTGTGTGTGTGTGTGTATTACAGTATAACTCTGGAACGCCTAGAGTACTTTCAACCAAACTTTATATTGGCCTACAATGTCATATGAGTTACAAAATTCAAAAGAAGTTACTATGGGAGCTAGGGTAGTATACAGGACCGAATTATAAGACCAATCGAAAACGAATCTATAGTTTGAGTCGCTGAATTGAATGGTGACACACTTAATGCCGTTTAAGTCCAAGCCCCAAGTTGCAAATACGATGAAATGTGTGAAAAATATAATGTCCGAAATGGCAGATTGTAGTTTTCGGGGTCGCATAGCTATTGGTGACATTCCGTATGATATTTATGCCCAGCTCATCAGCAGAATCACGTACACGCACACACAAGTATCGGTACGTCTCTGAAACGTCCAACAGCAGGCACTCTGGCAAATAGAACGAATAGAACTCTGCTTCCTATAACTATATACAGGCCTATAATAAAACTTGTAAACAGACTACAGGTTAAAGACAAACAAGTGTGGAGTTTGACACCTACAAGTGTCCTTTGCTTTCTAAATATCATAAGCAATACTGTCGTTCCTTAATAACAGCGTTACTTAATGAATAAACATCTCGTATCATTTTCTATAGCTTAGCAACTTCCTTCCCGCTATTATCAGTATTTATTAAGTCACAATGGAAACACCTTTGGAATATGTTAAGTCAGGGCGTTGAAAATTTCGAATATTTAACTCAGCATTTCAAGGATTTGCTCAGTGGTGTAATTAAACATTAAAAAAACAAGCGTGAAAAACAACTTTCTTTCAGCAAAATCATATAACTCACATATAGAACAAAATTTTAAATCATTAACCCTTAAATTGGACAAATTCAATTTTTGTTATGCGAGCTTATGTGAATATGTCAGACTGCAGTGAAAGAAATCATGCATAACCATATGTTATAATTGCATAGGCTACTTTGTATAATTTGATATAAAGTAGTGATTCGCTTTCCCATTGTTTGACTAATAATATTACATAAATTAAAACAACTTATCATATAGGCCCATATTGCCAATTTAAGGGTTTACTAGGTGTAGACCTAGATCCTGAGAATAGTTTCCGATTATATGCCATATTGTAAAAATAGCACAATAAAATGAACTAACTATTTGTGTGTTTTAATAAAAAATCTTTAACATATTAATTAATGAATAAATGGAAGCTATTTTGATCCATGAATAAATAACTGTAGAGTTCACAGCTGAGATCTTGGGGTAACGCAGCGGTTCCAGGTTCGATCCCCTATCGCGACAACGTTCCTGATTGAGGTTGTTTTCCGGGATTTTTCACGCCTGTAAGACAAATGTAGACCCAAACAATCCTTGAATACACTTGACCATCATAATGGCCCTATCATATTTATCGTGTTTAGTATGAATGTATGATTGAACGACGTGATTTTTTCTTAAATTTCGTCATTTTTACATTCATGTAAGATATATAGAAATATAGTTAAGAGTAAAAATTGCTTAACCCTATTTTACGGCATAGCAATTCGAAATAATGTATATGAGTTGAGATAATCTATAATTAAACATTATAGAGACAATTTATTTTCTTTCAGGTGTCTATTAAATATTCAAAAAGCAGATTATCCAACAGGAATGAACCAGTACGCCTCTGATACAGGAATACAAGAAGCTTGTAGATTCTGATTAGCTCAAACTTGCCTCCATCTTCTTCTTGTCTTCAAGAAGCTGCTGAATTTGTCGTCCTAGGTACAACTACTAGTATTTCCTTATTCTATTCATTGATTTTGATTCAGTCAGGCAAAACAAGGCATGTCTTCACTCCCGTCTTGTGTATGTGCTCTCCTTCTTAACTCCCACCCCTCCCAGGAGCATGATGTAGGAATTTCCTCCAGTTACCAATCATATAACGTAAGAGTGGAATATCACCCTATCATTCTAAATGTTTCATGTTAAAAACTTTAAAATCACATAACATAATATATTGAACATATAATGTAAAAGTCGTTTGTGCATATTATACTCATTTTTGCAGTGAAATGTTTTGAAGAAAAAAATTTAATAATTTCATTTTAATATCGTCAGAAGCTGTCAAACGATGTTATCATTAAAATTGTATGAATAGTTATTAAATAACACACTAACAAACCCCTTTACTAATATTCATTGGTATCTACTTTCATTTGGCCTAAATACTATAGCTAGGCTATTAAGATTAAAATATGTATGCTTTTTATTCAGGTATACAGAATATTAGTTAGAGACTCTCTATTGTACATTTAGTTTTATTATTATTATTATTATTATTATTATTATTATTATTATTATTACCATTATAAGTGTTACATAACAGTGAACTACATTACTTTTAAGGAAAGCCGGATATAATAAGAAGAGTTAACTCTCTCATATATTGCGATGGGCAGGTCATGTGGCACGAATGGAGAAACGAAAGAGGGGCATGGAAACACCTTGTAGGAAAACCAGTGGTAAAGCGTCCAGTAGGTAGGCAAAGAATGAGATGAGAGTATTATATTAACCATGAGTTGAGGGAGGTAATTATGCAGGTGTTTATTGGAAAATATTAGCTGAAGATAGGGATGTATGGAGAGTTTATATTTGCACGGCTATGAACCTGTAGGTTTGATAGTGCCAGTGAATTAGTTAGGTAGTTTTATTATAAGTGATATTTGTTTGATAAAATGTTCATTCATATATAGGCTATAGTTATTTGTATATTTTATTTTAAGATATCTGTTTGTCCTAGTTGAGAGGATTAGAAATACACATAGCACAACCCTCCAAACTAAATAAATAAATTCAAAATATCAGTTACATTTTTATTTGTATTCAACTGCAATTTTTATTTTTAAAACATTTCTGTAGTCGTATGCTATATTCAATAGAGGATTGTGATTTTTATCTCTGTTTCTTTGAAATATCATTTCTAAATCGTATTTTATGGAACATTTTCAGCATTCGATGAGTATGTAAAAGAAATTAAGCTTTCATCATAGCATAACACTACGTATTTACCATGACATAGAATGATCAACAATTGGAACGGTATGCATTTATGTCTGTCATGGAAAACAAAAACAGACCTATTAAACGCAATTTGAAACCGCTTTGCTAACAATAGTATTTGGCATAAAAAGATGAAACTTTGAACTGATGTAAAGTCTAGTTTAACTCTTGGCAGTATCATTCTCGTTAATTTGTGTTTCATTGAACTCTGCACATCAATTTACTCACAGTGAGAATATACATAATTTTAACATTATGAAGTTGTTATGATTATCACACACATTTCAATAGAATGAAACGAATTTGTAGATAACCAAATTTTTTCTGAACTTAAGGATTCTGCGTAGTGGTTCATACACGATTTATACATTATAAGGTCAAACATATACTACAGTATTTATAGGCTGCTGGTGCTAAAAATGGACTAAAATAGGCAGGGTTATATACTAAATCATTGAACAATTAATGGTATTAAACACAAGTGATTAAATAATGTTAACAGATGACCTATTTCCCAAATTTTAACATTGTATCTTGAATATAAAGTTCACTTTACTTAAAAAAACATTACCAAAATTCCTTCACTTCTTTTAATTTGCCAATATATGATCTAAATTCCTAAACTAAGCTTATTTAAATATTTCACTACCTACTTGCTCTTAAGTACATAACTAAGGTCCGATTCTTCATTAGAATAGATTGAAGCTGATGTTAAATGAAAACAATTTTTATATTCTTGATGATCTCATAAACGGATTGTAATTAATTTAGGTCAATTCTTACAAATTATATAAGGCTATTCTATTTTGAAACTACAATTTGAATGAATAAATAAGTAATGAACGAGGCTTTGTAACTTTTCTAACCATAGCTCATTAACCCGGGTCACCAGCTTCGAAATTTAAAGCTGGATGTGAATGAGACGACAAATTTTGACCATAGAGTTATTTTTTGCTTGAGGTTCTTTTTCTTGAGGTAAATCTACTTGACGGGACCCACGGATCTACTCATATTTTCACACTCTTCAAATTTAATCGATCCTGTCTGAATTTAAACTCGCGAATTTCGGATCAAGAGGAAAGCACAATAATCATTAAGGCCAGAATATTCATGCATTTGCATATTTTTTCATCGCCTGTAATTAATTATTGATTTTTTTTTCATAAATCTGTAACATTAATCATATTAAACTAATTTTAACTTATTTCTTCGCCTTTTATTAATGCGTAAAACATCTTTATGTTAGTATTATTATGACATATTTTCACATTTACGGCCATTAAAATTGTTACCAACGTTGCATAAATGCATTTTTTGAATTTCTAAAAAATAAAAGAAAATCATCACATTTTCTCCACCGATGTTTTGACATCATGTATAATAACTCGAACTCCATGAAGCGACAGACCTAGAGAACTCTTGACCTACCAGCTGTTGGCCTCACATCCACATGTGTTAATCAGAAAGGTGGTCGATCGTCCAGCCAATACACGGGTGACAAGCTGTCTGAGGTCAAACTGAGTTAATGTGATGGATCGTCCAGCCAATACACGGGTGACAAGCTGTCTGAGGTCAAACTGAGTTAATGTGATGGATCGTCCAGCCAATACACGGGTGACAAGCTGTCTGAGGTCAAACTGAGTTAATGTGATGGATCGTCCAGCCAATACACGGGTGACAAGCTGTCTGAGGTCAAACTGAGTTAATGTGATGGATCGTCCAGCCAATACACGGGTGACAAGCTGTCTGAGGTCAAACTGAGTTAATGTGATGGATCGTCCAGCCAATACACGGGTGACAAGCTGTCTGAGGTCAAACTGAGTTAATGTGATGGATCGTCCAGCCAATACACGGGTGACAAGCTGTCTGAGGTCAAACTGAGTTAATGTGATGGATCGTCCAGCCAATACACGGGTGACAAGCTGTCTGAGGTCAAACTGAGTTAATGTGATGGATCGTCCAGCCAATACACGGGTGACAAGCTGTCTGAGGTCAAACTGAGTTAATGTGATGGATCGTCCAGCCAATACACGGGTGACAAGCTGTCTGAGGTCAAACTGAGTTAATGTGATGGATCGTCCAGCCAATACACGGGTGACAAGCTGTCTGAGGTCAAACTGAGTTAATGTGATGGATCGTCCAGCCAATACACGGGTGACAAGCTGTCTGAGGTCAAACTGAGTTAATGTGATGGATCGTCCAGCCAATACACGGGTGACAAGCTGTCTGAGGTCAAACTGAGTTAATGTGATGGATTTTTCTTAATATTAATAGTATTATTATTACTTTCACGTATCTATCATTTATAAGCGATTATTTTTAGACATATTCTAAATCAAACGTTTGCAAAGGGATATTTGCGTGCATATTTAGTGCGTTTTTAGGATATGAACAATCTGACCCAATAATCACAATTCCAACAGTATCGACTGAATGAAGGAATTAGTTTCAAGTAATATAGTATATATGCAAGAGTGCTGTAATGTTATTAAACTCAACTTTTAGTTTCAACAAATAATACTAAAATCCTTGTATTTACATATATTCACAGTACACAGTTCCTTGAAAGACACTACGTTGGTCCATATTCCATTTGATGTGCACGTAGAAGTTATAATTGCAGTAGCAAAATACGTAACTTGGATTTACGAGTTCTAGTCACAAATTCTTGTTTCTTTTTTAACATCATCCAGTGTCAGTAAAGGAATTTTATTGCCACACTTCTTAAGTACCGACCTGCACTTTAATTCTGAAGTTACTTCACGGGTCAGATGCTTCACGTGACAGTACTATATGTCTGCGATCATTGTCATACATTATGAGCCATTCGTTATTTTAGTAAGAAATGACAATGTCCTACTACTAATGACCACGCTGTTTTTACTTGTCTCTGCAAATTTACCCGAGAACAGCGTTGTCACATTGCTTTTAATTCCCTTATCTTTTCGCCTAGTTTCCATTGAGGAATCAGATTGCCCATTAGTTGCCTGCATTTTACACACCATATAATAGATCAATTTTGAACATGCGATTAATTTATTCTTAATAATAATTGGTCTTCATCCTAATCTTATTAAGTCATGAAAACATTCCACACCATTCCACAGATTTTATCAACAAATAATTATTTTAATACTTGATCATGAGATACCTTTAATAATGTATACCTTTAATACCTTTAATACTTGATCATGAGATACCTTTAATAATGTATAATTTAGATTTTTTCGTATTAAATGCTGGGTTCTCTTAACTTAATCTGCAACTCCTCTATAAATAGGATATATATATATATATATATATATCCTATTTATATATATATATATATGGAGACATTTCGAGAATGAAAAGAAAAGAACACTACGCATCCTCGTCTAGTCAAATTTCTTTAACAAAATAATTAATTAACTAACTTACTCACTCACTGGCACAATCCTGAGCTAACATTTTCCAATGAAGATAAAGTGATCACACTACAGACCTTAAGAGGCTCTTGGAGTGTTAAGAGGTTAAGGCTCCACCTTTTTTAGTGAATCGAGACGAGATGTAAGTCGAATTTCAGCCCTGCGTGACGTTCTTCTTTACTCAAACGTTTTGTACACATTTTCAGTTAGAAGCTGAGTCGATTCCAAGGCCATGATGCCGCCAGAAGGGTTAGACCAGTTTAAAAATCCTTACCCCATCAGAACTCGAACCCGTGACCTTCTGGCTTGTAGCGTATTGTCTTAACCAATTACGTTTTAGCATGCCCTAAAATTTTTCAATCATTCTCAATATAATTAACCTTCCTCATATCATGGTTCGTGATATTCTCTCACCTCATTGTCGGCCTTCCTATTGGACACCGTGGAAGTTCATTAGGTTACAAAGGCCTAAGTATATAATTTAAACTTTCCTTCTTCTTCTTTATTTAACTTCTTCTTTTTGGCACTTCCATGTGCCTCACGCCATCCAGGGCTTACAATGACATTACCTGTCGAGAGAGAATGTTTAAACTCTTGATCAAATAATTACTTTTATGACCACACAAGGACATACTCCCTCATTCCCGGGGCAATGTCCGAGACAATGTGAACATTTAAGACAAGACATGCCATTCACACATATCATACTAAACAAGGCAGATATTATAGGATGATTATGATGGCCAAATGGTGTTCGGAGCTTTAGTGCTTATAGAAACATGGCGTGCTGAGAGAAAATTTTAACTCTAGATCATATATACTTTTTTGACCACACAAGGACATCATGATGGGAGGGAGATGAGGTCAAGACCAGAGCCACCTCCAAGACAACAGGAAATTTTAAGAGTAAACATATCATAATTCATAAATTCACACTAAATAATATGGAAGAGATATGAATAATACTCGGATTATTTGGACATTACGTTATAAGTTATTTGTCTTGCAGGTGAAGAAAAAATCGGAAAAAACTACATTATCCGTAATCCAAAGTGTAACTTACTTAATAATTTTAAATGTACAATACAATTATTGAATGGTTGACTGTAATACATAATAAATAATAAAATTTAGTCTACATTTTTCTTTCTTTCTTTCTTTCTTTAACTTACTTTAACTTCTCGTTTTATAGGTTCTTTTTACATACCACACACCACCCGGGCCTCATAGTCCCACGACTTGAGTCTACATTTCCAACGAACAAAAGCCATATTCTCAAATATGGCAACAGTGGAGAAAAGTGTCTAAATAATAAGAGTTAATAATACATCACTGATTATTTTCTTTCAGTTATTTTTATCACTGTTTTCCGTCATGGTACGCTTGAATCACTCAGTCATTCGCTCTCAACCCAAAGGTCTTCTTCCTCACGGAGCACTGCACACATAATGACATCTAATGTTAGCCGCGCGTAACAATGCATCCCTATGTCTTCTTTCCATTGTTAGCAGTTATTGTTGCCGTCATTAATATTTACCAGACCCTGACAACTCTCGTTTTTATTAGTAGGGCGTTTTTGATTTATTTATTATTACACTTTTTTGTATACTATTGCGTTTTCTGACACGACACAAATAGGTAAAAATCATGTCCGTGGATGACAATCTAGGCACGAAACTTTCGTTACGTTCCGTCGCCTCTGCTATTATTTCGAAAGACTGTCAGTAATTTTCAGTTCGCCATTATTCTGTCATTAAAGACTATGCTGGATGTGACGTAACTATATTGTTTCCGGTTACTTTCCAGAAGTGACTTCATGTATTCAACCTTCTTCATTGCTAATATAGTTATTTAAATAATGTGTAGTAATACTAATAATAATCATAATAATAATAACTGACTAACTAACTAACTCACTGACACTATCGAACCTATAGGTTCATGGCCGCACGGACATAAACTCTCCATATATCCCTATCGTGGGCCAATATTTTCCAATCATCTCCTATGTAATCTACTTCCCTCAAATCATAGTTAATGTT
Organism: Diploptera punctata; assembly: GCA_030220185.1. Classification (NCBI taxonomy): domain Eukaryota; kingdom Metazoa; phylum Arthropoda; class Insecta; order Blattodea; family Blaberidae; genus Diploptera; species Diploptera punctata. The sequence goes on from JASPKZ010000004.1 coordinate 2,776,080, forward strand.
ATTCTCCCACCTCATTCCTGGTCTACCAACTGGGAGTTTTCCCTCTGGTTTTCCTACAACAAGCTTCCATTCGCCTCTTTCATTCCCTATTCGTGCATATAATAATAATAATAATAATAATAATAATAATAATAATAATAATAATAATAATAATAATAATAACTAGCTTACTCATACTATCAAACCCATAGGGTCATGGTCGCTCAAACATAAGTTCTCTATACATCTCTATCCTGATCTAATGTTTTCCAATCTTCCCCTGTATAATCTATTTGTCTCAAATCATGGTTAATGTTATTGTCCCACCTCAGTTTTGGCCTGCCTAATGGGCGATATCTCTCTGGTCTTCCTATAAGGAATTTCCATGCCCCTCTTTCTTTCCCCATTCGTGCCACATACCCTGCACATAGCAGTTTGGTATACTTAACTGTTCTTATTATATCTGGTTTCCTGTAAATATCATGTAGCTCACTGTTAGATAGTCTTCATCATTCGCCTGTGATCCAAAAATTACTTCATTATCAAATTCTCCTAAAATTATCTCTTCCCTTTAAGTAAGAGTTAATGCTTCGCATCCATATAATATAACTGGGTGAATAATAATTATATATATTCAATTTAATGTTTTTTTTAGAGAGTTTGGGAAAACAAGAATCCCTGTAATACATAATAGAATTTTCAGAATTGTGCCTATGTATTTTTTTTCTTCGCCTCATTCTTCTTTGTAATAATTGTGATTATTGTTCAATGGCTCAACAGGGAAATATTGTTGGGTCGATTCTTCGAGTTACTTGATAAAATTCATGGAAATGATAGGCTCAATATATTGTGCGATATACGTGTATTTTAACAATAAATCTTAGCATTGTGATACGAGTTTTAAAATATTTTAACCTTATTCAAAGCCAAACATAATTCTGTGCATTCAATAACTGGTAATAGCTTATTAAATTAATATATTTTTAATATTCAAGAACATAAAATATTGCAGGATGCCAAATAATGGTTTAATGTTTCTTAATAGCGACTAGATGCATCTGAGTGGACGGCTGCACAGTGATGCTCCTGCTAACTCGCGAGTGCACACGGCACTTCTTAAGTGCAGCTGAACTGGTCCTGCTGGAGTAAAATAAAGAGGTGCACTATTTTGTGCAGTCACGGATGAAAAGGTTTCCTTTAGTTTTTCGACATCAGCTGTTTGATCGGTGTAATTATAATTCGCATGGTATGTAGAAAATATCACTGAATATTGAACTTTGTCACGTTAGTAAGAACTTTCAGACACACCAAAAATTTTGCCTTTCCTTCATATTCAGTTAATAAATAGGCCCATTGCCGATTAAAATAAACAATAGGGGGTGAGGTACGTCGTTTCAAATCTGCTGCGTGTTCCGGAATGATTACACCAAGAATCCTAGAGAACTGATCTAAGTTTAGAGCGCAAAGCCGCATCGTTAACGTGCTGCCGTGTCACAAATCTTTCTTCCCCTCATTCCTTCTTTATTATGTCTTTGAGCGTTCTGCTCTACCGTCGTGCACAAATACAGGGAAGGGTGCTCTTGTACAAAGAGCATGAGTTGGTCACTGCTGCTTTAACCCCTTGTGAATTTGCCTATACGAACCAAATTCTTTGTGTCATTAAACACATTCGAATAAATGTAACTTTTTTTTAGAAATTACGTATTCAAGCAAGAGACTATATAACTTCTCCTACCTAATTGTGTCGTATGCCTTTTTGAGATCTACATATAGTTGATGCACAGTGCCATTATATTTCCATTTCTTTACTAAAATCTGTCTTATACTAAAAATCTTACCTATTGTAGACCTATTTCTTCTAAATCCACTCTGAAGATCACCTATTATGTTGTCAATATAGGGACTAAGTACGGTTACTAATATATTTGTTAAAATGTTGTACGAAGTTGAAAATAATGAAATGCCCCCGCAGTTGTTGCATTCAGTTTTATGTCCTTTTTTTGTAGATTCGTACGGTAATCGATTATTTCCATCCATTTGGAACAGCCTCTTTCTCCCAAATCACACTAAACAACTGACATATTATGTCCATCAATTTGATCTCCCTCCGATGTTACCGTTTCTGCTGGGATCCCATCTGAACCTGATGCTCCACACAGCTTTAATTTTTCTATTGTAATTTCGACCAGTAATGCACTTTATATTGTGATTATTATTTCTCATGCCTGTAAATGTTTCTCTTCGATATCCTGTTTTGCATGTACACTTAATAGCTGATTAAAGTAATTTTATATACTTCCATTTAATATACTTCTGGAATCTGTAACCATATCCCCACTTTCATTCCTTATTATTTTTATGTAGCCTGAAAACCCTTTCTCAATATCCTAATTCCGTAATATAATTCTCTGATATTCCTACATTTTTATATTAATTTAAAGATCATTACTATTCTCTCTCAAATATTCTCTCTTTTTTACTCTTCAATAATATTGTGGTTTCTCGTCTAATGTTACCGTACCCAATTGTTCTAAATTTACTTAATTGGGCTCACGCAAACAATTAATTTTTTGCACCTTTTTGAATTTACAATGTCGGTACATTCCTCATCAAAACACTTCTTGTTTTGCCTCTTTTTTAAAATAACGCTTCCTGATCCTGACGTATTAATAGTATCTCCTATAGTCTTCCATTCGTTATTTACATCAGTTTCGTCTTCGGTTGTCACATTTTCATCTGAATATTCCAATATTTCAAATAAATTAGCAATTTTGAACTGGTATTCTTGGAGCCGTTTATCATTTCTCAAGTTTTTTAATTTATTTTAGAATCATCTTTAGCGTTTATTTCTATCATAAACGATAACCGTTTCCTAATTTTCACCTTGACTACATGATGATCCACATTTTCAGTCTGTCCCTCTAACTGACTGATGATGCTACTGTGCCAATGCTTATCCACTAATTCATGATCTATCTAGTTCCAAGTTTCACCATCTACAGATGCCCAGGTATATTTATGAATATCTTTATCCTGGAAAATTGTGCTCTATAAGGTTCTTTGATGTGACAAAAATGACTAATCAAACTTCGTTGTCGTTACTATCGTCATGAAGACTGAATGTCCCTATTGTTGGCCTCAATATATCTTTCCGCCCCACTTTTGCATTGAAATCGTCTAAGACGATTTTTATACGATATCGTGAAATGCTATCAAATACGCATTGTAATCCTTCATAGATCTCATCCTTGATATTGTCATTCTTATTTTCTGTGTGACCATACACATTTACGATTAAAAAATCATGTCTTTACCCTTTAGAGTTATGTATGATATCCTATCACTGACAACCCTAATGTCTTTGATAACGGAGGGGGCCCTCCTTCGGACTAAAAACTCGTTCCAAATTAAGGTCTCGCTGCACCCCCATTGTTTTTTGTCTAATGCTACCAGGTTGTCTTTTATGACATTTCTAACTAGCACCCCCATTGCATAATGAAAACTTCCGGATTCCTGGCTACCTTCTCCTGGCCATCTAACTTCCTGTAAAGCGACTATGTCCAAGGCTGATTTATGTAATTCCTCTGTTAATATTTCTAGTGCTCTACTACTAGGCCTATATAATGCCTTAATATTGCATGTTCCTAAGGACATTTCCTTGTGTTTGAACCCTTGGTATGGATTCCTTGAAGTAATCCCCACACGGAGAATCGAATGGGGGACTATTTTGCCTCCGGAAAATTTTGCCCCAGTGGAACCCATATTCGCGTTTCTTGATGTTTATATTTTTACGGAGAAAGATCGTCTCTTCTTCGGCCAAGGTATACTACGTATCTGGCTTACCGCCTTCGATCTGTCCGGCATGGGTAACCATTTCAATAGCAATGCTATCGCCGAGATAGTTCTCGGGGTCATGTAAGCACGCAAGTCACTCCACCAAGACAAGTTAAAGATAACATAGAGGGAATAATAAATAATAATAATAATAATAATAATAATAATAATAATATGAATGGAAGGAATCAATTATCGTACCAATTTATAAGAAAGGAGATAAAACTGATTGCAACAACTACAGGGGCATCTCATTACTTTCAACTTCGTACAAAATTCTAACAAATATATTAGCAAGCAGACTTACTCCCTATATTGATGACATTCTAGGAGATCATCAATGTGCATTTAGAAGAAACAGGTCTACAACAGATCAGATTTTTAGTATAAGACAGATTTTAGAAAAGAAATGGAAATATAATGGTACTGTACATCAACTGTATGTAGACTCTTCAAAAAAGCATATGATTCAATTAAGAGGGAGAAGTTATATAGTATCCTGCTGGAGTTCGGAATTCCTAAAAAGTTAGTTAGACTTATACGAATGTGTCTAAATGGCTCAACGAGTAGAGTGCGTGTAGGCAAACAGTTTTCAGACACTTTTGAAATCCAGAATGGGTTGAAGCAAGGAGATGCACTATCTCCTCTACTATTTAATTTTGTACTAGAGCATGCCATTAAATCTTTAGAGAATGAGGAAGGCTTACAACTCAATGGTATTAATAAGCTGTTAGTTTATGCTGATGATGTAGTACTACTGGCCGATAGCGAGGAGATACTAAAGGCCAACACGCACACACTATTGAGTAACACTAAGAAATTAGGACTGGAAGTAAATATCAGTAAAACTAAATATATGGTCACACGTAGAAATACATTATATAATGGAAATGGACAGCTAATAACAAATGAGGGAAATTTTGAGGAATTGGCTGAATTCAAATACCTAGGAACAATAATCACAAATAGGAATGAGATGCACAAAGAAATTAAACATAGGCTCAATTCTGGAAATGCATACTATTATGCATTGCAGAGACTTTTGATGTCCCAACTCCTTTCAAAAAATGTTAAGCTGAAAATATATAAAACTATTATTCTACCAGTTATATTATATGGGTGCGAAACATGAACTCTTACTTTAAGGGAGGAAAGGAGATTACGAGTATTTGAGAATAAAGTTGTTAGGAAAATTTTTGGACCAAAGAGAGATGAACAGACAGGTGAATGGAGAAGATTACATAACAATTAACTACATGGTCTTTATAGGAAGCCAGATATAATAAGAACAGTTAAGTCCCATAGACTGCGATGGGCAGGACATGTTGCGCATATGGGGAATGAAAGACGTGCATGGAAACTTCTTGTAGGAAAGCCAGAAGGAAAACGCCCAGTTGGTAGACCAAGAATGATGTGGGAGAACAACATTAACTATGATTTGAGGGAAGTAGATTATACAGGGAATGATTGGAAAGCATTAGCTCAGGATAGGGACGTATGGAGAGCTTATGTCCGTGCGGCCATGAACCTACGGGTTCGATAGTGCCAGTGAGTAAGAGTAAGTAAGTAAGTAAGTAATAATAATAATAATAATAATAATAATAATAATAATAATAATAATAATAATAGGCCTAATAATAATTAGTGGTAGTAGTAGTAGTACCGAGCAGTTGGGTTAACTGATAGCTTTTCAGACAATTTTTCGTGAACCGGGTTCAAACCCCGTTCCTCATCTAGCTAGATTTTTTCAAAATTATCCTCGACCACCAAGGCAGATGCAATACTGATTGTTTTACTAGGACTCATTAAATCGTCTATAAATAAAATGACCTTAGATGTAACGCCCCATCACCCTATCTACAGCAACTGAATCAAATTTCTTAACATCCATCCAAATACTACTCCTACCTACAACATTGCCGTACTAGTATTGAACGGTTTACTTAAAAAATATGTGCTTTTCTACAATTTGTGTCTATAATACTGTTTTCTTCACACGGTTTGTTTCTCGTCATGCTCCCGCTCATATTATAGAACAATCTGTTGGTATAAGGTACCCTCCTCTCTTTTTTCATTCTGCTGCTGAATTCTGTAGGCCTGTATACGAAGATTTTCATTTCTAGGGCATCTATTTTGAATGTCCAAGTCACCTCGAATATTTTTCATCAATAATTATCAAAACATTGTCCAAAATTCCAACACACATTTAGGACACCGGGGAAATGGACTTCATACCTAGGAACGCGGTCTGGCTGTGCTTCCCATCATACACCAGCGAAAGAAATATGATATAGCCGCCACTGCCGTTCAAAACGGATCTCAAGCAATTCTAGTCTCTCCTTCTGCAGGTCTAGTTTCAAAATTCTTTTTCACTGTAATAATAATAATAATAATAATAATAATAATAATAATAATAATAATAATAATAATCATCATCATCATCATCGTCATCTTCATCGTCACCATCATCATCATCATCTGCCTTTCAAGTATTAGGCCCAGTGGCCCGTTACGGTCTCCCGCCATCTCCGAAAAGGTCGACCCACAGATCTTCTGCCTCGAGGAATGTAGTGAAGAATTTGTTTTGGTATTCTGTGACGATCCATTCGCTGAATATGGGCTAGCTAATTGTTTCTATATTCTTGGAGGTATTCAGATATAGGTACGATGTTTAACTCCCTGGCTATTGTTGAATTTCTTTGGTGGTCTAGAAGGCTATAACCTGCAGTTCGTTGCAGAAATTTCATCTCCGTGGCTGTAATATGGCGGTCATCCTGAGTTCTTAATAATAATAATAATAATAATAATAATAATAATAATAATAATAATAATAATAATAATAATAATAATAATAATAATAATAATAACAATAAAATAATTCAACTGATATGGTAATATAAAAAGAATCAATACTAATAAAATGCATTGTTAAAATCGTTGAGGTGGAGAGTCATAAAATAAAATAAGTTAAAATACCTTCTTAGGTATGTAGGCCTACAGGCATAAAGATCACATATTTTAAAAGTTGAGGACGACGGATTTTACGTAAGAAGGTATTTTAACTTATTTTATTTTATAAAAAGAATGACAGAAAAATACTAGAATATGTGCTATCTGGTAGGAAAAGAAGAGGACACCAACAAAAATGCATGTAGATAAGCATTTTAAGCAGCATGAGAGGAAAAAGAATTGGACGATGGAGATTGGAATGATAGAGAGATGTGGAGGAGAATCACAGTAGATAATGGCGCAGAAAAGAGAAACGTTGTGAAAACCTGCTAAACAAATATATAAATAATAATGATAACAATGAGAATAATAACAATGATTATAATAATAATAATAATAATAATAATCATCATCATTTTTATTGTTATGTATATTCCACACTACAGTCGTTCTCCTTGAATCCAAAGTAATATTTCGGCAGAAATTTCTGTCTAATGCATCTTCTTCCCTATGACCGCTTGCTGGTATACTTCTTATTCCATCCATCTAACTTTCTCTTGGTCTACCTGGCCCTTTCTTCCTTTAGTATACAATTTAAGGACCTTCTTTGGTATTCAGCCATCTTCCATACCACTTCAAAAATGTTTCGACTTGCATAATTTCTTAATAATATACATGACTTGGATCTGGCTGCTGAATAGGAACTGGGTAAAGCAATTTGTCAATAGCCATTCTCAATGATGCCATTCCTAAGACAAGACACTATACACCAGTATACAAAATCAGGGCGATGGTCGGCAGAAACTTATTGTTCTTCAATTCCTCAAGTATGCTTATTATCCCAGTATCTCTAATAGTAAAATAGTGAACTACATATAGACCCTATTATATAAAAATCTTAATAAGTGATGCTCTTGTTTTATCCCTCAAGATTTCAGATAATTACTCTTTAAGATTGATGTTACAGCAGGATATACAAAATTACATCACAAACGCAATGATAATGTCTAGAAGGGACTATGTTTAGAACCAGTCATTGAATACATACATAAATATCAAAACAACTGGATGAATCATTTGCGACGAATGAGTTCAAATAGAGTTCCCAAAGCCATGATTCGTTATTGTCCAACAGGGAAGAGATCACTGGGGCCGTCCAAGGAAACGCTGGATACAAAATTCATCAGTGAGATCGTAACAGGCCTGTAGGCCTAAGACTTGGTTTGATGAAGAAGAAGAAGAAGAAGACATGATCAATAGACCTATATGAATTTCAACTAAATAATAGCGTACATGTAAAGAAAACCCGCCTGTCCTTGTAAATTTAATTTTAATTTTAGGTTATATCAAAAGAATGTAGGTATGTCTATTGTATTGATAGCTAATACCGTTGAGATCATATGGGTTTTGTTTACATCTACTCTATTCTTTAGTAGAAATAAGTACACACACACACACACATATATATATATGAATGATATTTTCAGAGAGTAGCCTGTCAGTCTATGTATTCGAGAATAGTGGAATTTGATCCCAGGACCAACGATATTTTAGATGAGGAAAATACGAGGACGCTAATTTCTTAGAAGAAGAGGTTTAACACTCTGCGGTTCCGATTTAAATGAAGGTGAATGGCACTTTAAGCAGCACTTGGATAAATTCCTAGGTCCAGTAGTTCCATTTTCTGGATTTGCCATTTAGCTTCGAGGAGACTAAGGCAACTTTAAATCAGCTAAACAAACACTATATATATATATATATATATATATATATATATATATATATATATATATAATACATGGATAGCGTTCAACTTTAGTTTCAGCTTTCTTAACCGTGTTTCGGTTCTTTTCGTATCAAGAACTACTTAGTTTATTTCGGTTCTTTGTAACCCATAATTTTATACTTTAATTCTACCAGGATTTGGTATATACCCAGTATCTGTATAGCATTTGTTTAGTACATATAACGGTTATATGTCTGACTAGAGTCCTATGGTCCCGGATTCGATTCCAGTCTATATAATAGTAATGTTATTTCGGTATAGGGTCCAGAATTGAGTTCACGAAATTTTGTAAGATCATAGTAGCTGCTTGATACGGAAGTACCTAAATTTAAGGAGACTAGAACTAAGGTTGATAGACTGTGTCACGCTAACCGCATGACCCCATCTATTGTTATCCGCGAGCCAATGACAGCAACCATTTCAATCACCTTTGGCTATTAGAAACTGTCGTGCCGTGAATTTATTTAAAAAAAACAATTCTGATACTTGATAAAAAGAAAAGAAGACAAGTGAGTTTCGCCATTTTCATGTAATTCATTTTTAAAATAATTAGTATGTGCAGTTAAAATAAACAAGCATATTTAAGTAGACTAATTACAGTGGGATAAGTACGGTGCATGATTCAAACAACAGATTTAAAAACCTCGACTTTTTTTCCTATAAATTGCGCATCAAAGACTTTATAAAAAGTATATTACCTTCCCATATCTATGATTACGTATAAAGAAAGAAAGCATAATTAGTTTGTTAAGGCATTAAGAAACAAAGATATTTGTTCCGCCAGATACTGGAATAATTAAAGTTCAGAGCGATGCCCGCTTCGACTTGTAACAAAAAGCTCATAAATTGCATCTCAACTAATTTGTGCATGCCTCAACTCTTCCAATCTTTTGATTTTATTGTCTTTATTATTGTCGAATGAAACATTAACGTCCGTAGGAATAAAGACTAGCTTTAGAGTAAATAAAATTTACATAATTACAATATTCTACACTTGAAGTAAGAGGGGTCAACACTGATATATAAAAACAATGTAAGTTGTTTTCTTCTACTTTTTTTTCTTCCACTTGTCTTGGTCCTTAGATCCGATCCATAGAACGTATTACTTCAAAGAACTGATGACTTAAGACAGTTAAAAATATATGAATCCTAAAGGAATGAGGCTAGTTTTCCATTGCACTTTGCGTATATCGAAAATATATTTCAGGATATTATTATTTTTAAATGTTTTGTGTGTCCAGTTTTTAATCTTGCTAATATCTCAGTTATTTCAGCGAATATCAAAGGAATAAAGCTATTGAGGTTGTTCTCATAAAAATATTTTTAATAATTTTTACAGATTTTTCAGAGATCCTCTCTGACATCGAAAGTGACTGTGACCAAAATTTGTATATATATATAGGCCTATACATTCATATGTGTGTGTGTGTGTGTGTGTGTGAGAGAGAGAGAGAGAGAGAGAAAGAGAGAGAGAGAGAGAGTCCGTTAATACTATAGCGACCGCACTTTTTTCATCCAAACCAAACTTCGCATATATCATTTAATTAAAAAAGTAAGGACGAGTTCGCATAACATCAAAATCGGATCATTAGGTGTAGGACTTCACCTGAAACGAAAATTTAAAAATCGCACTAGCGGTCACAAATTTTTGTTTCACAACGAAACTCACTATATGCTATTAAAATAAACCGATGAATCTATTCTCAAAAACAATCTGGCCATTAGAAGTACGGGTTTACCTGAAACTCGAAATTAAAAATTGACTGTAGCAACTCCCATATTCGGTTCATCAAAATGTATACCATACTGTATCAGTTAATTAGCAATGTATCCTATTAGTTACATTAGGCCTATTCTTTTTTAATGTAATTTAAATTGGTCTCAAATTATACAGCGATATGCAGATAGGTAATTGATTTGTCTTCACTGCAGTCTGACACTTTTAAATAAGCTGGCATCAGATATTGAGTTTCTCCAATATAATGAAACAAATATTTATTCCAGAAACCAGTAAAATGGTATAAATTTGAACTTATTGAGAAATTCGCTTAGCTTACACATTTCCTGCGTAACGTACTTTTCTTTTATATTGATAGTTAATATACAATATGTAAATTTGTTAATCATACACTTAGATTTCATAATTGAAATAGCACAATTTTATTTCTCAGAATATTGCAATTATATTTTTCCATTAACTAAATATTTTCAAGTAGGCCTACACTTCTTTACATAATATATACAAATCAACAAATTCTATAAACATTTAACGTATAATATATTAAAAAAAACTTTAAAAGTTGTAAATTTAAAGTCACTATTCTATTCATACAGTCCGAATGGGGGAAAAAAAAACGAAGGAAAAAAATGAACTGTCCTTAATACTTTGTAGGGTAACCTTTGGCTTTAATAACAGCTTGAAATCTACGCTGCATGGATCTAACAAGCCTATCTCATATCTAAGGACTGATTTTGCACCATTCTTCAGTAACCACCTTCTTCAATTCTTCTTTGGAAGAAGGATTTCTCCTGTGGGCCCTAGGTTTCAAAAACGCCTATAAATGATCTATAGGGTTTAAGTCAGCAGATTGAGGAGGGGTTTTCAATTACTTTGGCACGTTTCGTATCAACCGAGTCTTATTTAAGTCCGCCGTATGTTTGTGGCGAATATGATACGGCCCTAATCTAGAATAGTGATTAAGGAATTTTGATAAATGAAGAAATTTTATTTATATTTCATGTATACAAAAACATTTATGTTAATAAAATTGTACCACTGCGTAAACTTATAGTTTTGAATCAGTTATTCTTCTTCTTCTTCTTCACTTCACGGGCTAGGCAAATTGCCTGTTCAGCCTCACAGTTGTTCTGTCCATTTTTTCACTGGCCTTCCTACATTCCTTGTACATCTTGGCTTGTAATTAAATGCTGCTTTTGGTAATCTTGTTACATTCATTCTTTCTACATGTCTAAACAGTTTTTCTCTATATTCTTTGATTTTATCATTCAGTGGATTTATATTTAACTCTGTTTTGAATCAGTAATTTGTGTTATTACTTGGGAAATTGAAACAAATGAATATCGTTTCAATCAGTATTACCAATTGACAAAATTAAATGCAAATTGTATCACATTTATCTAACTAACTCACTGTCACTATCGAACCCGCGCGGACATAAACTATCTATATATTCCTATCTTATTTACCATTTTTATGTAATAAAAACGGATTATATTAACTTATTTATATCCATTTAATTGCTATTGATATTATACTTACTTGTACTATTGTCTATTCATATGTTGGCTAACTTGTACTATTGTCTATTCATATGTTGGCTAACTTGTACTATTGTCTATTCATATGCTGGCTAACTTGTACTATTGTCTATTCATATGTTGGCTAACTTGTACTATTGTCTATTCATATGTTGGCTAACTTGTACTATTGTCTATTCATATGTTGGCTAACTTGTACTATTGTCTATTCATATGTTGGCTAACTTGTACTATTGTCTATTCATATGTTGGCTAACTTGTACTATTGTCTATTCATATGTTGGCTAACTTGTACTATTGTCTAACTTGTACTATTGTCTATTCATATGTTGGCTAACTTGTACTATTGTCTATTCATATGTTGGCTAACTTGTACTATTGTCTATTCATATGTTGGCTAACTTGTACTATTGTCTATTCATATGTTGGCTAACTTGTACTATTGTCTATTCATATGTTGGCTAACTTGTACTATTGTCTATTCATATGTTGGCTAACTTGTACTATTGTCTATTCATATGTTGGCTAACTTGTACTATTGTCTATTCATATGTTGGCTAACTTGTACTATTGTCTATTCATATGTTGGCTAACTTGTACTATTGTCTATTCATATGTTGGCTAACTTGTACTATTGTCTATTCATATGTTGCCTAACTTGTACTATTGTCTATTCATATGTTGGCTAACTTGTACTATTGTCTATTCATATGTTGGCTAACTTGTACTATTGTCTATTCAATGTGGCTAACTTGTACTATGTCTATTCATATGTTGGCTAACTTGTACTATTGTCTATTCATATGTTGGCTAACTTGTACTATTGTCTATTCATATGTTGGCTAACTTGTACTATTGTCTATTCATATGTTGGCTAACTTGTACTATTGTCTATTCATATGTTGGCTAACTTGTACTATTGTCTATTCATATGTTGGCTAACGTTACGTCTCTTTTTTTAAGTACTTTAGTACATTGTACTGTAATGCTCTACTTTTCGGCCTTTTTGTAAAGAAAAAGTACTAATACAGAGTGAAATAAATGCTCATTTTAGCATGATCACTATTAAAAATATGTATTTTTAACATAGACTAGTGAAGGAGAAGTGTCTTATTATACTTATTTGTATAATACATATTTATGAAGGACTAATTGGAATTTGAGTACCTGCCTGCCTAGTTTTACATGGTGACACGTTGGAAGTTTCCTCTCGTGACTGAGAAGTTACCTGAGCATAACGTCACGTATAAACCATAAGAAATCATTCATACGGTAGCGCTGGGAGAGATCCTTCAAATTATTATTACACTTGTCGCTACATCCTCATTATTGAAGCATGTTTAATTTCTGGGAAATTACAAAACCAGTGTTTTCCAATTTCTCAAGTGCCCGTACTTCTCACTTCACCTCATTAACTTTTGAGTACAACCCGTTCAAATGTTTCCTTTCATAAAACTCTAGTGAGATGTTTAACGAAATAACTACAAGTGGAGGTGAAGATAACTCTGATGCCAAGCGTCTGATTAGGAGTTGGAGAGCCCGGATTCGGGCCGATCAACGAAGGAGTGAAGGATTTTCTTCACTCATTCGTTTCTAAAATGAAACTGTAGTCCACTCAGCTTCTTATAAAATGACTACTTCCCAGAAGTAAACTCGGTCGAAGCTTAGAGATAACTACAATATGTTCTTTTCGTACTTTTAACTAAGACATATTAATCCTTGTGTCCGTGTCCCGGACTGAGTGGACGTTAAAGGAATACGTCTGCTTTTAACAATCTTGAGAACAAGGAAAGCCGAGGAAGAAGATGGACGGATACATTCAAAGTTCTGAATTGCAGCTTATTGCCTTAACAAACTAATCTATGTAGCAATATAACATTTACATTATAGAATTATAAAATTAATTACCTTGTAATTACCGTATCCTCAACTGATTTAATTCCATTGACCTCTCACTTCTCCTCAGCTGATAAAATAATTTAAAACACTGCAGATCAAACATAAGAACAGCATTTTATCAGTTGAGGAGACGGTAATTACAAGGTAATTCTATATTATAACTTTAATATTATAACTAATAACTGAATGGAATTTTATCACGACCTTTAATAGAAATTAATTTATGTAGGTCTATCAAATTGATGTATAGACGCTTGCATTTTTTACATTTATCTAAAGAACATGAATGGCTGCCCCTTATTTATTCTTACTATAAGAGTATATTTTATTGCATACTTACTTACTTACTTACTTACCCACTGGAACTATCGAACCCGTAGGTTCATGGCCGCGCGAACATAAGCTCTCCATACATCCCTATCCTGAGCTAATGCTTTCCAATCATTCCCTGTATAATCTACTTCCCTCAAATCATAGTAAATGTTGTACTCCCACCTCATTCTTGGTTTACCAACTGGGCGTTTTCCCTCTGGCTTTCCTACAAGAAGCTTGCATGCACGTCTTTCATTCCCCATATGCGCAACATGACCTGACCATCGCAGTCTATGAGACTTAACTGTTCTTATTATATCTGGCTTCCTATAAAGACCATGTAGTTCATTGTTATGTAGTCTTCCCCATTCACCTGTCTGTTCATTTCTCTTTGGTCCAAAAATTTTCCAAAGAACTTTATTCTGAAACACTCGTAATCTCATTTCCTCCCTTAAAGTAAGAGTCCATGTTTCGCACCCATATAATATAACTGGTAGAATAATAGTTTTATATATTTTCAGTTTAACGTCTTTTGAAAGGAATTGGGACATCAAAAGTCTCTGCAATGCACGCATTTCCAGAATTGAGTCTATGTTTAATTTCTTTGTGCATCTCATTCCTATTTGTGATTATTGTTCCTAGGTATTTGAATTCAGCCACTTCCTCAAAATTTCCCTCATTTGTCATTGGCTGTCCATTTCCATTATATAATGCATTTCTACGTGTGACCATATATTCAGTTTTATTGATATTTACTTCCAGTCCTAATTCCTTAGTGTTACTCAATAGTGTGTGCGTGTTGTCCTTTAGTATCTTCCTCGCTATCGGCCAATAATACTACATCATCAGCATAAACTAACAGCTTATTAATACCATTGAATTGTAGGCCTTCCTCATCCTCTAACGATATGATGGCATGCTCTATTACAAAATTAAATAGTAGAGGAGATAGTGCATCTCCTTGCTTCAATCCATTCTGGATTTCAAAAGTGTTCGAAAACTGTTTGCCTACACGCACCCTACTCTTTGTGCCATTTAGACACTAACTTTTGAGGAATTCCGAACTCCAGCAGGATACTATATAACTTCTCTCTCTTAAATGAATCATATGTTTTTTTGAAGTCTACATATAGTTGTTGCATATAATAGTAATTTATATTGAAAATTTAAACGTATTTTCCGTTTTACCAAATACAATAAAGAGTCCTACCATACAGAATGGAGTAATGAATGACAACTACCTACTGGACAGACAGCATTGATAGGGCAGTGGGCTATCAGTAAGAGTATCATAACGTGGGATAATCCAATGCCCGCAATGCTGTTTTTCTTTTACTCTGCGTTAGCTTGTCCTGAGTTACCAGAACATCTTATTGATAAAGACTGATATACAATAATACTGTGTGTGAAATATTTATATTAAAAGTATGAGTTCTGATTGCCATACTTAAATATGGCACACGGAAGAAGGTTAGTGTCATTGTGATTTTCCTCTTTATGATCCTCAACATAATCCAGATTTTGCATTATTTTGCACTCATTATATAAAAAAAATTGATTGCTTCCCAATTTATCATGTCCCATGTTTAGTTGTAAATGTAGATTTATTTAGAAGAGAAATGACACCATCCCTGCTCTTCTAAAGCTATTTAAAACTTCAATAAAAGTAATTTATGAGTGGATTAAGAGATGATGTGTATTCAGTCAGCTACCCGTTACGTCTGTTTACAAAATATCTCTTCTAATATCAGGTGGTCACATCCAGGACTACCAACTTGCAGCAGTCACTAATTTTAATTTTGAAATAATCGTAAGACTCTCAATTTAAATTCTGAATATGTATGAGCCGAATGAAAAATTATGTTGAATATAATGTCAAGAGAATCTAAAAATATATATTTACAATCCTTTGTGTTTTCACATCGGCATTAATAGGTAATACCTTCCCAGGTCTACGTGACCAATAATTTTCAGACTACTAACAATAATATAATATATGCGCCATGTACAAGAACGGCTTGTAGATCAACAGCTTGTGCATTCTGAATATAATAACCAACTTATTCCAAACGATTTATTATTCTAGTGTTAAGAACTAACAACATTCAAGACTTGCTATGAAGAAATATTTTCGTATTTCATAAGATAAAAATATGTTTACTATGTTATTGTTTGTTACTTATTATTCCTAATTTAGTTTGGCTTCTATTTGTAAGTTAAGGTCATTTTATTTCAGGGAATATATTTTCCCAAAAATTTTCGACATTCTTAACCTTCATACTCTGAGACATATTATGCATATACAATAATAATAATAATAATAATAATAATAATAATAATAATAATAATAATAATAATAATAATAACTCGCTGGCACTATAAAACCTGTAGGTTCATAGCCGCGCGGACATAAGCTCTACATATATCCCTATTCTGAGTCAATGTTTTCCAATCGTTCCTGTATAATCTACTTCCCTCAAATCATAGTTAATGTTATTCTCCAACCTCATTATTGGTCTACCAACTGGGCGTTTTCTCTCTGGTTTCCTACATGAAGCATAATATAATAATAAATATAATAATAATAGTAATAATAATAATAATTCCGATTGAGGGTCTTTCCACTTTTCAGCGGTTGCCCTTTTACCAGCCGGCTGCTGGCCCTTCACATCCACATGTGTCAATCACAGAGGTAGATGATCAACAGCCAGTGTAGGGGTGACATGTGGTTAGCATGTCGAGTCCCCCAGCCGTTATAGGTGGTTCCTCAACCTGGAGCCGCTACTTATTGTAGCTACCCAATTGCCTCACGATGCTGGGTGGGCACCGGTCCCATACTGGCCGAAATACCATGAGAAAATTTCTTCCCCCATGGAGACTCGAACCAGAGCAAGTCCCGTAGCTCTGCGCCAAGGCTTCCTAGCTTAACCGCTAATAATAATAATAATAATAATAATAATAATAATAATAATAATAATAATAATAATAATAATAATAATAATAATAATAATAATAACAATATTCTTTGGTATACCAAAGAAGATCCTTAATAGGAAAGCTGATGGAAGAAATGGAGGAGGCAGACCTAGAGAACGTTGGATGGATGGAGTGAGAAGTATGGAAGCTAGAGATCTGAGGGAAGAAGATGCTCTAGACAGGAACCTCTGGCGACAAACCACTTTGGGTTGAAGGAGAAACACTGTACTGTGGAATATTCCTAATTAAAAAATAATAACAATAACAATAATGTTGATGACATGATTGTAAGGATGATAAGTAGGGCCCGGATGTTTATGACCTTAAAATAACCTATAATATTCTCTTAAAATTATCTTAAAATGACCTAAAAGTGTAGAAAAATGACCCAATGAGAATTATAATTTAATAATAATTAACTAATTAATAATTATTAATGTATTAATTAGAAATGGGGTCTAAGAGAAATTTTTATAGGCCTATTATTGATTGGGATAACTATTCAAAAAGCAATTCCCGTTCTTAGTAGTAATATAAAATAATTAAGATAATAATGATTATCACTAGGTCAATCTCACTTCTATTAAACTAATGTGAAAAGTTATTAACTAAACATACCTTAGTTGGCATTGCAATACAACACCATGGTCATCCTTAAGTTATCAAAAGTGAACGATCGGTGGTTGTCAGCTAACACGGTTTTATATGGTTTAATGTGTCTTCATAAAATTTTATTACATAGTTTTTACGCAATGTTGATTCGTCTGGAACAGTATGACATATGGCGTTCAAAGAAATCACGTCATTTAGAATTGTTTAGTTTTTCTAATTGAATATTTGTATTGACAAACATTTCACATAATTCTTTAAAAATGGAGATGACTTGCTATTTGATGTGGAAACAATTTGTTTTAACAGTAATTGAGACACTTTTCTTTTGTTCACATTTTTAGGATCCCGCAAATGTTTCTCGCGCCCGATATGTTGATGTACTGTGAAACGTTTATCTGCAGCGACTTTAATTTCGCACACCTTGCAAAATAATACACTCCCTTCAGTAGAAAATACTTGTTCACCGAATTCTATTACATACTGTCTTAAACGGATAGCTCTATAGACACTTTTTGTTTTGGCATTTTGCACTGCACGAAAATCAACACAACCTTACAGAAACGCTACTCTCGTGAGACAATCGGAAATATTACAAATCGAAAGATTCCCGCATTGAAGGGGAAGTCCCGAATCAATCCACGTGAAGGCAGAGACTGTGGTTTCACGTTATATTGAGGCAACGCACTGTGGTTTCTCACGGACTTGCCTGAGCACAAAACACAAGATAGCAAAAAAAAAAATGCATAAAATGAACATTTAACAATAGATTATTTAAAAGCTGACGTATGAAAGTACGAAAAATAAATAAAATGACCTAAAATAACAAATAAAATTTGTAAAATGACCTTATCAGAAAAAAGTGCATTTTAATTACCTATAAAAACCTCATAATCTAATGCATTTTTTGCACATTATTAACCTACATCACCTCTGACAACTAATAAAAAAGATGACATTCAATCAAAATCCGGGCCCTAATGATACGTTATCTAGTACTAAATAGCTTAATATATGTTCTTACTATATTACCTTTTTATTGCCTGTTTTAGTTTTTTTATTTTAATAATTTGCATTACATTTTCTCTAGGTTCTCCAGATATCGTTTCTCCGGGTTCTGATAATAAAGAGTTATAAAGTTAGTTAATTATGACGATGATAATTATAATAAGTATCATTATTACACGCTTAAAATAAGGTAATAATAATAATAATAATAATAATAATAATAATAATAATAATAACCTATCTATCGCTATGATCTCGGGGTAGCGTCGCTGGCTCGTACGCAATGAACCCGTGTTCGACATCCGGTCGGAACAAGTATCTTGGATGTTTATTTTTTGGGTTTTTTCCTCAACTGTAAGACAAATGCCAGGAAACTTTCAGCTCCAAAACGGTTTCCGAAAATCATCTAGTCATCATAATCATCATTATCATATTCTCCTTATTTATTAAGAATGTGTGTGTGTGAATGGCGTGTTTTATCTTAATGTTGGTATTGTTGTCTCGGAGGAGGCCTTGGATTGAGCTGATCACTCATTACGGAACGTCCTCCACGTTATTGTGTTCTCAAAAAAGTATGTGTGAGATCCATAGATGAATGCCTCTCGCAACAGTTCGAGCTCCCGAGTGACGTGTGGCGTGAAAAAAAATCTATAAAGAAAGAGGTTAAATTAAATTAATGGAATAGAACAATAACAGCCATATAATAATACCGATTTTTTATTTTGGTAGAGTTACCGTCATGAGGGCTTCTCTTCCACTCAACCAAACGCAAGTAACATCACCCAAACACATACTACTCTCTATAAACAATTAAATTATTGTAAATTATGATTAATAATAAGAGTGACAATAATATTTGTAATAGATAATTAGTCAAGATATAAAATATTGTCAATGAAAAGATCCATTCACATGAAGAAGTTGAATATATACAAAGTCGAATAAAACAGTGTGGACTTCGGACAAGTTAGAGTAAGTATTGACTAGTTATTAATAGACAAAAAAAATCATTGGGACGTGAACGTGGAGGAATAATAGTCAGAGGGTTGTTGTTTAAGTATGTGAAACGCTTGCAAACCCTCATGCCATATATGCTTACGCATACAGTTCTTGTAAAATGTAAACATTATTTTTGTTTGATTTCTTTTTTTCGGTGTCCAGTTATTAATATTACACAGAAGTTAGGAATGACCTGAATGACGCTGATGTCAAATAAGCCGCTCCTATCAGGAGGGACGGAATTCCTAAATTCTTAAGACCATATTGTATTTTTTATTAATTTTTTTATGCTGATACTTTTTTTTCCTTCTTTTTCGTTTACACTGTTTCTCCTTCTTGTTTTATATTTTTGTTAATTTTCGCTTATTCTCACATATAGACACAAAGACATGACACACACCCAGACCCAAGGTGGAGATTCAAAATCCCCTACCCTGACGGAAATCGAACCCGGGTAGCCAGAGTGGAAGGTAAGGACTCTATCGACCACGCCACGGCGACGGACTTAATGAGAATTCTCCTCAATACAGAGGTTTGTCTCTAGTCGAACAATATAAAATATAAAATAGGTTACAATATTGACATCTAAATTACACAAAATTAGATATTACCTTTCAGAACTCTACACTGTTTATAATGTTACGCCATTATTCTCTATCTTGTACATTATCTTCCACTACACCAAATCTTTCCATATGCACATCCTGTATCTAGGTACTAGCAGATCGTCCTCTTTCTCCTCTGCTCTTAATATCCCATTCTTGTATAATCCTGAATATTCTTCCTTCTCCTATTGTACGTACGTGTCCGTACCATTGTAGTCTTTTCTTTCAATTGTGATGACACTTTTTATTCCACTTCATTAAGGCGTCGTATTTGTGTGTTTCTTATTTTATCTTTCCAGGGTATTCTGAATGATCGTCTCCAGAAGTCCACTTCCAGTTCATTCAGTTTATTAACATGCTTTCTGTCTAACGTCATTATCTCTGCTCCATACAAGTCCATACCCTGTAGTATGGTTTTAAATATTTTCTTTTTTTGTACCGTTTATTATAGAGCAATTCTATATGTGACTGACAGACATTTACAATACACTTTTTCAGCAAAATGGTTGCATAAATATTACAATTTGATTCAAATTAGGGGTGTTACCCACGTGATATGATAGTGGAATAGTGTGTGGTTAAGACTGTACTTAAATATACAACTTTTGAAGAAAAACAGTGTATTTATTATCTATCAAAGTATGTGTGACTGACTGACATAAATGTTAACTCATCATGCAGCTTAACATGTTCATCTGCATCATGCTCTGAAGTGTGATTTCTAATTCAATTTTCAAAAATATCGTTTGGAGGACACATTTCAAGTTAAATTCTCAATAAAAAACGAAACAAAAATCACAATTAAGACCAGAGTTATAACCTAATATGTGATGTGTGACTGACTGACTACATTCTATGACTGACTGACATATCTGAATTTTATTAAGACTTTAATATTGTGGAGCTTCAATTATTATACAAATATTACAAGATAATATGAAATTATAACAGATAAGTCCACCGCTGTGGTCTCGAGGTAGTGTGCTGCCTTGTCACGCAGCGGGCCCGGGTTCGATCCCCGGTCAGGGCAGTTTTATGGGTGAGGTTTTTATCGGGGACAAATGTCAGAAAAAAGATAAATGCCAAGAAAACTTTAAGGCCAAAACGGTCCCCGAAATCATATAGCCATCATCATCCTTATCATCACCATCATCATCATCTTTCACCGGTGGGGAAAGCAACGGGACGCTACCCCATCTACAGTTCCCTAGTAAAGCTGCAAGCATAGAATGAAAATGTATGATTGCAGTGAAAGACCTGCCCTCGGGCAGAATTACTATGGATGGATAATATATAAAAAGCTATTATATGGAGATGAATAAAGAACTTCACTCTTTTTATCACGTATAGGAAATGTACAATTTGATATGCTCTAAACAGATTAAATAAATAGTGTAATTTATTTAACTTGGTTACCATGTATCATTTTAAATTTCACAAAACAAAGAAAATATTAACTTCTTACAACAAAGGACCTTCTCTATACTTAAATATGCCTAATATGAGTATAATTTTATTACATCCATATTAACTGATTAAAATTTATCTGATGCTGTTAATAGATTGAACCATTGAAATAAATAAAAATGCTGATATTGGAATTTGCAGTGTTCGTTCCAGAACACTAAAATTAACTTGCACGCGTCTCAACTTTAAAGACGAAAAAAAAAAATGGACGAAAAAGTACAGTATACAAATTATTAAAATTTTTATTCAAATGTGGAAAATGCTGTTATAATTCTTTCAAAGCAACTGATTACAAATTATATTGCTGACATGAGTTATATTTTTAAACTAAACAATTGAAAGAAATCTATTACAATGCACGAAATCTGAATGTACCCAGCTGGAGCATATAGTACAGCGTTGTCATACGTATTTTCACTCTGTTGGTTTCCAATAACACTACACCCTATAACAATTTTATTTTACACTATCGGTTACACATACTTGATCACATATACGCCATGCCAATTGTATTTTTTATACAAGTAGCTTAATATGATTTAAAACTGTTTTTGCAATCAACATGCATGACTCTGATTCACAAAGTGAATGCTAGCACAGTAATGGAACTGTGGCAACATCGGACTGTGAATCCACGATAATACGACACACGGCTTGTCAAAGGTCAAACTAATGCGAGAACCTTTCAAGTTCAATGACTCCCACACACACATTTTCTAACACATAAGAACCGCGCATTTGTTTTTAATTCTAGTACACAATACTCTAGTGACTCACTTAATAACATACATATCGAAGAATCGCTTAATGAGGAATTATTTAAATGTCATTAATAAAAATATAATTTTCTTTCACACACGAAACTTGTGAATTTTTCGCACTGATTGCTCATTTGAAATGTGTGCATATTCTATAACATACGGCTTCAACACTTTCACATGGTGAACTCCATGAGTTGCCGGAATAGCTGCAAGATGATGAAATCGCTTTTCTAAATATCTGTGTAGCAAGCAATTTAGTGCGTCGTGCGTAGTAGCAATATAAATCTTCTTCTTCTTCACATCCTAGTTTAGGCAAGAGTTGCCTGTTCCGTCTTCACTAATGGATCTAAGACCATCTCTTCCGACGACGTCCGACATCTCTTCTTCCTCTTGGAAAATAATGGAAGATTTTATTTGGTAATCTACTTTCTTCCATTCTTTCTACATGTTCTTTCCACTGTATCTTGTTGTTAAATATATTTTCTTTTATGGAGTAGATCTGCAGTTCTTCACGGATATCCTCGTTTCTTATCTGGTCCGTTCTAGTGCAGCCTTTTACTGTTCTTAAAAAATTT
This sequence comes from Diploptera punctata, assembly GCA_030220185.1. Taxonomy (NCBI): domain Eukaryota; kingdom Metazoa; phylum Arthropoda; class Insecta; order Blattodea; family Blaberidae; genus Diploptera; species Diploptera punctata. Next base: position 2,799,118 of record JASPKZ010000004.1, read on the forward strand.
ATCTCGGCTGCTTGGATTTTACTTTCTTGTTTGGTAGTGGTAATCCAAGATTCACTCCCATACAAAAGGACAGGGACAGCCATTGTTTTATAAAATTTTAATTTTGTTTGTTTATGGGCTTTATTATTCAATGTTCTATTTATTGTACCACAAATAGCTTGAAACTGATGTGTTTTGTGTTCAATATCTTTATCATACCCATAGCTGATGTCACATCCTAAATATTTAAAGTGGGATACTTGTTCAATAATTTCGTTTCTAATTACTATTTTGCACGCAGAGTATTTCTTCCACAAAATGCCATTACTTTTGTTTTACTTATTGAAATTTTAAAATTATAATCGCTACATATTGCATTTAGTTTGTAAGCAGCCAATTGTAACAGATCTTCATCATGGTGTAGTAAGACCAAATCATCGGCGAAAAGTAAGTTATTAATACTTAAGTTATTGTTCAATCTAAGGCCATTGTCCATTATAATTTTCCATTGTTTCATAATGTCGTCGATTATATATATATATATATATATATTAAAAAGAGTGGGTGATGGACTACATCCTTGTCTAACTCCTTGATTTATTAGATTTCTTCTGACCTTTTTCCATCAGTTTTTATCACTACTTTAGTTTCTTCATATAAGCCTTGAATGATTTTATTAGATGGTGTGGATATCCTCGTTCCTTCATTATTCTCATAGTATAGATCTATTTACTCTGTCAAAATCAATGAACAACAAATATGTTGGCAGGTTAAATTCTCTTCTCTTTTCAATTAGTCTCTTTATAATAAACACATCACTAAAGGATCTTCCTTTTCTAAACCCTGCTTGTTCTTCTTCTAAGAGTTTATCAGATATCTTCTTCAATCTATTATTTATTATTCT